>CM045739.1:38685000-38755000 GCA_024760905.1 Plotosus lineatus
TAGAAGGGAATGACTTGCATTATAACGCCTTCTTAGGACAGTACCTTCAGCAATGCATGGAGACAAAAAGGTTTACAAGTATGGATTTCGGCAAAGGGCTTTGTAGGGGGGGGTGCCATACTTGAAATACTTTGGAGCGAGCACGAAACCAGAAGATCCTGGGTTCGAGGCCTGGGCTTGGGCAGTGGAGTTTGTGTGTTTGTTTTTTTTACTCTGAGGAACTGGTAAGCTATTCAGGGTGTACCTGGGTGTGAACTTGCCCATCAATCAGACATGAGGGAAATCTCAAGAAGAAGATTGGGTAGATAATTAAGTCTTTCTCTGCTGTTTAAACTGTCTGTCAAGACATAAAGATCCAGAATACAGTATATCAGTCATGCTGAGGTTTGGTTTCAAGTAATGAGTTGCCATTCATGACATGACGTCTATAAATCTAAGTGCCTAAGGGAGGGAAGGAGGGGATAAGTTGCATGTGATCAGATATGGAAGTGATATGAAAAACTATAAAGTAAAGTCCGTTGGGCTTTTTACACCCAAGCCTAGGGGCTCATCGGACTGGTGCTTATACCCAGATTCTGGAGTGTGAAGCGACTAGGAGTACAACGCCTCCTGGATGGGACGCTAGTCCATTGCAGGTTATCTTCCCAGTATATTTTACTGGTACCCATTTATACTGCTGGGTGAACAGAGGCACACTTGTGGTTAAAACCTTTCGCCAGGGGTCTTAGCACAGTGGGGGATCTAACTGGGATTTGAACTCACAACCTCCCGCTCAAGAGCCCAGCACCCTAACCACTACGCCACTGGCCTCACCATGAAAAACTATAATGGGATATAATATCAGAGAGATAAACTCAAATGATCAAAGTAATAGGATGCAATAGATGTTTGAGTTTTCTCTAAATTTTCACTGCTGTAGTTGATTTTGACTGAACCAAGGTAACACTGCCATGGTAACAACCAACAACCATCTCCAATGATTGTATGTACAAGTGAGCATTCAAATTGCTGTGTCGAAAGTTGCTCAGTGGTCAAAGACAATATGCATCAACAATGGCGCGGCTGATGTACTGGCTCGACCGGTTAGAATCTTGGACTTTGTTCTTTCTGTATAACAAACAGAGACAGTTGATTGTCCATAGGTTTTTCAATATTTTTTGAAAGAATGAAAGGAGAGAAATGATTGCCTTCCTTATTTTGTTACTGGTGGCGTCGCGGTTAGCACATCCACCTCACATCATGGAGGTCCTGGGTTTGGGTCGTACGTTTAGCGAGGGAATTTATGTATGGTGGTAGCATGTTCAGCCCCCAGGCTTGTGTGGGTTTACTCTTGGTCAACCAGCTTTGTCTCGTAGACCAATGACAAGCATATCAGGCTAATTGGTTGTTCAAAATTCTCCTTGGGTGTAAGTGTGTTGGCCCTCTGCTGGATGAATTGTTCAGCTCTTTAGGATATATCCTGCTTTCATCCAGAGCTGGCTGAAATAGACTCCAGCCTCCCTGCAACTCTAGATGGATGGATTTTCCATAGAGTCTCCACTATCAACTTTCCAAGTCAATACGAGATATGACTCTTTTTTTCTATATGTAATTTTTATTTAAGACAGTGCTTCTCAATTATTTTCTGTTGCGCCCCCCCCAGGAAGAGGAAGACACCCCCCCCCAATATGAATAGTGTTATTTGTCTAAAAATTGTTAAGTAATCCTCTACATAGCACTGTATCCTTATTATCATTATGAATACAAAAAAAGGAAGAAATATAGATCAACTTCCAACAAAGAATAACTTTATTAACAATTTTAGTCTTTAAAAACTATAAAAAAAAAATTTTGACGAACAATTTGAGCCATTCGATACTGAAAAATAAAATTAAATAAAATCAATAAATAATAATAAATTCAAATTGATCAGCAATATTAACTCAGGAGCACAATATATAAAACACTTTAACGTACAAAATAAAAATGAATAAAACAATGTGTGCTATTTTTTTATTATTTTTAATATTTTTTTTTTTTGTCAAAATGATTAAGTGCAGATTAATGGCTATAATGAGCACGTTTCTCAGTGCACAGCTTTTCGAAGCCGGGTTTAAAGCGCGATACTGAACTCTCAGCTCCTGCTCAATGCTGAACTGGGACCTGGACTTATTTTCGCAGCAGTGACGTCATCCAGCATGACAGAGCCATGTATGCTGTAGGTAGGATCAGTTGCCCTACTCTGCTCTAGGGTTTTCTACACTGAGCAGTTTGGAACTCCACCTTATCTGATGCTAACAGAGCTCGCTGGTTTGCTGGATTAGCATTCACAAAGCGGGATGGTTGTTGATAATATTCGACACGTTTTCGCTGAAAAAACAGCACGTGGTCGTAGTGTAATGTCTCTAGGTGATGCCTGAATTTATTTTGCTTCATACTGTCCGCTGCCAATGTTTTCAGACACAGTAAACACAGCGGTCTTTCTTCGTTTCTCACCGCGGCACAGTGAAGCCGAGTACTACATCCACTTCATCATACCTCCTCGACTTAGCTTTCTGGAGACTTTCGTTTCTCTCACTGTCTCCGTCTCTCTTTCTGTTCCTGTTAAACATTTCCATGGTGGGTTTATTAACTTCACTTCTTAGTTTACCTCTGGGCACACTCTGACAGTGAGGAAGCCACTGCCACCTGTTGTAGTGGATGTACAATTACACTTTATCCTAATACGGCAAAAAAAGCATGTTCCCTGGGGCCACACTCGCCCCCTCTGGCATCGCACCGCGCCTCCCCAGGGGGGCACGCCCCAATATTTGAGAACCACTGATTTAAGGTGAAATAGTCTTGTATTGGGCAGTGGTGACCTAGTGGTATAGGGTGTTGGATCAATGATCCTAAGGTTTGGGGTTCAAGCCCCACTCACCACAGGTTGTCACTGTCCTCCCCAGTGCAGCGAACAACCATGACTCTCAGTTTATGGTGTGAGGTTTATGTAAAAGAACCATTCCTCACTTGCGACAAGAGTAGCTGCATAGCCGTCAGAGTGTTTCCGACCTGCGATGGCATGGTCAGCTGCCAGGGTGTACTCTGCCCTCACCTGGAGTTGGTTGGGATGGCGCCAGCCTCCCTGCGACCCTAATTAGGATTAAGCGGTTACAGAAAATGAACTGAACTGAACAGTGTTGTATTGGTTACCAAGTGCACCTCACAGCAAAAAGGTCCTGGGTTCCAGTCCCGGGCTTAACAAGGGTATCTCTTTGTTCTCCATGTGCTGGGATTTTCTCTGGCCACTCTGGTTATAATGCCACAGTCTAAAGAAATGCACATTAGGCTAACTTACTTTTTTAAATTGGCCCTTTGATGGTCTGGTGAGTTGTTCAGGGTGTGCTGTGCCTTTTCCCTTAGTTGGCTAAGATAGGCTCCAACCTCTGTGCAACCCTAATAGGAAGAGTTTGGCAAATGAATTAATGTTTCCATTCATGTAACAACAAAATATCTGTGCCGAGATTTGAATTCATTCCTTTACTGAACAGATTAATCCTTTTAAGGTTGAAGGAATGTTGGAGTCTATCTCAGCCAACTCTGTGAGGACTAAAAGGCAGAGAAACTCATAAACAGATTGCCAGTCCATAGGAAGGCAAACACAGGGACAGTTTGGAACGGCCAGCTAGCCTAACGTATGCGTACCCAAGGGAATCCCATGCAAACACAGGAAGAACATGCAAACTCCACACAGAAACGTCCTCACTGAGGCCGGGGACTCAAACCCAGGAGCTTCTTGCTATCTGAAATCTGAAATGGACAATGACTAAAAATCATGAATTGTAGTGGGATCCGAAGTAAGTACAGGGATCCCTCACTTTCCGCGTTAATGGGGACCGAGACATCCCCCACCTCCCCCATCCTGCGACCATCGATTTCCGTGAAGTAGGATCGACCCTCCTGACTGACGTATGCGTACATGTATATGTGTATATAATATCAATAAATATATATTCAATGCTATTGGGGGCAGTGGTGGTCTAGTGGTATAGGGTGCTGGATCGCTGATCCAAAGGTTGGGGGTTCGAGTCCCACTCTCTACAAGGTTGTCACTGCCCCCCCCCCCCCCCCCCAGTGCAGCTAACTTATCAAAGGCGGGCCATGTCTGTCACTGTCTATGGTGAGAGGTTCATGTAAAAGAACCATTGCTGACTTTCGTAAAAGAGTAGCTTCAAAGTCGTCAGCGTGTTTCTGTCCCTTGCTAAAAGGGTTGTGACAGGAAGGGCATCCGACGTAAAAACCTCTGCCAAATCAAACGTGCGAATCAAATGATTCGCTGTGGCGACTGCCAAGTAAAAGGGAAAAAGCCGAAAGGAAGACAGACATATATTCAATGCTATTAATGCTTATAATAATAATTAAACATTCAAAAATAATGCATAAGATGTACAGTAAATAAAATATAAATACACACATACAGATGTGCGCGCACACACAAATGCACACCTCACATAAAAATGTAAGTAGTTTTGTTGGGAGGTTTTGGGTTGTTTTTTTGTTTTGTTTTGTTTTGTTTTTTGCATAATTGTCCTTGTTTTGTGGCATTTTCCTTAACTGTCCCCCTATTTTTCCTTAGTTTTCTTTTTTTTTTTTTTTTTTTTTCAATGAATATTTTTGAAAAACCTGCAATGCACTGAAGCCGCAGAAACTGAAGTAACGAGGGATCACTGTATGTCCTAAACACTGTATGTTTTGGTCAGATAAAGAGAGATTGTTATCCATAAGATATCATTTCCCCCTTTTTCTAATCTCTCCCCCCGACGGGGGAAAACGGTGCACTGAAGGTTCAAATACCATGAACATTCCAAAACAGCGCAACATTCTCAGGAGTGTTGCATTCTCAAGACCTCCTCCCTCTTCCCCAAATCTCTCTCTCTCTCTCTCATATAGTAATCAAATATCAGGCTCTCTGTTGAATTGAAAACTCACCCAGCCGTAATTGAACACTCATATTTATTGGCATTAACAAGTGTGAATGTTATAATCACGTTTATTCTCTAATCCAGAACATTCCTTTGTAGATACGTTTATTTTGTAGCATCCACAGAAGCCAGACACTGAACCACAAGCAGTTTAAAGCCTACACAGAAAGCACTGTGACACATAAGACACATGCAGGCATGTTATTGAGTGGAATTTCGTAAATAGACGTATTGTTTGCACATTTTAATGGGAAGGGAGGAGTACACTGGATTTGCAAAGGAAATAAGTTCACGAGCAAGTACAGCGCATAGACGTTGTAATGTTTTCGTGAGAACTTCATTAATTCATCCAACATTTAGGAAGGAATAAGAAGAGAAGAATCGTCTTCTTCTTCTTCTTCACTAATGAAAAACAGAAGAGGTTTGTACGTTGGAACATCCCCCCACTGCACACTCTTACACACACTTACAAGTGAGGAATTTTTTTTGGAAGATTTCAACAAGCGAGTGGTGCATTCATCAGTTTGTTTATGAAGCAATCCCTGGCCATCATGGAGGTCATTATAAATAGTAGTGAGCTCCTGTGACTACCCTGCATTCTATGCAAGGAGAACACCATGTTAAAGATCACACTGTTTGAACTCCATCATGTGGCACACTGGCTTGGGGCAGGGAGGGGCCGCTCCTTCCCTCCATCTGCTGTAGAGCCACAAACGGTGATGTCATTTCCTCAATAGGGCTGAGCTGGCAACTTTGGAAGCTGGAAAGAAAGCAAGGCTGATTTGCTATGAAAGGCTGCTCATTTTTTGTGGCTGTACTAGAACTCAAACACTCACCTCATTCACTCATGCATACTGTACACACAAAGTGCTGCACCCTCAAACATTTGCATAGTGCTTGCTTAGAAGGAGAGAATGATGCTATGACAATATGGAGAGTTTCATGAAATACCTCGTTCTGACTTTTTTTTTTTTAGTTCATATTTGGCAGATTTTTAAATGCTGGCATGCACGCACTGCATCTGCATGTAAAGTTTGTGT
Source organism: Plotosus lineatus (assembly GCA_024760905.1). Classification (NCBI taxonomy): domain Eukaryota; kingdom Metazoa; phylum Chordata; class Actinopteri; order Siluriformes; family Plotosidae; genus Plotosus; species Plotosus lineatus. Next base: position 38,690,981 of record CM045739.1, read on the forward strand.
TTTTTAAATGCACCTATTTATTTAAGCCATGAATCAGACTGGTTCAACACTATTTGCATGCATCGCAGTCTGACAGCAGGAGCAGAGGTGGAAAAATGTGAGTTTTATAAACTGCAAGGGAACCACGCCTGGCAGAAAGCTATGTTTGCAATTAGTCCTGTGAGACGCATTACAAAACTTGTATGTTTTTCCCTTGAACAAAAGCAGTTATTCATGTTTTCCTGGAGTACATGAGCCTTTTTGTGTGTGTGTGTGTGTGTGTGTGGCTTTTAATCTTCTAGCAGAAATAGTTGAAACTTCATTCATTCATTCATTTTCTGAACCGCTTAATCCTAATTAGGGTCGCGGGGAGGCTGGCGCCCATCTCAGCTGGGACTGGGCGTAGGCGAGGTAAACAGCTCACCACACAATTACAGAGCAACACACAAAACCATTTACACTCACACATGGGGCAATTGGGAACAGCCAATTCGCCTTAATGTGCATCTTTGAACTGTGTGAGCAAACCAAAGAACCAAGAGGAAAGCCACAGAAGCATGGGGAGAACATGCAGACTCCACAAGGAAACAATCACTACAAGATCGGGACTTGAACCTAGGACATTTTTACTGCGCAGTGGACATGCTAACCACCATGTATGATTATACAGTATATACCTATTGTTTATTCATTCATTTTCTATAACCGCTGAATCCTAATTAGGGTCGCAGGGAGGCTGGCACCCATCCCAGCTGACTCCGAGAGAGAGCAGAGTCCACCCTGGATGGCTCGCCAGGCCATCGCAGGGCAGAAACACGCTGAAGGCTTTGCAACTACTCTTGTCGAAAGTCAGCAATGGTTCTTTTATATGAACCTCACACCATAGACAGTGAGAGAAATGGCCGGCCTTTGACAACCCGATGAGAGTGGGGCTTGAACCCCCCCAACCTTAGGATCAGTGATCCAGCACCTTTACCAACAGGCCACCACTGCCATATTGTTTATTCAGTTGTTTTATATTAGAAAGCAAGTCATGTTTTCGCAGTTCCTTTTCATCAAAGCTAGTGTTGATACTCAAGCCTGGACAAAACTATTTTTTTTATCAGCTGACACATACAGTACGGGCGGCACGGTGGCGTAGTGGTTAGCACGTCCACCTCACAGCAAGAAGGCCTGGGTTCGATTCCCGGCCTGGGCGTTTCTGTGTGGAGTTTGCATGTTCTCCCCGTGCTTGCGTGGGTTTCCTCCCACAATCCAAAGACGTGCACAGTAGGTTCATTGGTCGTTCTAAATTTCCCATAGGTAGTTAATGACCTGGAGAGGGATGGGTGCCACCAGGCCAAAATCAGCCCAAGTCTCACCATGAATGCGCCCCAACAACATCCCTGGATGTTAAGGGATCAGTGACGAAGCCATACGGTATACATCACTGTATGTTCTTAATATGATTTTGTACAGTTGTAAGATATCTTTCAAAGCAATTTTATTGTTTAATTTCATCGCAGGACTACGGTCTCATTCCAAAACATCACCGTATAACTCCTGGACCCCCAGTAATACTATAGTTCGCCACGAAGTGAAAAGTATCTGGGTGTCTTACCTTACTCGTACTTACTTTAGTTCCAGTGTGGCTGGAAAAGTAAATTATTGATAAACGTAAGGAACGAACTGGTGTTCGAAGTGTAACTGGATATAGAAGGTTAATCACACCACATAATAGACTGTTAACTAATAGTACATGTTCAGTTTACACAGGCTTTCAGACCGCACCATGTCGCTTCTACTGTGTAGTTCTTTACTCTTCCATAATATCTACACCCTCACACTCAGTATTAGCAGTAAAGTGACCATGTAGCCTGATTTTGAACCTCTTGAGTGAGCCTTTGAGCACACTTCAGCAACTGTCATCCACTTGAACTTCTCCTGCAACAGCTGTGGATTATAAAGATAAGTGAGCCGGTTCAGTAGCCGGTTCAGTAGCCGGTTCAGTAGCCTGTAAAGTAAATATTCCCTGAACACTACTGACCACATTGCATTTTAAACACTCTACTTTCTTTACTTTCTATATTAACAAGTAATACAACTAATTATATCTGTTCGGAGTGTACCCCGCCTGTGTTGGATAAACCTGGGTTTACACTGGGCCACGATGCCGACATTCTCCAAGATTCAAAAAAATGTGGAGTCCCATGCTTGGAGTATGACTGGGGTATAAAAATGAGGCAGGGTGCATCCAAGTGCATGACCATCCCCGATGATGGCGCATCTAGGTCTGCTACAGGTGGCACGATGACGTAGTGGTTAGCACATCCGCCTTGCAGCAAGAAGGCCCGGGTTTGATTCCAAGCCTGGGCGTTTCTGTGTGGAGGTTGCATGATCTCCCTGTGCTTGTGTGGGTTTCCTCTGGGTACTCTGGTTTCCTCCCACAGTCCAAAAACATGCACAGTAGGTTAATTGGCTGTTCCAAATTGCCCGTAGGTGTGAGTGAGTCCGTATGTGGCCTGGTGAACCATACGGTAGATCGTTGTGATCACAGTCATGACAATCCCTGTATGAGCATCATTCAAGCTTCATGGATTGACATCCATTCCTTGTGATTAGATGTAGATGTAGATAGATAGATAGCTCTGCTACACTCCGTTAAGGTCTCTCATGTTGTAATGTGCTGTACAATAAGATTGGCATGAAAGCATAATAGATCGTAATAATGATCACAATCATCACGATTCCACCAAGTTCCCTCGAGATCATCATGAATATATAAAGTTCTCTCAAGAGCATCAGGATTCCACCAAGATCATCATGAATCCATAAAGTTCACTCAAGATCATCAGGTTTCCACCAAGTTCTCTCAACATCATCATGATTCCACCAAGTTTCCTGAGGATCATCAAGAATTCATAAAGTTCCCTCAAGATCATCACAATTCCACCAAGTTTAACTTGAGATCATCACAATTCTATCCCACAACCCCCACACTCATCACAATTTCATCCCATGTCCACTCAATCCCACTACGGTTTTCTCAAATCATGAAACTCATGGACATTATTGGCCCAGTGTCCACCCAGGTTTGGATAGGCTCCAGCTTCTTTTTGTCAGCTTTCTAGACATAAAATGGTATTTTTATGTAATGTCGTGTGGGTGGAGGTCACATTGACACCACACAGCTCCTAGGTTTTTGCTTCAATTCTGATCATTGTGATCACACATTCTCTGTGTGGTGTTTCTTTGCGTATATTCTCCTTGTATAATTGTTGATGGACTAACAGTGGAAGACTTCATGAAGATAATACAGTGTTAAGCTGGACTTGTGTTATTTTTAACTACTATCGTTTCAAGCTACCAAATATATGTGTGTGTGTGTGTGGGGGGGGGGGTTCCACTCCTGACCATCTCTGACCATAATTAATAAGAAAGATTTCATAATTATAAGGAAATAGATTGTAATTCCACTCACTCACTCACTCACTTTACCAAACTGCTCAATCCTGCTATTAGGGTCTCGAGAAGGGTGGAGCCTTGGTCAGCTGACACTGGGAAAAGATTGAGTACACCCTAGACAGCTCACTAGTCCATTTCAGGCAAAACACGCACCTTATTATTCACACTCATACTCATGCCTAGGGGCAATTTGGAAGAGCCAATTGGTGTTTGGAGTGTGGGAGGAAACAGGAGTACCTGGAGGAAACCCAGGAAAGCACTGGGAGAGCAAGCAAACGCCACATAGAATGTCCAAGCCTAGGACATGAACCCAGGACCTTTTTGCTGTGATGCAGACTTGCTAACCAGTATGACACCGATTTCATAATTATTAAAGAATGGACTTGTAATTTTGAAGTGAAAGTACTTTAGTTATTGACCATTGCTAACCCAGATTATATAATAAGCACTGATGGCCCCAGGCATTGACTCCTCTTCCAATTTCCCTCTTGATATTACACTGGAAATATTCAATGTTACTTTATGTAGATTCCATTAACATAATCCTATAAAACTAATTTCACATAAGCACATCTTAGATGCATGCATAACATGAACAATTTTGCGAATCTGAGATATCCGAGGTTAAAATGATTCTCATGAACGTTTCTCATGCTTATGATGGCACGGTGGCGTAGTGGTTAGCACACTCACAACACAGCAAGAAGGCTCTGGGTTTGAAGGTTCCCAGTTCAAGGTTCAATTGTTTTTCTCTGTGGAGTTTGCACGTTCTTCATGTACTTGCATCGGTTTCCTCTGGGTACTCAGGTTTCCTCCCACAGTCCAGAACCATGGCTGATTAGCTATTCCAAATCGCCCCTAGAGGTGTGTGTGTGTGTGTGTGTGTGTGTGTGTGAATGGTTGTGTGTGTGTTGGCTCTGCAGTGGCCTGGCGAACTGTTCAGGGTGTACCACACCTTTGCACCAGAGTCACCTATGATGGGTGCTACCCTCTCTTCTTCTTTTCCTTTCGGCTTTTCCCTTCAGGGGTCGCCACAGCGAATCATCTGCCTCCACCTCATCCTATCCTTTGCATCTTCTTCTCTTACACCAACGACCTTCATGTCCTCCTTCACCACATCCATGAATCGTCTCTTTGGTCTTCCTCTAGGCCTTCTGCCTGGTAGTTCCAGCCTCAGCATCCTATTACCAATATACTCACTATCCCTCCTCTGTACATGTCCAAACCATCTCAATCTAGCCTCTCTGACTTTGTCTCCAAAACGTCTTACATGTGCTGTCCCTCTGATGTGCTCATTCCTGATCCTATCCATCCTCGTTACTCCCAAAGAGAACTTCAACATTTTCATCTCTGCTACCTCCAGCTCTGCCTCCTGTCTTTTCCCCAGGGCCACTGTTTCTAAACCATACAACATCATTGGCCTCAACACCGTCTTGTACACTTTTCCTTTCATTCTTGCCGATACCCTCCTATCACACCTCACACCAGACACTTTTCTCCAACCATTCCAACCTGCCTGCACACGCTTCTTCACCTCTTTTCCACACTCTCCAGTGCTCTGGATTGTTGAGCCTAAGTACTTAAAATCCTCCACCTTCCTTATCTCTGCTCCCTGTAATCTCACTGTTCCTCTTGGGTCCTTGTCATTCATGCACATGTATTCTGTCTTACTGAGGCTAATCTTCATTCTCCTCCTTTCCAGGGCATACCTCCACCTCTCTAGATTTTCCTGCACTTGTTCTCTGCTCTCACTACAGATCACAATGTCATCTGCAAACATCATAGTCCATGGAGAATCTTGTCTAACCTCGTCTGTCAGCTTGTCCATCACCATAACAAACAAGAAGGGGCTGAGAGCTGACCCTTGATGCAGTCCCACCTCCACCTTGAACTCTTCTGTCACACCGACAGCACACCTCACCACTGTCTTACATCTCTCATACATGTCCTGCACCACTCTAACATACTTCTCTGCCACTCCAGACTTCCTCATGCAATACCACAGTTCTTCTCTCGGCACCCTGTCATATGCTTTCTCCAGATCCACAAAGGCACAATGCAGCTCCCTCTGACCTTCTCTGTACTTCTCCATTAACATCCTCAAGGCAAACACTGCATCTGTGGTGCTCTTTCTTGGCATGAAACCAAACTGTTGTTTACAAATGCTGACCTCTGCCCTTAGTCTAGCTTCCAGTATTCTTTCCCATAACTTCATCGTATGGCTCATCAACTATATGCCTCTGTAGTTGCCACAACTCTGCACGTCTCCCTTGTTCTTAAAAATGGGCACCAGCACACTTCTCCTCCATTCCTCTGGCATCCTCTCACTCTCTAAGACCTTGTTAAATGTTCTTGTCAGAAAATCTACTGCTACCTCTCCTAGACACTTCCAGACCTCCACCGGTACATCATCAGGGCCAACTGCCTTTCCATTCTTCATCCTCTTTAATGCCCTCCTCACTTCACCCTTACTAATCTTTGCTACTTCCTGGTCCTCAACAGTCACCTCTTCTACTCTTTTTTCTCTCTCATTTTCCTCATTCATCAGCTCTTCAAAGTACTCTTTCCATCTTCCCAGCACACTTCTGTCATCAGTCAATACATTTCCCTCTCTGTCCTTTATCAATCTAACTTGCTGCACGTCCTTCCCATCTCTATTTCTCTGCTGTGCCAACCTGTATAAATCATTTTCTCCCTCTTTACTTTCCAACCGAGCATACAAGTCATCAAACGCCCTCTGTTTAGCCTTTGACAATGCGACCTTTGCCTTACGCTGTGTCTCCCTGTACTCCTGTTTACTCTCTTCGGTTTTCTCAATGTCCCATTTCTTCTTAGCTAACCTCTTCCTTTGTACACACTCCTGCACGTCCTCATTCCACCACCAAGTCTCCTTATCTACTTTCCTTCCAGATGACACACCAAGTATTCTCCTACCTGTCCCCCTGATCACATTAGCTGTAGTCCAGTCATCTGGAAGCACTTCGTGACCACCCAAAGCCTGTTTCAACTCCTCCTTGAAGACAACCCGACACTCTTCCTTTTTCAACTTCCACCACTTTGTCTTCTGCTCTGCCTTTGCCTTCTTCACCTTCCTCACCATCAGCATCATCCTGCACACCACCATCCTATGCTGTTTGGCAACACTCTCATCCGCTACTACTTTGCAGTCACTGACTTCCTTTAAATTACATCGCCTGCACAAGATGTAGTCTACCTGTGTGCTCCTACCTCCCCTTTTATAAGTCACCCTATGCTCCTCTCTCTTCTGGAAGAAAGTATTCACCACAGCCATTTCCATCCTTTTTGCAAAATCTACCAACATCTGTCCTTCTGCGTTCCTGTCCTGGATACCAAACCTACCCATCACTTCCTCGTCCCCTCTGTTTCCTGCACCAACATGTCCATTGAAGTCTGCCCCAATAACCACTCTTTCACCTCTGGGGGTACTCTGCATCACTTCATCTAACTCCCTCCAGAATCTCTCCTTCTCTTCTCGCTCACATCCTGTCTGTGGGGCATAAGCACTAACAACATTGACCATCACACCTTCAATTTCTAACTTGAGACTCATCACTCTGTCTGACACTCTTTTCAGAGGGTGCTACCCTCTCTGAGACCCTAATTAGAATTAAGCGGTTGATAAAATGTACAGATGAACTTCTCATGCTTATGGTGGCATGGTGGTGTAGTGGTTAGCACACAATCTTCACAGCAAGAATGGCTCCCCAGTGCTTATGTGCGTTTTCCTTCATATACTCTGGTTTCATCTCACAGTATGAAGACTACTGTATTAGGCTTATAATAAGCTTTCAAAATTGTTCCAGGGTGTGAATGGATTTAAGTGTTGACTGAAAATAGGCTCCAGTCTTACCACAACCTTAGTAAGATTAAATGGTGAGTGAGTGAATGACTGATCGGGCAGTGGTGGCCTGCCTGGTGGTAAAGGTGCTGGCTCACTGACTGGTTGGGGGTTGTGCAGCTAACTGGGTTATCAAAGGCTGGCCATGTCTCTCACTATCTGTGGTGGGAGGTTCATGTAAAAGAACCATTGCTGACTTTCAACAAGAGTAGCTGCATAGCCGCGTGTTTCTGCCCTGTGATGGCCTGGCGAGCTGTCCAGGGTGTACTCTGCCCTCGCCCGGAGTCGGCTGGGATGGGCACCAGCCTCCCCGCGACCCTAATTAGGATTAAGCGGAGGCAGAAAATGAATGAATGAATGAATGAATGAGTGATTTTATAATTATGAAATATTTTATAAATATATTTTCTCATAATTACCAGATCTTATATCATAATTGTACTATCCTGATCTTTCCTCGTAATGATGGAATAATACAGTAATTCACAAATTACAACGCGTCTGCTTTTTTTATTTTATGAAAATTATAGAACTCTCTGGTGAAAGCAACACGTCGTGCAAAAAAAGCAACTTGACGTCACATCTTTTATCCCCGTTTAACATGTTTTGATATGCAAATGAGTACAACTATTCGATGAATATGCAAATTATCCTACATAATCTGATTTCGAAACGATTTCAGTAACACGGCTCTTCGGCCCAGTTTAACCATGGAGTCTGTTTCATCTTGAGCTGAGCATGCAACCCACATTTTTCTTCAACAGGGCGACCCCAGAGCCGCCACAATCAGGCACTTTATCGTCACATCGCCGAAATTTGCTGTGAACAGGAAGCACAGCGCCGCCTGCGGCCTCGTCACCAACCTATTTGAGTGCGTGAGTGCGCGAGCCTGAGGCTGCCGGCAGCCAGAGCGTCTTATTGTGGCTGCACTGTGAACGTGGACGTTGAAACGACAAAGCCGAACACAGTGGGCGGATTATCCGTTTGGGTTTGAAGAAGATTCATTTAGAGGTAAGTTCGGGATAGCGGTGCGGGTAAAAGTTCTTGATTTGAGCTTGTGGGTTTTCCATTATGTTTCGAACAACGACTGGCTAACGCTAGTTAGCATCAGGGCTAATGATGCTAAGCTAGCCTGTAAACATGGCAGATTAGTTCATCACTGGCTGTAGTATTAATGAGGTTGTTTACCTCAGTGAATAACCTCTTATAAATAACCACCATGTGGTAACACGAAAAATATCAGTATGGGCACAAATGAGGCCTGTTTATTATTTTGTTTTTGTGTTCTGCCAAGTCGGCTAATTCAATGGTTGCTAGCTGTGTGGACTGGTAGCTAGTATGGTTTTATTTATGCAGTTAACTAGCTAACACGTTAGCATGCAGCTCTAAAACGACATTTAAACATTTTATTGTTAGTAGTGGCATAATCTTGAGCTTAATGTAATTATTACTTGTATTATTGGACTTGTTGTTGTTGTTGTGTGTGCCAGCGTATTGGTAGCGTCCTCGACCCTCTGACCCAGAATGAAGCAGGGGCAGTCGGAGGATGAGTGCTCAGGCTGTCATGAAACCCGTCAGTGGCTCGTGACTTCAACATTCATCTCTTAACGCCTTATGTTCGGACTGTATATCTGCTGCAAAGCCAGTTCGCCAGATGATAGCTGAAGTTTTAGAACCTGTTGTTATGAACAGAAGGTGGAACACGCAGTGTCTATAGACGCATTGATTTGTGACGTCACAAACAGCTGGTCTCGAGAGCCGGACAGAACAAAGGAATCACTATTTTAACAGGTCACGTGGGATTTATCGGATAGTTGATATTCCATACTGTTTTGACGTGATATGCGATATACCGGTTGGTGACCATCACAGGGCAGAGATTCTGGTATGGATTTGTTTTTGTTTTTTACTGTAAAGTAGTGCACCAGAGAAACAGGTAAAAGACATGAAGTTATTGGTAACCTTTCAAGCATGATTGACTTGACTTCCAGTAAATATTCCTTCAAAGGTATGTGGGGTGGAAAAAATTTTCATATCATGCATGGGATGTGTTTGATTTATTCTTGATTCCTTTTTTTTTGGGGGGGGGATCCTAGAGCCAGCTTGTTGTACAGTAATTGCAATCACTGATTGATCAGTATGGGTCTCATCTTCTGTCACCCCAAATTAAATGCATACTGCTTGACCGTATTTATAAACAAACTCAGAATTTTACCAGTGGCACCCTCCATTATAATATACAATGATCAAATCACCCCACAAAGGTGTGTGCAGAATGGGGTGGTACTCCTTGGTTTTCTCAATGTTCTCTCTTGTCTGTCGTCTACTTTTCTTGTGATTCAGTTGAATAACAAAACTTCTCAATGCAAGGCAGTGGTGGCTCAGTGCTTAAAAGTCGTGGATTACTAATCCAAAAGTTGGAGGCTCAAGCCCCAGGCTTATCAAGATGCTGCATTGGGCCCTTGAGCATAGTGGAGGCTGGTGCTGATGGGAAAGTTTTGGATGCAGTTTTATTTAAGTTTGTAATTTGCCTTTTTTTTTTTTTTTTTTCCTTCCTAGACTGCCTTTTTATACACTTATCATGCTGTAGTGTTGTCCAGAACCCGACCCAAGTTGAACACAATTACTCATATTTGAATGGAAGTCCGTACAATGATTGTCCAGGTTATGGTTGAAGACTCTATTTAAAATAAGTTCAAAAGGTCGATGACCTTTTTATGTAATTAAATATTTGGTTTTCAGACAATAATACAGTACTGTGTATGAGATCGGTGTAGCTTGCATCCTCAGGGGATATTTTTGTCTTTTGCCAACCAAGAACTGTACAAATGGGACTCAAAACACAAATGTTCAGTGGGGGTCTATATCCTTGTTTCGTAAAACACAATCTTGTAAAACTAATAGATGCCCAAGGCGACTCTTAATAATCGACTTGATTTCACGCCAGATTCTACTGCTGTACTTGGATCTTGATGTTGCTTTTGTGATCTGTGATTTGGTTTGATTACCCAGCAGCTGTGATTTAATCCAGTGCCCTGCTTGCATCGTTCTTGCTGATGGGCCCTATATAGAAGTAATGTGTTTGAGTGTGTGTCAAACTTGCACTGTTGTGTTAATTAGACTAGGATGTATACAGTACCTGCTGATGGAAATCCCTGATAAAATGGTGCAGGTCTGGTGTCTGTGTATCTTTGTTTCGCTGTGATATTCTGTATGTGTGTCTCCGGTTGGGTTCATGATTGACATTGCAATCTGGGAGAACAGTTTAGATACCCCACCAGAATAGGTAATTGTAAGGAATGGTATCCAAAAGGGGTAGTAAGCTGGATCTGAGGGAAATATGGGGAGGGGGGTTGGAATTGCTTCACTGACTCTAGATCTCTATTTAAGCAGCTCGTCTTCTGTAAAGGATTAACCAATCACATGCACTGATGTAGATTATTTCACTGAAAGCAGCTCGTCACACTGGAGATTACTGCACGGTTGGAGAAAGTCCATCTGAAAGGAAGGGATTTTGATAGGTTTACCTTTTCTTACCCCGTCAGGTCAGAGTTTATACTCACAACAGTGGTTTAAGAAAAATTTTCCGACAGGATTGAACAGAGAAATTGAATCTCCCACAACAGAACCGATCTGATATGTGTAGGATCAATATTGGTAAAACAAACTTATCTTTCTGCTGTCTGAAGAGATTACACTGATGGTGAAAAATGGTGACGCTGCAAACAAATAACCACATCAAATTGTCTTATTTATATAATACTTGAACAAACCATTAACAATAGGCAACTGTTGTTCAGATTTTTCTTTGTAAGCAAAGATTTTAATGTGATTGACCCTTTGTGAATTTCAGCACAGGTTCAACAGATGGAGTATTTGGGAAAAGGTTGTTAACTCTGGATCATCTGTTTGGGTAGCATCTGTTGCCCTTGTGGACCATGTGAATGAGTTGTGTTGATTGTGTGATGCCAGCTCTTAACCTTGTGTAAGATGCTCACTTGAATCATCAGATTTTTTTTCATTAAATTTAAAAAAAAGCTCAATGGAGTTGTTAGTGGGTCGCAGCGTAACTAGCTCATGTGATCAGGATCAGTCTGCCCTTCGGCGTTTTTTAGCCTTGCTAGCAGCTGCACATGCTGAGTTACACGCAGTTGGCAACCTCTTACCAAAATGACAGCTGGTTCTATTGAGCCCTTTTACAACTTTGGTGCCCTGAGCTCTTTTGCTTCGCTCTTTTGTATCCTGTCTGGTTGTTTCTCAGAAAGAACTGTCCTCTCACAGTACATACCCGCTAAGCGCCATTTCTCAGGTGACAAGCGTACCTGCTGGATAATCACTGGATGATCATTGTACTAGTTGATCGTCTATTCTGCTGTAACAAGAAAGGATGATTTATTTATTTATTTATTTTTTGGTTGAGGGTTTTGCTTTTTATGTAACCATAAAGATTTTCTCTGATCATATTGGGATGTTTCAGGTAATGGGACCGACCATTTAGTGATGCTCTTATGGGTGCCTGAATCTGTATCTCGCTCTCTGTTACATGACATACATATTCTGTGATGCCAGTGGTGCCAGCATCCTTGCTTTGTTGTTGTCCTTTGTATGACGATTAGGCCAGTGACTATCATGTTTTTGCCTTTAGGACAGTGCTTCTCAATTATGCACAAAGAGCCCCCCTCTAGGAAGAGGAAAACATTTCGCCGTGAAGCAATTTGCCTGAAATAAAGTATACTTATTTAAACTGTAAACATTTTTGACCAACAAATTTGAACCATTTGATACTGAAATTAAATAAAATCAATAAATAATTTCAAATTGAACAATATTAACTAAAGGAGGCCAATCTAGAAAACACTTTAACCTACAAAACAAAAATGAATGAATAAAACTTTTTTTTTTTTTTTTTTTTTTGTCAAAATGAAGTCCAGATTAATGGCTATAATGAGCATGTTTCACAGTGCACAGCTTTTCGAAGTTGGGTTTAAAGCACAATACTGAACTCTCAGCAGGAATCAATACTGAACCGGGATCTGGACTTATTTCAGCAGCAGTGATGTCATCCAGCATGACCGAGACAGTGTCTGCTGCAGGTAGGATCAGCTCCTCTGCTGTGCTGTGGAGTTTTCTGCACTGAGCAGTTTGTTACTCCACCTTATCCGAGGCTAACGGAGCTTGCTGTTTTGCTGGAGTAGCATTCACAAAGCTTGTTAGCAATATTCGCCATGTTTATGCTGAAAAAAAAAAACTCACGAGGCTCATCACGTGATCGGGGTGTGACGTCTTTAAGTGACGCCTGAATTTATGAGTTCATGCACCTGCTCTAGTGTATGTACAATTATCCTTGGCAAGAAAAGCATGTTCCCTGGGGTCACACGTGCCTCACTATTTGAGAACCACTAGTTGCATCAATGCAGGAGGTGATGCACAACTATGCAAAGTCAAAGTGAAGTGAGCGATGAAGCGTGAAATTTTAATTTGTCACCAAAGTGGGTGGGTGAGTTCAGCTGAGCTCTTTCACCTGTGCGATTCAAGTTCATAACCAATCTGAGCTTAAAGATGCCATCAAACACTAAATTTCGCAAAACTTTTTCTGCTTGCATCCAACGACCATTTTTCAGTACATATACAATACGGTTCATTGGCAGCTTCCTGTGTGAATGCAGCTCTCCACCTCTTGTACAGAAAGTGATTAGATCTAAACTGAACAAGTTGAGTTAACCCATTGCTAAGAAGTCATCCTTACAGGAAAGGGTCTTTCAGCCATCATGTTTTACTTTAAATAGCAACAATATCCAATAAACCTGCAAAATTGGTTGTATCGAAGAAAACTGACTTAAAAAAAAAAAAAAATTATCCTTGATGTCACGCGATCACCCATATCAGCTAAAAAAATGTGAATAGTTGGGATCGCAATAGTGATCTTGCATTAGAATTTGTCGTAGTAGAAATTTCCTGTTCTTATGTGGACTGAGAATCAGGTATCAATTTACTGTTCCACACGTAACCAGTGGTGTCCACACCAGTTGTGTACAGAATGGACCCATTTTCCCCATGAGTGGTGAAGTTGCATGTTATGACGTTCACTGTACAATTGAGCTCCGCCTGAAGTGACTTTATTACTGATGTCAAAACACTAGAATTTATTCATAAACAAATGGTATGAATTTTGTGTTCAAGCTTAGATGAATTTAGTTTTTCATACAGATTTATTCCTGTTTGTTACTAATAAAAAAGGTAGTTCCCTCACTGTCTCTAACAATGGTTCATAAATTTGTCAGTATAGACGGGAAATAAGCTGGACTACAATGAAACTTGGAGATTGGGAATGTCAGTTTCTAGTACCCATTTCGGAGAATAACCTTGATGGATTTGTAAGCGAACTGCCTCCTAAACTTTTGGATGATTTCTGATGAAACTCTCAGGCAGTTGGATCATGTTGCAGGGGAGTAGGGTATTTCCGTAATGAGTTTACTCACAACTCTAATTTTCTTTCTTTCTGAAGATAATACATTCTATAAACACTGGAAGGTTTTCCTTCATGGCAATTATGAAGTTTTTTGGAGTCATTTGGGTTCAAGTGAGGCAGTGATGGCCTGGTGGTAAAGAGCACTGGATTGCTCATCCTAAGGTTGGGGATTCAAAACCCACTCTTCACAGGTTGTTGTCACTGCCCCCCCCCCCCCCTTCCCCACACACACTTTCAAAAAAGTCATATCATGGCAATTCAGGTTTTGAGGACAAGATTTAAACAACGTAACACATTTATAATAAAGGGCAGTGGTGGTCTGGTGGTAAAGGGTGCTGGATCGCTGATCCTAAGGTTGGAGATTCAAGTCCCACTCGCTGCAAGGTTGTCACTGTCGTGTGGATAACTGGGTTATCAAAGGCCGTCCATGTCTCTTACTGTCTATGGTGTGAGGTTCATGTAAAAAGCATTGCTGACTTTCGACAAGAGTAGCTGCGTAAGCTGTCAGCATGTTTCTGTCTTGCAATGGCCTGGCAAACCATCCAGGGTGTACTCTGTCCTCACCTAAAGTCTGCTGGAATGGGCGCCAGCCTCCCCGCGATCCAAATTAGGATTAGGATCCGGGGATTTAGCTCAGTTGGTAGAGCGTCCACTTTATCCTCCAGTATGTCGGAGTTCGAATCCGGGTGCGTCATACCATAAGACGTTAAAATTTGGTAGTTGTTGCTTCCTGCTTGGCGCTCAGCATCAAAAGGATAGAACAACGCAATAACTGGCGCTGCACAGTGGTGACAGGTGCCTAGTGCACAAAGCAAATTTCAATGTATGTAATGTACTTTGACAATAAAGGGTTGTTGTTGTTGTTGTTTGTTTGTTTAAGTGGTAACAGAAAATTAACAAATAATGGGTTCAAACGATGACTGAAACGGCACTGTGGCATGCTGAAATTTTTTACACAACTTGGCGAACTTAGTGCAGAACTTCGTTATGCCTTTTTTGTAAACCCCTCCCATCAGAGTTCCATTTGTCACTTTAAAAAAAAAAAAGAAAAAAAGTATTTGCTGGAGAGATGAACACACTATTTGCTCACATGGCATATTGCATTAGTCTTCGAATGGTTTGAGCTGCAAACGGAGTGCTGTGCTCTCCATACATATCATGTTACCAGGAGGGGCACTAATGGGTTCTCTCCATGCAACTGATCTGTTCAAGAGGAAGAGGAGGTAATGGCTGGTATGGACTCTGTAATGAACTGTGCAGTGGACAGTACATTCTGTTTCACTTGGTTTCAGGTGACAGTAGTCCGGCCATGTTACTGCAGTACTATAAAGTTAATTAAAATAATATTTTTATTTATTTTTATGTCCCTCCCCACATAGAGTAAACTATGATCTAATTCTTATTATTGTGGTTTAAAAATTGTGGTGAGACTTTGATTTTCTAGGTTTGATGTTTACAGGTTTTGTGTAGCCAGCTAAAATAATTTATGGTATGATATTTAAGTAGGATCACTTTATTTGTTCACTGAAGGTGAAGGCAACTGGAGCTATTAAAATATGGTCCGCTGGTGTGATAAATTTAAGAAAAGTGAGAATCACCAAATTTGGTGTATGCTTCATTGTAAGGTGCAAATGTGTACATGGTTTGAATGGGTGCTTGAATGCCTTAAAGTATGGTGGGGAGGGGTAAACTATTTTCAAGGGAATTGTCAGTCCAGTACTCTTCAAGGACGTTTCAAGATTTTCATGTTTTCTGCAATAAAGTCACAAAGCGATGTTTGTCAAGCGTCTTCTAACACATCTTCCTGGAAGTTCCGCTTTACGACACAAAATTATAGCTGCTTCTAGATCTGTTTTACGGCACACAAATCCCATTTTCGGCAGTTTGGAAATGGCGTCGCAGGTGACCATTGCGCTCATTACTAGTGTATCAATATTTTTAAAACGGCTTATGAGGACTGTATTGTATCAACAGCCACAATACAACGGTCCGTGTATATTTTAAGGCTGAATGGCAGGAGAACAAAGACTACAGTGATTGGATAGACTTCTGCATCATGTGTTTTGCAAGGCATGCGGATAAAAACATTGCAGTTGGTGCTGTGGGGGAGGAGCATTAAAGTCACATACCAAATCAAAGGTCGCCCACACAAAAAACATGCAAAGACTTATGAACCAAGAAGCATGAGGGTGGTCTGATGACGGACCATTTCAAAAGAAATGTAGTGAAAGACTTCCACTAGGGTTAGCATTACCATGATCGTGTTCTATATATATATATATCATATTCGATGTGATAAGTGCCAATTGGAGTGGGTGGGCAGTTATTAAAATACTTACCAGCGGAGTGGAATGGTAAGTGCTTACCATAGAGGTGGGAAAACATGAGTAACAAAACGCGAAGAGTTTTACTGGTATTTATTCATTTTGTGGTATCAACCAAATTACTTGCGTCTGTCTGTCTTCCTTTCAGCTTTTTCCCTTTTACTCGGGAGTCGCCACAGCGAATCATCTGATTCGCACAACTGATTTGGCAGAGGTTTTTACGTCAGATGCCCTTCCTGTCACAACCCTTTTTAGCAAGGGACAGAAACACGCTGACGGCTTTGCAGCCTACTCTTTACGAAAGTCAGCAATGGTTCTTTTACATGCCTCTCACCATAGACAGTGAGAGACATGGCCCGCCTTTGATAACCCAGTTAGCTGCACTGGGGGGGGACAGTGACAACCCTGTGGAGAGTGGGACTCGAACCCCCAACCTTTGGATCAGCGATCCAGCACCCTATACCACTAGACCACCACTGCCCCCTAACCAAATTACTTGCGTGAAAGCTGAAAATAAGCAGAAAACAACATGAAGACCCTTAAATTTTCCATTCCTGTGCTGTTCCTTTAAATATTTTCCCCCGATGTAAAACCGAGCCAATCAACACAAAGGTCAACTTTAGCACATGATATGTTGAAAAGCACATGGCCAGGAATGTCTTTAAATGTATTAAGTTAGTGAACAGGAGAATCAGGTGAAAAATCACTTTTTGATAGGTTCATATCTGGCTCATCACTATTCATTCAGAGCATCCCATAGTTTTGCTGTAGCAGTTTCTAATGGTTCATCGGTTGTTGGACTTTTACCAAGAGAACACGGCAAAATATTTTCCTGTTTTTTAAAGTACGGCAGAACAATCAAATGTTACTGATGAACATTTTATAGACATTCCCCAGTGGCAGGGGGTCTTGAAATACCTTGTAAACTCACTTTTACAGGCAGTGAACGCCTCGGTTTACTGTTTCACAGACTGATCGAAGAAAATTGGTAAATTTGATCTACGATTTTGCGACCAGTACACATGGGCGGTTACTAGACATAAGATCAAAAACACTGGGGGGGGGGGGCTTATTGGAGCAGGGCGCTTATTACGTCGAATAACACAAACAATAAGCCCTTGACTATTCGCAGATCTGCATATTCACGGATTGCCGAACAACTGTCACGTGATTCAAATTCAGCCAATGGCTGTCTTCTTTCCTGCTGATGTAACATCCCCTTTTCATTCACGCACACTTTGTGCCTGTGCTTTTTAAGTGTGTGTTTTTAATTCCTGTTAAGCTCCATCATGCCACCCAAATGCTGCGTACCTCCTCAGGCTTCTGGTAAAGCGCCGATGTGCCAGAAAAAGGTATGAACTGCATGAAAAAGTAGAACCTCTTGATGTGATTTAGGAAGGAAAACGTTTTGTTGCAGAAGTGCTAAGAAGGTGAATGTTGTATGAAACAAGGTCATCAGAATGGAACCTGCCTTAGTATTCTGGATACTTCGAGTTCAGGGGTCGGTAACCTTTTCCATTCAAAGAGTCCTTTTGGACCCGTTTTCCACATTAAAGAAAACACTGGGAGCCACAAATCCTTTTTTGACATTTAAAATCAAATACTGCATATCATGTTTTCCCCTTTTTCCTTCATGTTGATATAAAACATCAATGTGTTGCATTGATTTAAACGACTGCATAGACAATTAAATTACAATTCTGCTTGCAACAAAGACATTTAGATTAAAAAAGAAAATCGCCAGCCTCCTCATGACCCTAATTAGGATTAAGTGGTTCGGAAAATGAATGAATGTGTTTGAGTCCTTCTTGTATTTTTATAAAAGAAAAAGAATATCTATTCCACGAAGCGTGGGACGTGGTGCAGCCAGATGTGTTAACGGGTTGGGTAGTCTACCTCACCATCATGCCTAAACGTAGGTTTTTCTTTATTCGTTATATTAATGTTTTGTCATAGTTTTAATCTCCAAAAATGACAGCAACACACAAGTATATGAAGACTTATTTTAAGAAGGAGCCTGCTCAACATTCTTTTAAATAATATTGATGATTATTACTGCACTGACCGACCCATTCTCAGAGTGGAGAGTGAACCACACCCAGTCTTTTATTTTGTCACTGGGAGGGGAGTTATTTAATTCGGTGATTGCTGTGTATAAACAAATCTCACCGTCTCTTCAGCTGTGGTTTCCGTTCCTAGATT
This sequence comes from Plotosus lineatus, assembly GCA_024760905.1. Taxonomy (NCBI): domain Eukaryota; kingdom Metazoa; phylum Chordata; class Actinopteri; order Siluriformes; family Plotosidae; genus Plotosus; species Plotosus lineatus. The sequence continues at coordinate 38,709,258 of CM045739.1, forward strand.
ACAAACCCCAGCAGCGGAAAAAATCTCTCGCTCACCACGCTGCTGATGGTAACAGAACTCCTGACCATGAACACAAGAATTTGGAAATCCACTAACATAGCAGATCAAAAACAGTCTCAATGTAGTTGATGGGCATGTCCACAAAAACATGCACACAAAATCACCCCGCCAACACCCGTGACTGTTAATTTTCATCGACGTAATTTTCAACTCTAAAAGCATTTTTGGAAGGGAACGTTGCAGAACTCTGCCTTGTGCAAGAGTCTTCCATCATTCATGTGAAAGCTGGTTTAACTCTCTAAGCCCTGGAAGCCAGAGAGGTGAAAGAGCCACATGCGGCCCAAGAGCCACGAGTTTCCGACCCCTGATGTAATGCAATACCTCCCCTTGTGGGCATTTTTGAAAACTATAGGGCTGTATGTTTAATTGAATATACTGTACAGAGGTACCTCACCTTACGAAATTAATCCGTTCCAGAGCCTTTTTCGGAACCTGGATTTTTCGTAAGTAGAAGTGCGTTTTACATGTAAAATGCACATGATTCGTTCCAAGGCCCCCAAATACTACCCTTTTTAAAATACTTACTTCGTGTTGACCATGTCTTCTTAGCGGAGTTATAATCGTACAAATGTTTATGCAAGGTTAAAAGCCTGAGACAAAAAAATAAAGTTGCAATGAGCACACTCCGAAAAACTCCATGAAACTGCTCAAGGGAGCTGCGTTATCCCTCCTAGCTAATGGGAGGCCAGCGGGGCAGGATGTTGGGACATAGTCAATGGAGAGCAACTCGTGCATTGTTTGAATGGCGCATTTGGCGCATTTCGTAAGGACAACTTGTTTCGTATACAGAGACAAAAATTTTGGAAAATGTTTTTCCTAACCTTGATTTTTCATTTGCTGGGACAATTGTAAGGAGAGGTACCACTGTATTACACTAGTTTGTATCCTTTTATATATATAAAATGTGCTCTATACTAGTCCTTCTCAAAAAATTAGCATATTGTGATAAAGTTCATTATTTTCTGTAATGTACTGATTAAAAATTAAACTTTCATATATTTTTAGATTCATTGCACACCAACTGAAATATTTCAGGTCTTTTTATTGTTTTAATACTGATGATTTTGGCATACAGCTCATGAAAACCCAAAATTCCTGTCTGAAAAAATTAGCATATCATGTTCAGGTAGTCTAAACGAGCTATTAACCTAATCATCTGAATCAACCAATTAACTCTAAACACCTGCAAAAGATTCCTGAGGCTTTTAAAAACTCCCAGCCTGGTTTATTACTCAAAACCGCGATCATGGGTAAGACTACCGACCTGACTGCTGTCCAGAAGGCCTTCATTGACACCCTCAAGCGAGAGGGTAAGACATCGAACGAAATGAAGACAACGAAATCTCTGAGTGAATAGGCTGTTCCCAGAGTGCTGTATCAAGGCACCTCAGTGGGACGTCTGCAGGAAGGAAAAAGTGAAAGAAGGGCCGATTCCAGACCTTGGGGGACCTGTGGAAGCAGTGGACTGAGTCTAGAGTAGAAACATCCAGAGCCACCGTGCACAGGCGTGTGCGGGAAATGGGTACAGGTGCCGCATTCCCCAGGTCAAGCCACTGTTGAACCAGAAACGGCGGCAAAAGCGCCTGACCTGGGCTACAGAGAAGCAGCACTGGACTGTTGCTCAGTGGTCCAAAGTACTTTTTTCAGATGAAAGCAAATTTTGCATGTCATTCGGAAATCAAGGTGGCAGAGTCTAGAGGAAGATTGGGGAAAAGGAAATGCCTGAAGTCCAGTGTCAAGTACCCACAGTCAGTGATGGTCTGGGGTGCCATGTCAGCTGCTGGTGTTGGTCCACTGTGTTTTATCAAGGGCAGGGTCAATGCAGATAGCTATCAGGAGATTTTGGAGCACTTCATGCTTCCATCTGCTGAAAGTGCCAAAACCACTGCTAAATGGTTTACTGAACTCTCCTGACCTGAACCCCATAGAGAATCTGTGGGATATTGTGAAAGGAAGTTGAGACACCAAACCCAACACTGTGGATGAGCTTAAGGCCGCTTTTTTTTTTTTTTTTTGGGTCAGATGAAATATGCTAATTTTTTGAGACAGGGTTTTTGGTTTTTCTTTACTTTTTTTGCCAAAATTATCAATATTAAACCAATAAAAGGCTTAAACTACTTCAGTTGTGTGTAATGAATCTAAAATATATGAAAGTCTAATGTTTCAGTACATTACAGAAAATAATGAACTTTATCACAATATGGTAATTTTTTGAGAAGGACAAGTACATACACGCATACAGATGTGTACAGGCTATATAATGTTTATATTTTATCAATAAATATCACAGTAAACTAAGTTTTTCTTAATCATTACTACATTCTTACTGTATTAATGAGTAAGACGGGCTATAGAATGTGTTTAAGAAACCTATTTTAGCGCATATAATATAGTATTTTACTTCCGGTTGATCATTTGTGCATGTAATACGAGACGGGTGTGTGTGTGTGTGTGTGTGTGTGGTTTACTTCCGGGTACAGAACTCGCGGATTATCTTTCACTGGAGGAGCCGGAATCAAACCCCCACGAATAACGAGGGCTGTGTATATGTGTGTGTATATATTATAATATAATATTAATGTGTAATAGAATCTACAAACAGTCATGCCTTTAGAAATTAATCTGTTCCAGAAGTGGTTTTGGAACCTGTTCCCCCACCAAACCCCCGTAAGTTAAGTAGCATTTTACTTATCCTCTGAACCCTTTAAAAATGATAAAAGTATACCTTTTTAAGGCCTCCTTCTGCTTCAATATCATGCCGATGGTACACGGGTTTGGGCCATATTCCTTTGTGATATCGCTTAACCACATGCCACGAGCCCGCCTTTTTTTTTTTTTTAATAATTACTTGCACTGGGAATCACGTGTGTGTACATATGTGCGTGTGTTGACCATGTCTTAGCAGCGTTATAATCTTACAAATGTTCATCCAAGGTTAAAAGACTGAGCCAAAAAAAATCAAGTTGCAATGAGCACACTCGAAAAACTCACGAAACAACAGTAACTCTGTCCTTTTAAGCGTGTTAGAACTCCGTGACGTACAATTTGGTTAAAGGCACACGAAAAGCATTATGGGTGTTATGGAGATGCAGCTTCATAATAGCCAATGGGAGGGAGCTGCATCTCCGTGACGAACAATGGGTCGAAGGCACCCGAAAAGCATCATGGGTATTATGAAGATACAGCTCCCTCCTAGCCAATGGGAGGCCAGCGGGGCAGGGTGTTGGGAGATAGCCAATGCGAGAACAACTCGCGTATTGTTTGAATTTTTGAGATGGTGTGTTTCGTAATGTGAATTTTTTTCATATCCAGAGATAGAAATTTTAGGTAAATGCGTTTCGTAACTTGGATTTTTCATTTGTTGGGTCTTTCGTAAGGTGAGGTACCACTATATATTTTATATATACAGTCACTCCTTGAATATCGTGGATAATGTAGACCAGACCTGGTCGCGATATTCGAAAAAACCACGAAGTAGGAACGCCCCTCTTATTGCTACCATGTTGCTTCATTTCTGTTTTCGCGTCTATACAATATCAAGAAGTGTATGTTAAATTATTATAAAATTAGTTGTATGCATATATAAATTTATTAATATTTAAATAGAATTTATATATAAATACTTTAAGTACTGTACTCACCTTTTGACAATAGTTCTTCCCCGCGGTGCAGGACGTTCACAAACACTAAGATAACAAAAAATCCCGCGGGAATGTGTGAGGCAACAGCATCACTCGTCTAAGCCAATTAGCTTGCGAGATTGGGTTGCGTGGGTGGTCCCTGCCTGAACTGGGGAGGAGGGGCACTTCAGTCTGCCGTTTGAAAATAATGGACGCAGCCTGCCTTGGGTCCCTGCCTTCCGCTTGCTTACATGAGTTTCAGTGTAAATTTTGAATATTTTATTTTTATTAAAATACTGCGATGTACCAAGACCGCGATGCTCAAATCGCGACGTGGCAAGGGATGTGTGTGTGTGTGTGTATATATATAAAATATAAATTTCTGAGTAGATCCTTCTGTAAGAGTGTGCTCAATACTTTTTGGTAGAGCAAATAACAAAAATAAAAGGACAGGACAAAGACTTTCTATTGAAACTCCATTTATCACTGATAAATGCAGTTTCAATAGAAAGTCTTTGTCCTGTCCTTTTATTTTTATTTATTTATATATAATTTTTTTTTTTTTTTAGTACTGATTTAAGTAAAAACTTTAATTTTGTACTGTGATATTTATTGATTAACATATCAATGAATATCACAGTACAGTAGCCCCTTGACATTCGTTGGGGTATGGTTCCGGGCCTTCCCGCGAATCGAGATAATTCGCGAGTTCTGTACGCGGAAGTAAAACCCCATGTATGACGTCACATGTGTGAATGAGCAGCAGGCAGTGAAATACTATGCATCTATTACATGCCCTAAAATATGCTTAAACACCTTCTACAGACAGTCTTGTGCATTAATACAGTATTAATGTAGTAAAATGTAGTCATGATTAAGAAAACCTTTTTAATTTTTTTACTGTGATATTTAGTAATATAAAAATTATACAGCATATACTGTTGTAAAGCACTCGTTTTAAAGTCTTTTTCAATTATTCCATTACAGTACCTAAATTAATTCTGAAGATGTTTGTGCATGAGATTTTGTTCTGTAGCATGTTTAACAAATGATACCAAAAGGATAAACTTTATTACGGTTCATGTCCTTTTACATTGAACTTGGAGTGATGTGTCCAAGATGGCACTGCCTAGAGGGCAACGTCGCGGAGTTCTGTCAAACTGTTTCTTTGTTCGTTTTAATTTGTTTTTGTTTGTTCATGTTTTGCACTATGCTCGTCTATGATCGGTCGACCCTACTACAGCTATGAGCAGCTTCAGTTTCGGGCAACTAAGCACGCAACGTGTATCTTGAGCTGCTATGCTATGCTAAAGCCCAGGTGGTGTTTTCAGATTCTCCGGTGTTTGGTTAGCATTTCCAGCCATTTGCTTTGCTAAATGTTCAGTCCCTGCGAAAGATGGACGAGCTTCATGCTCCGATTGCAGCGTAAAGGGACCTACAGGACTGTGTTTCTGGGAAACATGGCTCGAGTAGAGTACACCCGATAAGGCGACTTATACCAGCCGGCTACACGGCCTTCATCCCCTGCAATCCCAAGCGCCAGAGTCATCGTTCGGCCTCGGCTTCTTTGTTAGCTGGGATGCGGCTCGCTGCCTACCATAGCATGTTAGCTCCAAGTTATACACGCCCGAAGATACTCAGATCTTATACAATAGCTGTAGTAGAGTCGACCAGTCGTAGACGAGTATAGTGCAAAACATGAACAAATAAAACGAACCATGGCATGCTAGGTCTGCTTAGTTATACACGCCCGAAGATACTCCGATGTTATAGCTGTAGTAAAGTCGACCGGTCGTAGACGAGCATAGTGAAAACATGAACAAACAAAACAACAAATAAAACATTTAAAACAAACAAAAACAATTCGACTCCGAGAACTCGGCAGCGTTGCCCTCTGGGCAGTGACGTCACTCCAAGTTCAATGTAAAAGGACATGAAGAGTACTGTAATAAAGTTTATCCTTTTGGTATCGTTCGTTAAACGTTCTACAGAACATGAAATCTCACGCATAAACATGAACTTAGGTACTGTACTAGAATAATAATTTGAAAAAGATTTTAATACAACAGTTCAGAGAAAACCGTCCTTTCTCAAGAGAAAGTCTTATTTCTTCAGAAGAAACATTCAGCGTTCTCTATCGCTTAGCCAGAGAAGACACATAGCATTTGAGTGGTATCATAGATTTTAACTGGTAATTAAAACACACACAAAAAAGAGGCTCATTGACAACTTGTGCGCGAATGAGGAAAAAGGGGTGGGACATCAGCTCAACCAATCAGGAGAAAGGAGGACAGCCACTGGCTGAATTTGAATCACATGCTGGTTGCTGGGCAGACCGCGTGTACTCAAACCGCGAGTGCAAATCCGCACGTAGTCAAGGGCCTATTTATGTATTAATACTTATTAATACAGTATTAATGTAGTAAGACTCGAATGTGTTAAAGAAGCATGTTTTAGTGCATATGATGCATAAGGTTTTACTTCCGGTTGATCATCCACGCATGTAATATACACGAGGTTTTACTTCCGGTTACAGAACTCAAGGATTATCTTGATTTGTGGGAGGGGCTGGAACCGAACCCCCGCGAATAACGGGGACCTACTGTACAGGGATCCCTCACTTTCCGCGGTTAATTGGGACTGAGATCTCCACGTGACCATCAAAATCCGCAAAAGTGGGATCAAACAACCCCCCCCCCCCCGACTGACGTGTATACAATATCAATAAATACATATTCAATGCTATAAACGCGTATAATAACAAACATTTAAAAAAAAATATGTAAATAAAATAAATACACCCACACGTACAGATGATTTTGCATGAGATGACACACGTGCGCAGATGCGCGTGCACACACGGATGCAACAATTTGACTAGTTTTGATGGGAGATTGGGTTGTTTTGGTTTAGGGGTTTTTTGCTTATAATTGGCCTTGTTTTTGTGTAATTTTCCCTAACTTTTACCTCTTTTTTTCCCTTTAATTTTAATTTCTTTTAATTCGATGAATATTAAAAAAAAAAAAAAAAAAAAAACGACGAATTGAAGCGCGAAGTAGCGAGGGATCCCTGTATATTCAAATACAACGCTCCCTGACTTACATTTTTAATTGATTCCGCATGGCCGAACGCAAGTTGTTACAGTGACATATGATACTCGTACTGCACTATACATCCATAAATATCATTTACCGTCTCGTAAAACACCCCTAAATCAATTATAAACACATTGTAAAATATCAACATTAATTTCGATTAAATTCAAGCAAAATAATTTCAAATGGATAAATGTTAATCAAACTCGCTCGTCAAATACAGCATCAAATATAACATTAACTATTCTCTATGATGCGATCTTGCTGCGTGTAAATGGTTCCGATGGTCGACAGATGATCACTTTACATGAAGCTTAAAACAGCCAATCAACGCTTACAATACGTGAGGCGCTCGACACCGAAAGTACTTTACTTATTTGTGCTTGACACAAAGTGCGAGTTATACAGACTTCCGGTCTTTCAAGTGAACAGGGGCGCCGTACTTGTTTAGTGCTCAGCCTGCACTGATGTGAAATCACCAGCAGAGCAGAGTTCTCTATTCTGGATTCGGGTTTTCATTCATTTTACAACTCTCTTTGATTAACTGAGTATGCATGGTAGATTGTACCAATCCGAGCAGATAGTTAATTCATCAGTGTATGAGACTTGCACCCATGCTAGTACGCTTACGCTTCTCACCAACCATATTTGCTTTGGGTTACAAAAGTCCGCAAAAACCGTGTAAACACAAAGATCAGAGACGATGTCTCGTCTTGACACACGGGTAACACGCTATATAGTGTATGTGTATATATGTGTGTGTGTGTATATGTGTATGTGTGTGTGTGTATATATATATATATATATATATATATATATATATATATATAAAAAAACAAAAGGACAGGACAAAGACTTTCTATTGAAACTCCATTTATCACTACAGATCTGTTTCGAGGGGTGGTGAAACCATCCTCTCTCTTCAGGTGATTATAGAAGAATCTATATCTGAACTGGCATATTTAATCAATTATCAGCAATTAAAAACAGGCTGTACCTGCCTTCTGGGAAATTGGATGCAAAATTGCACAGAGCCAATCACACACCCAAATCTACTCAGCCACCCGAGGATGTTTTGTCAAAGTCTACTTTCCTGCCGAGGAAGACTTGGGGTGGGGACACATGACAATTTGGAGCTGTTGAGCATGAAAGTGATACAAACACCAAAAGAGGTTCATAATCAAATATAGAAACCGTATACACCAGGGGTCCCCAACCATCAGTCCACAGCTCAGTTGGTACCGGTCCACAGAAGGAATAATTCATTTAACACTCCCTGCTTTACGTTCCTTTGTATTACGTATTTTTCGATTTTACGGTTTAAAAAAGTCCAATTTTTGAGTTTTGTGTGCTGTCTGTAGTACAAGACATACCTACGTAGTACACTGATGTAATACGCTGCGTCCATTGTTTACAAACGACAGACTGAACGTGCCCTCCTTCTTCTCAGTTCATCGCGTGTTACCCTTGTGTTAAGACGTCATCTCGGTTATCTTTGTGTTTACACTGTTTTGCGTATTTGTAACCCTAAGAAAATGGGGTTGGTCAGAAGCGTAAGCCTACTAGTGATGGTGGTAAACAGAAAAAGTGGCAAGCCATCTCGTTAGAAACGAAGATGGCTATTATCAAGAAAATTGATGCTGGTGAAAAAACATGCGACTGTTGCACGTTTCTTCCAAATGGCTCCGTCGACCATCGGAACCATTTACAAGCAGAAAGATCTCGTCACAGAGAATGTTAAAGGTTTTATTTGATAATCAAGTGAATTTGATTAAAATTTATCTATTTGAAATATTTTGCTTGAATTTAATCTATTTGAAATTAATGTTATTACAGTAGGCCCTTGATATTCGCGGGGGTACAGTTCCGAGCCGTCCCGCGAATCGAGATAATCCGAGAGTTCTGTACGCGGAAGTAAAACCCCATGTATGACGTCACATGCGCAAATGAGCAGCCAGCAGTAAAATACTATATCTATTACATGCGCTAAAATATGCTTCTTTAACACTGTATTAATGAATAAGACTGTCCATAGAATGTGTTTATGTAGTCATGATTAAGAAAACCTATTTAATTTTGTACTGTGATATTTAGTAATGAAATATATAAACCTTATACAGCATATACTGTTGTAAAGCACTCGTTTTAAAGTCTTTTTCAATTATTATTCCAGTACAGTACCTTGGTTAATTCTTGGAATGTTTGTGCGTGAGATTTTATGTTCTGTAGCATGTTTAACAAGGGGCAGTGGTGGTCTAGTGGTATAGGGCGCTGGATCGCTGACCCAAAGGTTGGGGGTTCGAGTCCCACTCTCCACAAGGTTGTCACTGTCTTACCCCCCCCAAGTGCAGCTAACTGGGTTATCAAAGGCGGGCCATGTCTCTCACTGTCTATGGTGAGAGGCATGTAAAAGAACCATTGCTGACTTTCGTAAAGAGTAGGCTGCAAAGCCGTCAGCATGTTTCTGTCCCTTGCTAAAAAGGGTTGTCAGGAAGGGCATCTGACGTAAAAAACCTCTGCCAAATCAAACGTGCGAATCAGATGATTTGCTGTGGCGACTCCTGAATAAAAGGGAAAAAGCCGAAAGGAAGACAGACATAGCATGTTTAACAAATGATACCAAAAGGATAAACTTTATTATGCTTCATGTCCTTTTACATTGAACTTGGAGTGATGTTTTGGAGTGACGTCTCCAAGATTGCACTGCCTAGAGGGCAACCTCATGGATTTCTCAGTCAAATTGTTTCATTGTTCGTTTTAATTTGTTTTTGTTTGTTCATCATTTGCACTATGCTCGTCGATGATCGGTCGACTCGACGACAGCATGAACAGCTTCGGGCAATATGCTATGCCCAGGCGGAGTTTTGAGATTTTCCGGCGCTTGGTTAGCATGCTTGGTTAGGAGCTCAATGATAGCGGTTAGTGGCTAGGCCCAGACGGAGCTCTGAGAGGCTTGGTTAGCACTTACGGCCATACTACATACTTGAAAATGTTCATTCCCTTCAAAAAAAGATGGACGAGCTTCATACTCAGATTGCCGCGCAGAGGGATCTACAGGACTGTGTTTCTGTGAAACATGGCTCGAGGAGAGTACACCTGATAAGGCGATTATACCAGTCGACTACACGGCCTTCATCCCCTGCTATCCCAAGTGCCGGAGTCGTCGTTCGGCCCTTTCCCGCCTCGGCTTCTTTGTTAGCCGGGATGCGGCTAGCAGAACTAGTATGCTATGGAGCCGCATCCCGGCGAGCGTGTTTAGTTATAACTTAGCAGTGTATAACAAAGCAGAGCTGACATGCTATGGTAGGTACCATATGGTAGACTGAACATTTTCAAGTAGTATGGCTGGAAGTGCTAACCAAGCCTCTCGGAGCTCTGGGCTTAGCCGGTAGCTGCTAGCTAACTGCTAGCTAACCACTAGCATAGATTATTGCATGCTTAGTTGCCTGAAGCTGCTCATGAACAAACAAACAATTTGACTCTGAGAACTCCGTGACGTTGCCCTCTGGGCAGCGCCATCTCGGACACTTAACTTCATGTCCTTTTACATTGAAGTTGGAGTAAAGTCTGTTGGGTTTTTACACCCAAGCCTTGTGGCTCATCAGGCCGGTGCTTATCCCCGGTTTCCATAGCGTGAAGCGACCAGGAGTTCAACTCCCCCTGGATGGGACGCTAGTCCATCGCAGGTTACCTTCACAGTATATTTTAACTGGTACCCATTTATACTGCTGGGTGAACAGAGGCACACTTGTGGTTGAGACCTAGCCCAGGGGTCTTAGCACAGTGAGGGTCTCGATGGGATTCGAACTCGCAACCTCCCGATCATGAGCGCAGCCCCCTAACCACTACGCCACCGGCCCCACTAAAAAAAGGACATGAAGAGTACTGTTAAACATGCTACAAACATAAAATCTCACACATAAACATGAACTTGGGTACTGTACTAGAAGAATAATTGAAAGATTTTAATACAACAGTTCAGAGAAGGGAGAAAGTCTTATTTCTTCAGAAGAGACATCCAGCATTTTCTATCGCTTAGCCAGAGAAGAGTGTTTGAGTGGTATCATGGAGCTTAACTGGTAATTAAAACACAGAAAAAAGAGGCTCATTGACAACTTGTGCGCGAATGAGTAAAAAGGGGCGGGACATCAGCTCAACCAATCAGCAGAAAGGAGGACAGCCATTGGCTGAATTTGAATCATGTGCCGGTTGCTGGGCAGACCGCGTGTACTCGAACCGCGAGTGCAAAACCGCGAATAGTCAAGGTCTGACTGCATTTAATATTTTACAATGTTATGTTTATAATTGTTTTCGGGGTGTTTTATGAGATGGTATTTATGGATGTATAGTACAGTATGAACGTCATACGTCACTGGACCATACAGTAACAACTTCCCCCCCCCCCCCCCCCCCCAACCTTACGTTCGGCCGTCCGGAACCTAACTAAAACGCAAGTCGGGGAGCGTCTGTATTTCTGTTTTTATTTATTATCTGAGTCTTAATGAAGAGGGAAGCACATGAACAGAGGCGAGTTGGACATGTTTCAAACAATAGCAGGAATTTTGGGTGAGCCTGAGCCTTCATTCTCCCAGCTGGTGCACAATCACCTGTGGGCTTTTTTTTTTTTTTTTTTTTTTTTTTTTAAATAAAGTTCAAGCTCTACTTCCCAACCAACTTTATTTCAGCTGTTGAAAAATAACATTCATGGAGTGATTATTGTTAATATTAATAACATTTTATGTAAATTATATTTAAAATATAAGCAATCTGACACCCCTTTATCTTAAATGGGAATCATTTGTCTTTTCCTCCCCTTCTTTGAGATTATATAAAACAAAGAATGCCTTTGGGCTACCTACTCCTTTATTTCATACCCTATTCTCAGTTTTGAGCTTTTTCCACTTTGTTGCTAAATGGTTCAGAAACCAGGAGAAAAAATTCCGAGGACTTTTCTACATGGACAGATCGGAGGTGTTGCTGCTTTTTTTTTTTTTTCCCCCACTCTTTTCTTCTCTCCTCTGGGTAGTTAATGTTGGCTCAGTGTTGTCTATGCAGGTGGGAAGACCTTGTAATGCTGAGGTCATTTGTAATTTCTGACCTGGGAAAGTCAAAGAAAACATTCCCTCAACACACAACTCCTTTTTGGGAGTGCACTGTGTAGCTGTGCATCATGTTTAAATCGCATCCAAGACTAGATTTGACTGTTTTTCCCACCATGCCCATGATCTCCAAACAATCCCCGAAGCTGACTTTGCAAGGACAGACATAGCTTGATCTGAATACCTATTGCCAAAATCATCCTTTTCACAGCGAGCAGCATGATTGGCTTATTTTGCGTTTCTAATCCAATCGGCATTTGATAAGTTTCAGATTCGTCTTATTGAACATGCTTCTATGTTCATAGCAGAATTGTGGGTAAATGCGCTTGATATTGTTTGTTCATGGAGGGCAGGAATTGTTTTTTATTTTATTTTTTTTTTCCCCAGACGTTGGCATCATTGTATGCACTGCCGTTATTTGATAATCCTGACATTCAGAAATTTCTGGAATGATGTCATTCCCTAATTGAGGAGGATAAAGATGTTGTTTTTGCCTGCTGTCCCAGTTATGTGGGTATACACGGGAATGAAAGGGCAGATAAACCAGCCAAAGAAGCGCTGGCTCACAATATCACTGAGCTGATTCCCTTTACAGATCTCAAGTCTCAGACAAATACTTTTTTATCCTTGATAAATGGAAACCTTGGTGGGATGAACAAATTTAATAAACTCCAAATTAAACAATCTATTAAATGTTTAAACCTTATAGAGAAGACATAGTAATGTGAAAAATTTGTATAGGACACACTTGTATAACACGTAATTTCTTGCTAAAAGGAGAGAATGCTGCCTGTATGTACAACCTGCACAACGCCATTGATGGCTGGAAAATGTTGGTCTAATGAGATTTAAGAGATGGTCATGTTCTTTTTATCTATAAACTGTATTCTGGTCAAAGAAAAGTTTCTTTATTATAAGTGTGTGTGTCCCCCCCCAGGGGTCGCCACAGCGAGCCATTTAATTTGGCATAGGTTTTTACAGGATGCCCTTCCGGACACAACCCTTTAGCAAAGGACAGAAACACACTGACCGCTTTGCAGCGACTCTTTATGAAAGTCAGCAATGGTTGTTTTTACATGAACCTCTCACCACAGACAGTGAGAGACATGGTCGGCCTTTGATTACCCAGTTAGCTGTACTCGGGGGGCAGTGACAACCTTGTGGAGAGTGGGACTCGAACCTCCAACCTTCAAATCAGCGATCCAGTGCCCTTTACCACCAGGCCACCACTGCCCTTCTTTATTATAAATGTTACGTTTAAATCTAGTCCTCAAAACCTGAATTGCCTTGATATGGCTGGAATTGCCTGGACAGTGTGTTGAAAGTGCTGTCAAGCTTTATTCACTCACCCAATCAGCATTTGCGTTGCATGGTTGAGTACTGATCATGCAGGAGATGCATCTAAAAAATGCCTTCCGGCATAGCAGAGGGTCCACTGAGTACTAGTACGAGTAAGCGAAAAAAGAAATGCACAACATTCATGTAGCAGGTCTGTAAAACTTGACTGAGCACCTCACACATTTAAGGGCTTTGATTAAAAGGGGTGCAATTCAGACTCCTAGGAATGTAGAGAGAGAAAGTTGCACCCCTGCCTTTTTTTTTTTTTTTTTTAATTTCTTTTTATGTAAACCACCTGCGATCCACTGGGTAATCATCTCAACTGCCATTTCTTTACAGATCACTCGTCTTGGTTGAGTCGGGCATTAAAACATATATATGGAGTCCTTCTACCACCTTCATTTCCTTTCGGCTGTTCCCTTCAGGAGATGCTACAGCAAATCTGCCTCAATCTCACTCTATCCTCTGCTTCATCTTCTCTTACACCAACTACCTTCATGTCCTCCTTCTCCACATCTAGAAATGTCCTCTTTGGTCTTCCTCTAGGCCTTCTATCTGGTAGTTCCAACCTCAGCATCCTACTACCAATACAGGTCCGTCTCAAAAAATTAGCATATTGTGAAGGTTCATTATTTTCTATAATGTACTGATAAACATTACTTTCATATATTTTAGATTCAATACACACAACTGTAGTTTATGCCTTTTATTGTTTTAATATTGATCATTTTGGCAAAAACTTAAAGAAAAACCAAAAATCTGAACTTTCACAATATGCTAATTTTTTTGAGAAGGACTAGTACATTAGAGGGACAGCCCATGCAAGATGTTTTCGAGACGAAGTCAGAAAGGCTAGAATAAGATGGTTTGGACATGTACAGAGGATGGATAGTGAAATATACAGGTCCTTCTAAAAAATTAGCATATTGTGAAAGTTCATTATTTTCTGTAATGTACTGATAAAAATTAAACTTTCATATATTTTAGATTCATTGCACACCAACTGAAATATTTCAGGTCTTTTATTGTTTTTAATACTGATGACTTTGGCATACAGCTCGTGATAACCCAAAATTCCTATCTCAAAAAATTAGCATATCATGTTCAGGTAGTCTAAACGAGCTATTAACCTAATCATCTGAATCAACCAATTAATTCTAAACACCTGCAAAAGATTCCTGAGGCTTTTAAAAACTCCCAGCCTGGTTCATTACTCAAAACCGCAATCATGGGCAAGACTGCCGACCTGACTGCTGTCCAGAATGCCATCATTGACACCGTGAAGTAAGACGGAAAGACACAGAAAGAAATCTCTGAGCAAATAGGCTGTTCCCAGAGTGCTGTATCAAGGCACCTCAGTGGGACGTCTGTGGGAAGGAAAAAGTGAAAGAAGGGCCGATTCCAGACCTTGGGGGGCCTGTGGAAGCGGTGGACTGAGTCTAGAGTAGAAACATCCAGAGCCACCGTGCACAGGCGTGTGCAGGAAATGGGCTACACGGTGCCAGAGTCTGGAGGAAGACTGGGGAGAAGGAAATGCCTGAAGTCCATTGTCAAGTACCCAAGGTCAGTGATGGTCTGGGGTGCCATGTCAGCTGCTGGTGTTGGTCCACTGTGTTTTATCAAGGGCAGGATCAATGCAGCTAGATATCAGGAAATTTTGGAGCACTTCATGCTAAAAAGCTTTCTGGAGATGATTTCATTTTTTCAGCACGACCTGGCACCTGCTCACAGTGCCAAAACCACTGCTAAATGGTTTACTGACCATGGTATTACTGTGCTCAATTGGCCTGCCAACTCTCCTGACCTGAACCCCATAGAGAATCTGTGGATATTGTGAAGAGAAAGTTGAGACACCAGACCCAACACTGTGGATGAGCTTAAGGCCGCTGTCGAAGCATCCTGGGCCTCCATAACACCTCAGCAGTGCCACAGGCTGATTGCCTCCATGCCACGCTGCATTGAAGCAGTCATTTCTGCAAAAGGATTCCCGACCAAGTATTGAGTGCATAACTGAACATAATTATTTGAAGGGTTGTGGTTTTTTTTTTGGTATTAAAAGCACTTTTTTTATTGGTCGGATGAAATATGCTAATTTTTTGAGAGAGAGATTTTTGGTTTTCATGAGCTGTATGCCAAAATCATCAGTATTAAAACAATAAAAGACCTGAAATATTTCAGTTGGTGTGCAATGAATCTAAAATATATAAAAGTTTTAATTTTTATCAGTACATTACAGAAAATAATGAACAATAGGCTAATTTTTTGAGAAGGACTAGTATTTGTTCCTGATCCTGTCCATCCTTGTCACTCCCAAAGAGAACCTCAACATTTTCATCTGTGCTACATTCTGTCTTTTCCTCAGGGCTTCTGATTCTGAACCATACAACATTGCTGGCCTCAACACGGTCTTGTACACTTTTGCTTTAATTCTTTCCGATACCTTCCTATCACACCAGACACTTTTCTCCAACCTGGCTGCACATGCTTCTTCACCTCTTTTCAACACTCTCCATTGCTCTGGATTGTTGAGCCTAGGTACTTAAATCTTCCACCTTCTTTCTCTGCTCCTTTTAACCTCGCCGTTCCTCTTGGTTCCTTCTCGTTCACACACATGTATTCTGTCTTGTGAGGTTAACCTTCATTCCTCTCCTTTCCAGGGACTTCTCTGCTCTCACTACGTATCACAGTGTCATCTGCAAATATCCTAGACAGGCTGACAGAGGAGGTTAGACAAGAATCCCCATGGACTATCACTATGGCAAGCAAGAAGGGGCTCAGAGCTGATCCTTGATGCAGTCCCACCTCCACCTTGAACTCGTCTGTCACACCGACAGCACACCTCACCACTCTCTTACATCTCTCGTCCATGTCCTGCACCACTCTCACATACTTCTCTGCTACTTCCTCATGCAATACCACAGTTCCTCTCTCGGCACCTTGTCATATGCTTTCTCCAGAGCCACGAAAGCACAATGCAACTCCTTCTGACCTTCTCTATTAACATCCTCAATGCAAACACTGCATCTGTGGCGCTCTTTCTTGACATGAAACCAAACTGTTCACAGATGCTCAACTTTACGGCTCATCTTTATCCCTCTGTAGTTGCTGCAACTCTGTACATCTCCTTTGTTCTTAAAAATGGGCACCAGCGCACACCTCCACCATTCCTCTGGCATCTGCTCACTCTCTAGGACCTTGTTGAATGTTCTTGTCAGAAAATCTACTGCTACCTCTCCTAGACACTTCCATACCTCCACCGTGTCATCAGGAGCAACTGCCTTTCCACTCTTCTTCAATGCCCTCCTCACTCCACCCTTACTAATCTTTGCTACTTCCTAGTCCTCTTCTACTTTTTTCTTTTCTCTCATTTTCCTCATTCCTTGAAAGTACTCTTTCCATCTTCCCAGCACACCTCCGACATCGGTCAATACATTTCCCTCTCTGTCCTTAATCACTCTAACATGCTGCACGTTCTTATCATCTCCATTTCTCTTCTCTGCCAACCTGTATAAATCATTCTCCCTCCTTACTGTCCAACTTGGAATACAAGTCATCATATGGCCTCTGTTTGGCCTTTTGACACCACTACCTTTGCCTTGCCCTGTGTCTCCCTGTAGTCCTATTTACTCTCTTCGGTCCTCTCAATGTCCAACTTTTTCTTGGCCAACCTCTTCCTTTGTACACACTTCTGCACTTCCTCATTCCACCACCAAGTCTCCTTATCTACTTTCCTTCCAGATGACACACCAAGTATTCTCCTACCTGTCTCCCTGATCACATTAGCTGTAGAAGCTCCAAAGCTTCTAGCCTTGCTACCTTTCCACCTGGTCTCCTGAACATGCAGTATGTCCACCTTCCTCCTCTGTATCATGTCGGCCAGCTCTCTATCTTTTCCTGTCGAAGTTCCTACTCTGTCCTAGACTCATGCCTTTCCTCTTCCCTCTCCACCTACGGACACGCCTCCTGCCTCACCTTCTTCGTCCAACAGTAGCCCAGTTTCCACCAGCATCCTGTTAGTTTATGGCACTGATGGCGGTCGTTGTTAACCCGGGCCTCAACTGATCCTGTATGATCTGCGTAACAATTTTGGCACAAGTTTTATGCCAGATGCCCCTTTTGACACAACCTTCTGCATTTATCTGGGCTTGGGACTGGTGTGACCCCCCGCCGCCGCCGCGCGGCTGCATTACCACCTCCAGACTGATAATGGCATTGTTACAACTTCCCAATTCCAAGGTTAGTCAAATGCAACATGAGTGTTTGCCCTTTTCAGCGTGCATTAATCTTTGAGGAAATTGTGCCATTCATCATCAGTTAATTATAAAATTGAAAGCAGTTAAATAGCTGAAATTAATCCCTTCTTAACCAAGTCCCTTTCTAATTGTGTTAAAACTAGGCAAAAATGTTCATTTTGATGTGTGTGCGTTAGTGTTAGAACTGCCCCCAAATCCACATGGATCCACAGTTTGTAAAGAGGTGGGTGGTTAGCATTGCATGTCACAGAAGGGGTGTGTGCATGCATTCACCCCCACCAGTCAGTGGCGATGGTTTGATAGGAAAGGTAAATACTTGATGGGTGGGAATTGGATACTCAAAATGGGGTGGGGGGACATGAACAATTTAAATGTTAATAGAATGCATTTTTGATCCCAGACCAGAGGAAATTGTCTCAAATCCCACACATTTTGAATTTTTTTTAAAATTAAAGATGGAGGAAAATGCATTTCAAGTTCGTATAATAAAAGGGGAAAAGCCGAAAGGAAGACAGACAGACAGTAAAAGCTATCAGCATGAAATTAGAAACAAATATTTAACTTTAAAATCTTCATTTGCACTAAACTTTTTATAAATATTTCATTGGCAGTATTCTCACCATTGTCTGCTCCATATGGTCAGTGAAAATTAGTAGTTTCATCGTCATTGATTTTGAATGCGGCCAACTGGATCAGGTTCATCCTCTTAACCTTACATTTAAAAAAGGGACAGTGTGAAAATGGTGTCATTAATGGAATGGGTATCACACAGATAATGTTTGAACATAATTTTTGACCGTCAAAGCTGCATGGATTTTAATATTGTGCTTTATTTTTGATTATGATCTTATTGATTCTCAATCATCCGCCGAAAAAGAATGGAGAGCTGCAAAATATTTAGTGTTTTGACTGCTCTTCAGTTGAGTGTTAAAAAAAAAAAAAAACAGTAATCCTCTTAAAGATGAAATGTATTAATTGAGTTTTATACAGGTATGCAAGTGTAATTTGTGTAATGTTTATACATCTTAAACATGGAGGAAACCTTAAGCATGTGCATGAGTCCATTGCCACCATGACTACCCTAACCATTTGCTCTACAGTATGAAAGTGGCTTCTGTGACACTAGCATTTGTCGCTTTTTTTTTTTTTTTTTTTAAAGGTGAAAAACCAAACTGTAAACAGTTGTTTTTATATAGAGGATGCTCCATGTTTTCAAGCTTGTAGCACTGCCGAGTCATTGATGTTGCTCAAGTGTCATTGTTTTCATTCCTGCTCAGTGGGTGTTTTTAAAGAGGTGAGTCTTGATTCACCAGTGCTTCCTTTTGTTTGAGCCCCTTTTCAACATGCTTTGTTGGAGTATTTTTGAAACCAATGTATGGATTTGTGATGCGGTAAGATGCAAGCTTTAACAGAAAAAAACTAAAGACTTCAAGGTCTTTTTGGAGAGGAAGTTGTTTCATGACATTCAAATCAAAGGTGATGGTATCTTGTAGTATTTGTTGTTTTTACAATGCTGCAGGCATCATGGGCATTAACACGAGTTCTTTAAACAGAAAGATCAAATCACAACAGTGTGTGTCTGTGTTTACATTGAGTGCTACTAGATTATTTTTGGCACTGGGACACAAACATTTTCATTATTGCCAATGCTGTAGTGTGATTGTGTGTGTAACCAGGCTCTGTAGAATATACACTTCAGCCTTGAGAATTTTTAAATGCAAGCTCACGAAATTTTATTTAAGATTATTATTTTAAGTAATTTGCTATTAGTTAGTTTTCAACTGTTTTCCTTCTGTGCCCTCTTCTGTGGGATTTGGTGTAGTGCGGCTATATTTGACTCTCTTTGTCTGAGGCACATGGTTAGGCAAGTAGGTGGAGTCGTGTAATCTGACACGAGCCAGGCCTAAAGTACAACCGCTTGACATTCGACTCCTCAGCCTCCAGACTGCATTGGTAAAAGTGCATGCAGACTGCTACTTTCTCTCTCCTCTGCTTTGCTATGATTTTACCCCTGCCCCGCAGAGAATACGCTCTTCCTCCCATCTCTCATTTGAACTTCATGCTTGGATATTTGGGCCTGCCTGGGAGTGGCCCCTAAGTCTACCACTGGAATGCGTCTCTTGACAAGTGGGGAAACTTGCTTTACTGCCGTTGGATGTCCTCTCCTGTATGACTCTACCACTCTCT
Source organism: Plotosus lineatus (assembly GCA_024760905.1). Lineage (NCBI taxonomy): Eukaryota > Metazoa > Chordata > Actinopteri > Siluriformes > Plotosidae > Plotosus > Plotosus lineatus. The sequence continues at coordinate 38,728,910 of CM045739.1, forward strand.
CTCCCTCTCAAGCTTCCAGCCAGGCACCGTACATTATATCTATACCTTTTTGGATTATTCTTTTTCGGGTTTTCCACTGCTTTTTTTTTTTTTTTTTTTTTCTCCTTTCCCTCTGGATTGTTTGTTACAGGCCCTGTCCCTGCTTTTAGTTATGTGCATGTTGTAGCTGTCAATAAACAATCATTTGGATAAGTTTTGCATGCATGTATGTAAGCAACCAAGCCTCACTGACCGGTGTCTAAGAAGTATCTGGCAATGGACCTGAGCAAACCAGTGGGGCAGTATTTTTATCTGGGCCAGCACTGAGTGAGCATATCAGATATTGGCCTGGCTGGCGGCCCTCTGTTGTGGGCTATTTTGTTTCTATGGAAAGAGCGCAATGAAGAGTTGCTGTGATCCCCATGTCTCCCACTGTTAGGCTACAGCCTGTCTACTCATGGAAGGGGGTGTTCAAACTCTTCACATGTGTAGCTGCCCGACCGGCCAGCAAGCCTAAAGGTAACACGCAAGCTTATTGACTTTTCTGCTTTATGATGTACTGTCGAACAAACTTTGTGAAGTGTTGCTCATTTAGATCTCCTTTAGACATAGTCTTGTAAACATATAAATTGGAGTTCATGTGAGAATGAAAGGGATCTGTACTCAACTGGCCTGTCCTGGGCCTCATGTGGGTACATTTTTTGATAAGGAAGTCTCTTCAAAGTCTGAGTGTAGTATGGAGCAATGACACCCAAACAGAGAAAGCTGAAGCAGGAGCATATCCTTGATATCGGTATTTCTTCTCCCCCCCCCCCCAAAAAAAAAAAAAAAAATTTGACACCTCACCCTTCCCTCTGTTTGTGTGTACAAGTAGTGGCCATGGGAGAGAATTGATCTTTTTGCATTCTGTGTCAACACACATACTGTACTGATGTTTTTAACACATTCTCTAAAATTTATTGGTACCCTTCATGAACGTTTGGGGGGTCAGCAGGCCTAGATAAACAGAATGCCTCAGTGCTGTATTGAAGATTTTTGCTTAATTTTGTTTTTTTTAAATGAAAATCCTTTTTTGTCTATTACCGGGTTTGTACTGGTCATGGAACATCTTTTGGGTGTGTGGATGTGTTTTGAATGTTCTCTAGTTTTGTCCCATGGTAACACTTGAGGGACTGAATGTGACCTCATTTATACTCCAGGGAATGAGGCAGGAGGCATGAATTGAGGGAGCAAATATAAGGACATTTATATAGTGGTAAGTAGTTTAGTTTCTGCATTTTACAGGAACAAACCCCCCCCCCCATGTGGGTTTTTAACAAAAAAATTCGTCAAATCATTTGCACACATCTTCATTCAATATTTTTACTTTTCGGAAGAGAGTGGTGTAACCGATCCTGTAACTTCTGACCTTCACCTCGACGTCTTCACTTTTGGTGAATAGCTCCATATTGTGTGTATGTGTGGGTCACATGTTGCTTCTACTTCTATACCTCTTGCAACCTGCTCTGCTTTGGTCTCGTATCTCTCTTTGGATGTTGGTTATTTGGAGGCTCTCTAAATAATGAGGTAGTGTAGTAATAAGTATGGTGATCGACTACATTTAATTTCCTACTGAGTTTTTCAGGTCACCTACTACTTTATATTCAAGCAGTACAGCTTGCATCATCTTCGTACACCACCATGAAAGGTATTCAATCAGTGAAATTAATTTTATGGGGATGGTCAGTAATGGAGTGTGGGGCAGTGGTGGTCTAGTGGATAGGGCGCAGGATCACTGATCCTAAGGTTGGGGGTTCGAGTCCCCACAAGGTTGTCAACTAAGGTTGTATGCTTGTTGTTGTTTGTGGGGGGTGGGGATACCTTTTCACTGTCAACCTCCACATTTTAGCTTTGTTTCATGTTCTGAAGTGTGACTCGTGCTTCTCCATCAGGTTTGGCCGATTTTACCGCACATGTTTGGGGGAAATGACTACTTGTCAGTGCAAGTCTGTGTTGATAACCTGTCATACTCAAGTCTGGTTGTACGGTGGCTTTATCTTTCAGGTAAAGCCAGTCTTGTTGAATAGAAATGGTAACTTGCGTAACGGCAGCTGAACACGTGGGTCAACCAAGGGAGCCAAGCGTGTTTCATTTATTTATTTTTTTCTTTTTCTCTTTGCAGAGGTCCACACATTTCAAGAGAAGAAAATAGCCTTACTGGGGAATCATATGGACGAAGGTAAGTTTATGATGACTAAAACTTGTGCTACATCACCTTTGTGTGGGAGAACTCAATCTGCAGATATTACAGATGTTTTAGCTTAAGTCCGAAAGAATAATAAAAAAATAATTAATGCTAGTGAAAATTGGGGTAAGGGGAGAGCTGGTGTGTTGTTCGTGACTTGGCCCTGTACTTTCCCTCCTTTACCATCTTGATGAGCAAAGCAGGTCTGTGCCATCAATCCCCCTGTACACTGTGACCAGTGTTGGTACTGGCAGCAAGGGGAGTGGTGATGGAGTGCTGTTTCAGCCTGCCTTCAGCACACCACACCACCAACTCCCTCTCTTATCAAACCCCCCCCCCCCCTTTTTTTTTTTTGGCTACTTGTGTTGCCGCTGCCTGAACATGTCATGCCTGTATACTGGCAAATTGCTGCAAAACTATAGTACAATAAATGGAACCTGAAGTTTTTCACCATAAACTGAATAAAATTTTGTTTAAAAAAAAAAAATAAAAAATCATCTAAAATGATCAGTGGTTATGAAGCGGATTGCCTTCTGCCTTAGACACTGTTTAATGGTGTCTTTAAATATAGGCAAGTATTTATTGGTTACTTCGGTGCTTTACTAGAATTCATGCTAGCTGCATATACACCACACCCCACAACAGGCGTTTGTGGTCTTATTGTAGTTTTACAGCTTGGGGACATGCATACGGGATGTTGTCAAGCAAAAGCCCCCCCCCCCCCCAAACAGATTTACCACAAACTTTTATTTACTTGTAAGGGTAGAGTGAGTAAAATAATCAGCCTGTAAATCTGCTTTAAAGTGATTTGTGTTAAAGTACAGTGCCATTAAATTCCGACTTAATAGCACTTAAAATACAAAAATGACACCCCCTACAAATCACTGAAAATTTCAATCAAGTCTTTGATAACCTTATGGTATTTATCTACTGATACTTTTACTTACTGTCATGATCTTAAGGCTGACTCCCATGTAAGTGATATAGTTGTGAAATAATGCGATGTGTTTTCAGTTGGTTTCTGCTGAAAATGACACCATTATGTTTGAAACTGGGAAAGTCTCTTTTGAATATCTATTGATGATAACATCCAGGCTTTCAGATTGTCCTGCCATTAAAAACAACCACTAAAAAAATCCAATATTAATTAGTGTTTCTGGTAAAGTTGCTTAAATAATAATAAATAAAATAAATACTGCGCGCAAACAGCCAAAATACATTTCCTATGCATTCCAAAGAATCAGGCAGAGATCATGGTACAGATTAGTGGAGCGCTTTCTAAAACCAGTGTAATGGACCTGAGATTCACGTTGCTCTGTCTGTTGTGAAAAGCAGTCAGTACACTGACAATGGAACAACCATTTTATACTTGAGTATTATATTTTTTATAATACGTGTATGGGATAGCAGGAAGCACGTTGCGTTGAGGAAATGTGCAGATTTTGTCTCTTTTTAAAAGGAAATTGAAAATAAACCATGTAGGACTCCAGTGTCCAGAAATGATGCCAGATTAATGTAAAAGCCCTGAAAATATCAAAGTTGATGAATGAAAAGCTGCAGCATCAGCTTGGACTCAAACCTTCAGGGGTTAGTGCTGTGCACATTGTCAGTGCGCCACTCAAAAACCATGCACATGGAATTTTTAACCATTTTTAGATACCTCCATTTCTGAAGCGAGACCATGCTTTTGGATCGGTTTTAAATATTCATAGCCTACACATGTCATTTGTTTATATGAGGTAGACTAAACAATTCAACAACACGGACCAAACATCACTAAATAAACATGCTAATAATAATAACCGGAGATCTCGAGTGGGATTGGTCAAGTAATGAAATCGGACTTAAAGCCTCAATCTCCTCTGGGGAAGCAGTCACATAGCACACAAGGTCGCTTCTAAAAGCACACAAGGGTGACTTCTAAAAGCGGAGGTAGGAGCACACAGGTAGACTACATCTTGTGCAGGCGATGTAATTTGAAGGAAGTCAGTGACTGCAAAGTAGTAGTGGGTGAGTGTGTTACCAAACAGCATAGGATGGTGGTGTGCAGGATGATGGTGAGGAAGGTGAAGAAAGCGAAGGTAGAGCAGAAGACAAAGTGGTGGAAGGTGAAAAAGGAAGAATGTAGTGTTGTCGTCAAGGAGGAGTTGAAATAGGCTTTGGGTGGTCAGGAAGTGCTTCCAGATGACTGGAAAACTACAGCTAATGTGATCAGAGAGACAGGTAGGAGAGTACTTGGTGTGTACCCTGGAAGAAAAGTGGATAAGGAGACTTGGTGGTGGAATGAGGAAGTGCAGGAGTGTGTACAAAGGAAGAGGTTAGCTAGGAAGTGTGACATTGAGAGGACTGGAGCGAGTAAACAGGAGTACAGGGAGGCACAGCGGTGTCAAAGGCCAGAGGGCGTATGATGACTTGTATGCTAGGTTGGACAGTAAGGAGGGAGAATGATTTACACAGGTTGGCACAGCAGTGAAATAGAGATGGGAAGGACGTGCAGCAAGTTAGTGATTAAGGACAGAGTGGGAAATGTATTGACTGAAAGAAGTGTGCTGGGAAGATGGAAAGAGTACGTTGAAGAGCTGGATGAATGAGGAAAAAGAGAAGAGGTGACCGTTGAGGAGCAGGAAGTAGCAAAGATTAGTAAGGGTGAAGTGAGGAGGGCATTGAAGAGGATGAAGAATGGAAAGGCAGTTGGTCCTGATGACATACCGGTGGAGGTGTGGACATGTCTAGGCAAGGTAGCAGTAGATTTTCTGACAAGAACATTCAACAAGGTCTTAGAGAGTGAGCAGATGCCGGAGGAATGGTGGAGGTGTGCGCTGGTGCCCATTTTTAAGAACAAGGGAAACGTGCAGAGTTGTGGCAACTACAGAGGGATAAAGTTGATGAGCCATACGATGAAGTTCTGGGAAAGAATAGTGGAAGCTAGACGAAGGGCAGAGGTCAGTATCTGTGAACAACAGTTTGGTTTCATGTCAAGAAAGAGCACCACAGATGCAATGTTTGCCTTGAGGATGTTAATAGAGAAGTACAGAGAAGGTCAGAGGGAGCTGCATTGTGCCTTTGTGGATCTTGAGAAAGCAGATGACAGGGTGTCGAGAAAGGAACTGTGGTATTGCATTAGGAAGACTGTAGTGGCAGAGAAGTATGCAAGAGAGTGGTGCAGGACATGTATGAGAGATGTAAGACGGTGGTGATGTGTGCTTGTAGGTGTGACAGACGAGTTCAAGGTGGAGGTGGGACTGCCTCAAGGGTCAGCTCTGAGCCCCTTCTTGTTTGCTATGGTGATGGACAGGCTGACAGACAAGGTTAGACAAGATTCCCCATGGACTATGATGTTTGCAGATGGCATTGTGATCTGTAGTGAGAGCAGAGAACAAGTGGAGGAAAACCTAGAGAGGTGAAGGTATGCCCTGGAAAGGAGAGGAATGAAGGTTAGCCTCAGTAAGACAGAATACATGTGTGTGAATGAGAAGGACCCAAGAGGACCGGTGAGGTTACAGGGAGCAGAGATAAAGAAGGTGGAGGATTTTAAGTACTTAGGCTCAACAATCCAGAGCACTGGAGAGTGTGGAAAAGAGGTGAAGAAGCGTATGCAGACAGGTTGGAATGGTTGGAGAAAAATGTGTGATAGGAGGGTATCGGCAAGAATGAAAGGAAAAGTGTACAAGACCGTGTTGAGGCCAGCGATGTTGTACGGTTTAGAAACGGTGGAACTGGGGAAAAGACGGGCGGCAGAGCTGGAGGTAGCAGAGATTAAAATGTTGAGGTTCTCTCTGGGAGTAACGAGGATGGATAGGATTAGGAATGAGTACATCAGAGGGACAGCACATGTAAGATGTTTTGGAGACAAAGTCAGAGGGGCTAGATTGAGATGGTTTGGACATGTGCAGAGGAGGGATAGTGAGTATATTGGTAGTAGGATGCTGAGATTGGAACGACCAGGCAGAAGGCCCAGAGGAAGACCAAAGAGAAGATTTATGGATGTGGTGAAGGAGGACATGAAGGTCGTTGGAGTAAGAGAAGATTGTGATGCAAGTACAAGTCATTTCGTGCTACACACAACAGGAAATGGTTGTCGCTATAAGGGCATGTGATGGATTGGTTCTCAAAGTATAAGCTGCATCGGTAATATGGAATTAATTTTGCTGCACGAGGTCATGCTCTGAAAAGTTGGTCATTGCTGTTCATACTTGTGGTTTGTTGGAGTGCAGCCCAGTGCGGTGATGGTAAGTATGGGTTGTCTTGGCATACAGAGCTGCACTGACGTTCACATGCAGTCTTTCTTTGTGTGTTGCCATGCATCAAATAAAGAAATCGCATTATGTTTTTCATATGCCACTTTTGCATAAATGTTTTGGTGAAAGGTTGAGATTTCTCAGGCACACAGAATGCATTAGGATTGGCTCAATTTGCGGAAGCGATTATCAATGAATCACAAATTCATGGAGGAACCGCTTAATGCTCCTATTTTGACAGATAATACATGAAGTGAAATCTACTTCCGGTTTACGGGAGTATTAATATTGGTATATGCTACATGAGAATGGTGTGATCCGTTTGGGTTATTGGATATTTTCCATCCCTGTATATATACTGGTTTTGTATACATATTATGGCGTTTCTACTAATGCAAATCAAGTCAGTGTAACTTGACCTGACATTGTACTGTATTCACTAACTCGGGGCCTTAACCACTGTGCCACCAATGCTTGTTTAAGGCCCTGGGTTACTGATCAGAATATCATTGGTCCAAATCCCAGTTCCACAGAGTTACCATTGCTGGGTCTTCAGCAAGGCCCTTCACCCTTAATTCCGCATGTGCATGGCATATAGAATTAAACTGTTCTGGATAAGGGTGTCTACCAAATCCCCTAAATGTAAAACTATTAACTTACTGTTACCTAATAATCGGTTGCTATCTAACGATTATTTATTTATTATTTTTTAAATACCTACCATGACCTTTTTTCACATTCATTTCTGTATTTGATACCAGGTTGTCACACTGAAAATTCGACAATAGTGATACCTCAGCTCACGAACATAATTGGTTCCCAGAAAGTGTGTGTAAGACGAAAAGTTCATCTTCCGAACATTTATTTCCCATAAACCATTAAAATGAGAATAATCCGTTCCCAGGTCCCCATAAAACATAATTTTCTACTAAATAAGCCTTAAAACTACACACAAATATACCTTATTTTATGTATAATAAATGTGCTATTGTATTGTAATTAAAGAAATAAACTGTACTGTATAATAAAGTCGTTTTATTTACCTTTGTGATGGTAGTTGATGGCTTGATGGAATGGAGTGGGAGGAGGAGGGAGGGAGGGACTTACTGTTTGGAAGGAGAGTTTGGAAACGCCTACTGTAAGAACAAGCTTCCTTGTTCTTAAGGATGGGAGCAATGGTAGACTTAGCGTACTGGGACGCTGAGTCACACAAACGCACACCTTGTTCGTGTTTTTCAATGATCTCCGCCTGTGGTGGGGTCTTTTTCGGGCCCATACTAGCAAAAGTACACTCAATATGGTCCAAAATGTCTATCAAACACAAACCACTTCCGCACTCAAAGAAAGGGGGTGACGAACTGTGACGCCGTGAGCGTGCGTCAGCTTCTCTTGGCCGCCACCGTGGCGCTGTTCGACCGCGTGGTTTGATTCGTCCGCCGAAAACTAGTTCGTCAGCAGAGACTATATGCTCGCAAATTTAATGTTCTTGAGGCGAAAAGTTCGTGAGCTTAAGCGTTCGTCAGCGGAGGTTTTACTGTATATCAAGCAGTCCCTGGGATGTATGTGTGCGTGGCCTCAAAAACTTCAAATACAGGGATCCCTCACTTTCCGCGGTTAATTGGGACCGAGATTCCCCCGTGACTGCCGAATTCCACGAAGTAGGATCCAACCCCCTCCCCCGTCTGACGTATACATAGATGTGTAGATGCTGGTAACAATTAAACATTCAAAAATAATGCATAAGATGTAAATAAAATATAAATACACATACATTTTTGAGGTGAACATGCACATCTGTAAGTAGTGGGTTTTTTTTTTTTTTTTTTTTTTTTTTTTGTGCGCATAATTTGCCTTGTTTTGTGGCATTTTCCTTAATATCCCCCAATTCTTGATTTAATTAATTACTTTTTTTTTTTTTTTTTTTTACCGCAATGCACTGAAGCCGCATGAATTGAAGCGCGAAGTACAGAGGGATCCCTGTACACAAACTTGGATCAGTGAAAACAAATACGAGCTATGTGGTCACAGCTGGTAATAAACACCAGTCACAATATTTTTATAGCTGGTGTAAGGCAAGTTTTTCTTCTTTTTTTTTTTTCCTTTTGGTCATCCAAACTTGTGATTACTAAGGCTGAGCATTATCATCTCGCTGTAGATGCACAAAAAGAAAGTGCTTTTGTCTTAATGACGCAGTGTGTGGTTTGTTTGAGGGAACATATGTTGGGTTTTATAGATGAAAATTTGGTTTACAAAGGATAATCGATTTGAACTGGATTTGTATTGTTCAGCCCAAAAAGATTTCAAAAAGTTCTCATTGTAGTTCATGTCCATCTGTTCCATGTTGGAGGTCTTAGCCTTTGAACTTGAAAAATCAAAAAAGGAGTTTAAAGTTTATGTAACAATCATGGACCAGTATTTTGGACATTTGCTGCATATTTTCATCACTTTTGGTGGCACAGCTCATTTTAATTATGTATAAACAATCAACACATTCTAAAGCAGCATTTCTTTATGGTAAGTCTGAGTAGTGTAAAATCCTCCAATTTCAAATCCATTAAAAAGGAAATGGTTTCTATGTAGTTGGTAGTTATTTGGTGGGTTAACAGTAGAGCACATCACAAACTCTTGAGACCACCTGTGTGTGAAGCTTGTAATCCTGGTTTAAGTAGCCTCGTTGTACAGACTTCCATCAGTGCTGCTGAAGTGGCTTCCTCCTGGGATGTGAGATTTCCTGTGCTGTGTGATGGACTGCAAAGTTTTCCACTTACACAGCAGTTCAGTTTCCTGGAATAAAGGGTGTGACAGGACTTCTGTGTTTCAGTAGCTGTTTACCATTATTATTACAGAGAACCAGGAACAACACAGAACAAATACTCGAGTTAACCTCACTCTCAGACTTGTTTCTCAGATCACTTCACTTTTTAAAAATCTTGTTTTAATGTTAATGATGTAACTTAGTTTTTACACTGAAGGGATCCAGGGTCAAACCTCTTGGTCATGCTGTAGTTGTGCGCAGTTCAATCAAAGTCCTGCTGGTCCGTCATAAAACTTGGCAGACTTGTTTTTGTGGCCAATAGCTTGAATTTCTTGGATAAGAATCTCTGTTATGCATTTGGATGCGGCTACATAGCTGTTGCCGCATCCAAATGCATAACAGAGATTCTTATCTCGTTTGAGCTCATTAATTCCTTTAAACAACCTTAGGAAGCCTTCATGTAGGACAGTGTTGGCCTGGTGGTAATGGGTGCTGGATCACTGGTCCTATATTTGGGGGTTCGAGTCCCACTCTGCACAAGGTTGTCACTGCCCCACCCCCCCGGTGCAGCTTACTGGGTCATCAAAGGCCAACCAGGTCTCACTGTCTATGGTGAGAGGTTCAAGTAAAAGAACCATTGCTGACTTTCATAAAGAGTAGCAGCAAAGTCATCAGCGTGTTTCTGCCCCTTGGTCAGGGTTGTCCGGAAGGGCATCTGATGTAAAAACCCATGCCAAATCAAACATGCGAATCATCAGATTTTTTTTTTTTTTTGAAATTTAATAACTGTCTAATACCTACGAGTGCAGGGGGTAATGTTACAACCAGGGGAACGATAAATCAGCTGATTCATGATGAGATGGATGCCCTAATTTGGCATGTTTATAGCTGGAATGAAGAATTAAAATTAAACACAATGTTACAGACTGTGGGTATTGTTTAAATTTTGGTTGATGGTTAAAATTGGTTTGAACAGGTGAACAAAAATTGAGCTGGTCTTAGAAATTTAGTCTGGCAATAAAGGGATCCCTCACTACTTCATGCTTCAGTTTCTGCAGCTTCAGTGCATCGTGGGTTTTTCAAAAATATTCATAGAAAATTAAGGAAAAATAGCAAGAAAGTTTAAGGAAAATGCCACAAAACAAGGCCCATGATGGAGAAAAAAAAATTACCCGTGAGGGGCACATCGGAGCGTGTATTTATTTTATTTACATCTTGTGAATTATTTTTGAACGTTTGTGATAAGCATTTATAGCGTTTATGTATTTGAGATATTCCTGTACATGTACATCACCCCCACTGCAGCTAACTGGGTTATCAAAGGCGGGCCATGTCTCTCACCGTCTATGGTGAGGGGCATGTAAAAGAATCATTGCTGACTTTCGTAAAGAGTAGGCTGCAAAGCCGTCAGCGTGTTTCTGTCCCTTGCTAAAAAGGGTTGTGACAGGAAAGGCATCCGATGTAAAAAAAACCTCTGCCAAATCAAACGTGCGAATCAGATGACTCGCTGTGGCGACTCCCGAGTAAAAGGGAAAAAGCCGAAAGGAAGACCGACTGTACATGTACATCAGTCAGGAGGGTCGATCCTACTTTGCGGAAATCGGCGGTCGCGGTTGGAAGGGGGGGTGGGGGTGGGGTGGGGGTCTCGGTCCCTATTAACCGCAGAAAGTGAGGGACCCCTGTATTTGCTTTGCTGGAAAAAGCCATAAGGGAGCATTTCCTAGTCCTGTCACAAGCAAGGAGAAATAAAGTTGAAAATGAAGCAAACTTTGTGGAAATAAACTTAAGTTTTCTTCAGTGGTAGTAGTGGCTGCTTTGCTTTTTCGCTGTATGTGACTTCACCTGACTTGTCATTTTTTGATGATTCTGGATCCATAACAAAAACACACAAGGTGCCACTGAGCTTGAAGTTACCTGGAAAATCACCTCAGTTATATAGGACCAGTTTTTGCCGTCGCAATCTGCCCCTGTAAAGCCGGTCTCAGAGTGACGAAGGCTGACCAACATGGTGAATTTTGGTTTTGGTAACGTCACAAAAATGAGCTTACCGATGTCGTTTTGTGACGTTTACCGACAATTGGCAGCAACATTTGTGAAAGATAGTTGGCGAACATGAGCGAATACTAGAATGTTATCGACACGGTTTGAGAAGATCAGCACATTTTTGCCACTGTTTGGAAACTTCATTTGTTTACTCCTAATTAGGGTTGTGGGGAGGCTAGCGTCCATCTCGGCCGACTCTGTGTGAGGGCAGGGTACATCCTGGACAGCTCACCAGGCCATCGCAGGGCCAACACTCGCACAACAGTTCACACACACATACAGGCGATTTGGAACAGTCAGTTAACCTACTGTGCTTGTTTTTGGACTGGAGGAGGAAACCAGAATACTTGGCCACTTGGAGAACATGCAAACACCCAAGCTGGGAATCGAAATCGGAACCTTTTTGCTGTGAGGCGGACATGCTCACTGTGCCACCCTGTTTGAAAACGTTTAGGAGCTTTTGCCAACTCGTGGTAAAATTCTAAGTGAATGTCAGGTGGATATTGGAACCGAACCAACAAACGCTATAAAAGCTGCAAACGTACGGAGGTGGGACTTTCAGATTCCTGAATGTATAAACGGGTTTCTTTCAGGAAGAAGGCGAATGTTCCGCCCCTGAGGAAGAGAAAGAAATGGTGATTTTATCCAAAATCAAAACCTTCCCCAGCATCATGTTTACAACTTTTAATGATTGTAACACTGGATGCTTTTATGAAAAAAATATGCAGAGAAATACCGAACCTGTTATAACAATCTTTTGTGGAAAGAAAAGCTGTTGGCAATCTGTTTATGTACTTTTTACAAAATCCAAAATTCACTACGTTCGTCACGTGAGATAAAGGTTTAACACTATTTTTAGAAACTTGACCTGTACTTGCAAAAATGTACCTGTGAGCATCCCTGCCATTTGCTGAAGATGGATGGACAAGAACAAACTGCTGTTCCACAGATGACTATACTGAGGCATTTTCATATTTGGTTATTTAGTAATGCCGATAGTCGATGTTTTTAAATTCCAGAAATTTGCACTGAGTTGCTTTTGAGACAGGTCTGCCAAGTACATCTGGAAAATGACTGAGCAGTGCAGACCAGCAGTGGATCCAAGTGAACTAACCCCAGACAGAAATCATGTAGATTTGATTTATGCACTAATAATTCGAAACCCTTTCAAAAAGCAGCTCAGACTGCCTGCATGTTTCTCATCTTAATTCATTTCAGTGATAAAGTAAGAGTGATTCAGCATAAATCGTTTGATCACTGCATGTGATTGGGGTGGCTGTGTCCTAATGGTTAGAGAAGCTGGTTTGGCACCAAAAGATCTCTGGTTCGAATTCCAAACCGGCAGGAGAAATGTGTGGCAACTAGAAGAGTGAGCAGCATCTTCCCTTCATTGATGAAGTTCCCTTAAACAAAACATCTAACCCACAATTGCGTGTGTGTTTGCGATGCGTTCAATACAGAGCCACATTTCCTGTGTGGGATTTGTACCAACATCAAAACGTGTATGATCTTGTTCTTGCAGTCGTAGCCATTATCCCGACTGAATTTTAGCACTGCACTCTAAACATGTTTTATTTAAACTTGTTCCATTACGTGTACACCATAGAGATGGATTTTGCTTATCTGCACTACCCGCCTCAGTCGCTGGCATGCACCGAGTGGAGGTGTCATTTAACAGAAGGCGGACACGCTGTACGGTTTTTCAATGTTTGAGCAGCACCTCTCATGCCAGCCGCCCTTCGCATATCATTCAAAAAAATTGCATTTGATGTGTTCTGGCTTTTTGGATAGTGTGGCTGGGGTGATTCCAAACCCTTTTGGCAACCAATATGTTGTGGTTTGAGGCATACACATTTGGACAGTTCATTCATGACATGAAACACAAAATAAACACTGCGTTGAAACAGAAATGTTAAGGTCATGTGTAGTGGGGATTCGAGCCTGCTGGTATTATCATCATTTAGCCGCGTTCTCTCAGCTTCAGAATGTGTATTCAGGGCTGTGTAAGGGCCTCTTGTGCGCGGAGCTAATTTTGGCGAGAGATTGAGCAGCTTGGCGAGAGGGATAAAAATACACGAGGTTCTATCACAGCAAATACGAGCATATTCCCAATACAGTGGTACCTCACCTTACGAAATGAATCCATTCTAGAGCCTTTTTCTTAACCTGGCCTTTCGTAAATTGAACCGCATTTTACATGTAAAACATGTGTGATTCGTTCCAAGGCCCCCAGTAATACCCTGAAACCCTTTAAAAATTATAAAAGCATACCTTTTAAGACCACCTGCTTCAATATCGTACCAATGGTAGGCGGGTTTGGCCATATTCCTTTGCGATATCACTCAACTGCATGCCACGAGCCCACTTCTTTTTACTCGCACTGGAAATCTCGTGCGTGCGTGAGCGCATGTGTGTTGACCATGTCTTCTGAGCAGAGTTATAATCTTACAAATGTATTTTTTGACTCGGGCTTTTAACCTTCCATAAAGTTGCAATGGCATGCTCAAAAAACTCATGAAACAACAGTAACCCTGTCCTTTACACGAAAAGCATTATGGGAGATGCAGCTATGGAGCCATTATGGAATAGCCAATGGAAGGGAGCTGTGTCATCCCTCCTAGCCAATGGGAGGCTAGCGGGGTGGGATGTTGGGAGATGGTCAATGGAGAGCAACTCATGCATTGTTTGAATGCTTGAACGGCGCGTTTCGTATACAGAGACGAAAAATTTTTGAAAGATGTTTTTTGTTTGCTGGGACTATCGTAAGGTGAGGTACCACTGTACAAATGTACTGCTCGATATAGTCTCCATCACAAGCGATGCATTTGGACCGTTGTCGAACCCAACTCTCGAATCCTCAGTCAGTGGTCGCAGCAAATGGCCTCCCACTGTGTGGATTGTCTTCAGCCCTGGTTTCCCCTTCTGAAAGCTTCTTCATCCATCTACACACGTTGCTCTTGTCAATGGTATCCTTCAGGAGCCTCCTGTAGATGTCGGACAGCTTGCATTTTGCGTGGCCAAAAACTCGATGGCTTCCCTTTGCTTCTGCTCGGATTTCGTTAGGTACGTGCCATGAAAAATAAGGGCGATGACGGGTTATTACAGAGGAAGAGTTGTGGATTCTGTTTTGTGTATCAGTGTTCTATGTGAAAGTAATTGTAAGCAAGAATGCGAGTGAGATTTCCTCTTCACGGCGTGATCTCGGGAACTGGACCGTTCTAGAGGCAGATGTGGTTTAGATTACATAAAGAAGCACACTATGAGCACTGGGTCACGCCCTGCTTCTGCCATGCAGTACGGAAAAAACACGCTGTGATCTCAGCCTCTTCTCTATACACATGCGCGCGCACACACCACAGCCTGTTACTATGGCAACGCTCCTTCAGTAGGCATGTGCTCTGGAAGCTGCTCATGTCCGCGCGCGCGCACACACACACACACACACACACACTCTCTCTGCTTTTTTTATAAGTGTCGAAATTGTTCACGCTGAAAATAGACACTCCAAGCACCTCCCCAAGGCCTACGTCCGACTTTGTGGTCGACTTGCTATGATGATGTGTGGGAACTGCTGAGTGGAACAAGACGCACTACTGTGCATTATATGGATAGTAAACAGTGCAGCTCTGCCGTCCCAAATCTGTAACAAATCAGCAGGAAAGCGGTCTGAGGAAAGGCAGGATTACTTTTTGTCTCTTCTGGATTGATTAGGAGAAATTTTGGCTTTAGAATTATAATCCTGGTCTGTGTGTGAGATCAGGTTCTGCCAGGTGTATTGTTCACCGTTAACTGGTTTTGTTGATCATGTTATGTTTTCTTTCTCCTTCTAGTGTGCAATTCTGTCATGTGTCCTTGGGCGCCCCCCCCCCCCCCCAATAAATTAATCAATCAATTCCTGCTGGACTCGACCACTTTTTCTTCTGTCCATTCTGCTGTTCCTTATCTTTTTGTCTCACTTGTTTTTTTGTTTTTTGTTTTTTTTTTTGTACGTCTGTCCAATCTTCTAGAAATGAGTCGTCAGACTGCCACCGCGCTGCCCACCGGACCTTCCAAGTGCCCCCCTTCCCAGCGTATGAACACTACAGCCTCCAACAGTGACCTAGCCAGCCTGTTCGAGTGCCCGGTGTGTTTTGACTATGTGCTGCCTCCAATCCTGCAATGCCAAAGTGGCCACCTGGTGTGCAGCAACTGCCGACCCAAGCTGACTTGCTGTCCGACGTGCCGTGGCCCTTTGGGCTCCATCCGTAACCTGGCCATGGAAAAGGTGGCCAACTCCGTGCTCTTCCCATGCAAGTATGCCTCGTCGGGCTGTGAAGTGACACTGCCGCACACGGAAAAGGCCGAGCACGAGGAGTTATGCGAGTTCCGGCCGTACTCGTGCCCGTGTCCGGGTGCTTCGTGCAAGTGGCAGGGATCACTGGACGCTGTCATGCCGCACCTGCTACACCAGCACAAGTCCATCACTACGCTGCAGGGTGAGGACATCGTCTTCCTGGCCACAGACATCAACCTGCCCGGCGCCGTTGACTGGGTCATGATGCAATCATGCTTTGGTTTCCACTTCATGCTGGTGCTGGAGAAGCAGGAGAAGTATGATGGGCACCAGCAGTTCTTTGCCATTGTGCAGCTGATCGGCACACGCAAGCAGGCAGAGAACTTTGCCTACCGGCTTGAGCTGAACGGCCACCGGCGGCGTCTCACCTGGGAAGCCACACCACGATCCATCCATGAGGGCATTGCCACAGCCATCATGAACAGCGACTGTCTAGTGTTTGACACCTCCATCGCCCAGCTGTTTGCCGAAAATGGAAACTTGGGCATCAATGTCACCATATCCATGTGCTGAGGACTGTCTGTGTGCAACACATACCAACACGCACGTGCACATACACAGACACACACACACACACACACACACATACATGTAAACATTTCACAACCATGAAACACCCAGAGGTGGACATTGGGCAGGATTGTGGGGTATCGAACCGAGGGAGCCTCTGACTGCTGTACGTTCCAAGTACACAACAGAACTGACCGTTACCCACTTGGCACGTCTAGCAACTGGACATTTTTCCCCCCGGGTTCTCAATTTTATGCTACAATATTATAATAAGTTAAATAATTAAACTAATGTATTCTACATTTTCAGAGCAAACGCCCGCAGAGATGAGCCTTGTGAAGTGGACCTTTTCACGTGTGGCTTGCTCGTGTAGCCGGGTGAAGGAACGGCACAGTAGATTTGAGGATTGGGGTGAACTAGGATTGTCCTAAAATGTTTGTTGTTGTTTTTTTTTTTTTTTTTTCCTTCCCTTCCTCTTTCCCTGACAGATTGCATTGTTAGTTAAATGAAACACTAACATTTTTTTTTTTTAAGTTGAACTTTCACACTTAGGTTTTAATCAGGTTCGGATCCGCTTTCACGTGAAATGAACACCGCTTGACCACCGGCCGACACTCGGTGTGTTCAGACTTCACCGGGGGAAAAAAAAAAAATTTTAACACAATCCCCACCCACCCGAATTATTGCAGTTTCTCCCGTTGTTTTCCTCACAAGGAAAGACGAGGAGAGTTTGAGACGTTTCCGTGTAGACTCGATGCAACCACATCGGGTTCGATTTCCTCAAAGCCACTTTACCCCCGTTATGTTTCACTTCTCCCACGATAGCTCGCTCCTTCTGACCAGGTGCTGATAACAGCAGTCGTGTGCCTGGGAGTGTCGAGTCGTTTGGATGGATTGTGCTTTGGTTTGAGAAAGAAACACATGCTCGTCTCGTTCTTGTAGAAAAGGTGATCTCTTCACGCTGGAGATGTGGTTCTCCTGGATATCACATGACAAGTGAGCGCGATTTCTACCGTTATTATTGAGATGCTCATCATTTTGTAATGACTTAAAAAGGAATGAAAAGGCTGTTGTGTAACATTGTGGCTAATCTTCAGTGTTTGTATATAGTGTTCTTCAGAAGACCTCATGTCTTTTTTTTTGTTTTGTTTTGTTTGTTTTTTGGTTCTCTTTTTGTAAGTACAGATATTCTGTGTGTGTGTGTGTGTGTGTGTGTGCGTGCGTGCGGAGCGGGTGAAGAAAATGCCAAAACATCTCTGTGGACACATTGTACTGTTGCTGGTCTTGGTCTGTTTTTATTTTTGTTTTAATGTTTGTTTTGTTTTTGGTCTATTTTGCCATTAAATAAATCTATCTTTTTCATAAACTCTTGTGGGGTTTTTTTTTTTTTGGTTCTTCTCATGTATTCTCAGGTGCTGGGGAGATACAACATGCGAACCTAGGTTTTAATTTTATTTACAGACGTTCCTCGCTTTACATTTATTCGCTTTTTTTTTTTTTTTTTTTTTCTTTTCTTGATTTGACTTTTTGTAAGTCAAATTTTGAGTTTAGCGCACTCTCCGTAGTACGAGACGTTCAAATGCTACGTACACATGACACTGTTCATAGTTTACAAACGACAGACTGAACGTGCCCTCCTTCTTCCCAGCTCACCGCGTGTTACCCTTGTGTTAAGACGTTGTCTCTGTGATCTTTGTGTTTACACTTTTGCATACAGTTGGCCCTTGATGTTTGCGGGGCTCGGTTCTGGCCCCTCTTGCAAATGAAGATAATCTGCGAGTTCTGTACCCGGAAGTAAAACCCCATGTATCATATTATATGCGCGAATGAGCAACCAGACATAAAATACTAACACATTCTATAGACAGTCTTAATCATTACTATATTTTACTACATTAATACTGTATTAATGATTAAGAAAAACTTTTTGATTTTGTACTGATATTTATTAAAATATATAAACATTATACAGCATGCTATCTATACTAGTCCTTCTCAAAAAATTAGCATATTGTGATAAAGTTCATTATTTTCTGTAATGTACTGATAAAAATTAAACTTTCATATATTTTAGATTCATTGCACCCCAACTGAAATATTTCAGGTCTTTTATTGTTTTAATCCTGATGATTTTGGCATCCAGCTCATGAAAACCAAAAATTCCCATCTCAAAAAATTAGCATATTTCATCCGACCAAGAAGTGTTTTTAATACAAAAAAGTCAACCTTCAAATTATTATGTTCAGTTCTGCACTCAATACTTGGTCGGGAATCCTTTTGCAGAAATGACTGCTTCAATGCGGGCGTGGCATGGAGGCAATCAGCCTGTGGCACTGCTGAGGTGTTACGGAGGCCCAGGATGCTTCGATAGTGGCCTTAAGCTCATCCACAGTGTTGGGTCTGGTGTCTCTCAACTTTCTCTTCACAATATCCCACAGATTCTCTATGGGCTTCAGGTCAGGAGAGTTGGCAGGCCAATTGAGCACAGTAATACCATGGTCAGTAAACCATTTAGCAGTGGTTTTGGCACTGTGAGCAGGTGCCAGGTCGTGCTGAAAAATGAAAATCTTCATCTCCATAAAGCTTTTCAGCAGATGGAAGCATGAAGTGCTCCAACATCTCCTGATAGCTGCACTGACCCTGCCCTTGATAAAACACAGTGGACCAACACCAGCAGCTGACATGGCACCCCAGACCATCACTGACTGTGGGTACTTGACACTGGACTTCAGGCATTTTGGCATTTCCTTCTCCCCAGTCTTCCTCCAGACTCTGGCACCTTGATTTCCGAATGACATGCAAAATTTGCTTTCATTCAAAAAAAAAAGTACTTTGGACCACTGAGCAACAGTCCAGTGCTGCTTCTCTGTAGCCCAGGTCAGCCGCTTCTGCCGCTGTTTCTGGTTCAAAAGTGGCTCGACCTGGGGAATGCGGCACCTGTAGCCCAGTCCACTGCTTCCACAGGTCCCCCAAGGTCTGGAATCGGCCCTTCTCCACGATCTTCTTCAGGGTCCGGTCACCTCTTCTGGCTGTGCAGCGTTTTCTGCCACACTTTTTCCTTCCCACAGACGTCCCACTGAGGTGGCTTGATACAGCACTCTGGGAACAGCCTATTCACTCAGAGATTTCTTTCTGTGTCTTACCCTCTTGCTTGAGGGTGTCAATGATGGCCTTCTGGACAGCAGTCAGGTCGGCAGTCTTACCCATGATTGCGGTTGTGAGTAATGAACCAGGCTGGGAGTTTTTAAAAGCCTCAGGAATCTTTTGCAGGTGTTTAGAGTTAATTGGTTGATTCAGATGATTAGGTTAATAGCTCGTTTAGACTACCTGAACATGATATGCTAATTTTTTGAGATAGGAATTTTGGGTTTTCATGAGCTGTCTGATAAAATCATCAGTATTAAAACAATAAAAGACCTGAAATATTTCAGTTGGTGTGCAATGAATCTAAAATATATGAAAGTTAAATTTTTATCAGTACATTACAGAAAATAATGAACTTTATCACAATATGCTAATTTTTTTAGAAGGACTAGTGTGTGTATATATATATATATATATATATATCTATATATATCTATATATATATATATATATATATATATATATATCATACAGTGTGTATGTATAATATATTATCCAGTTAAGCTCTATGATGCCAGTCTCTTGTGAAGAAATGACAGTTTCCTCTGAAGATAATCAGCTGAACTGTTGTAAAGCTGTAGTATTAAAGTCTTTTTTAATTATTATTCCAGTATAATGCCAAAGTGAATGTTTATGATAAATGTTTAGAAGCCATGGAGCAGCTCAGCCACGCCCCCTCAACCATTAGTTTGAGAACACAGCAGTCAAAATCAAAGTCCCCCAAAAAGAACATAAAAGAAAATGAAATGTAATAAATTGGATAAACAAAACGATAAACATGCTACACCACGGTACATAAAATCACACACACACAAATTCTAAAAATTAACTTGGTTACTGTACTGGAATAATGATTGAAAAAGACTTTAATGCTAGGGTGCTTTCAGATGATTATTTTTCTTCAGGAGAGACATCAACGTCATTACCTTTTTTAGCGCTTAGCCAGAGAAGACGCCCAGCGTTTGAGTGGCATCACAGAGCCTAAGTGGTAATTAAAACATACAGGGGGGAAAAAAAGAGACTCATTGAAAACTTGTGCGCGAATGAGGAAAAATGGGTGTTACATCACCTCAACCAATCAGCAGGAAGGAGGACAGCCATTGGCTGAATTTGAATGACGTGTCAGTTGCTTGGCAGTCTGCGAATACTCAAACCGCGAATAGTCAAGGGCCTACTGTATTTGTAACCCTAAGCAAATATGGTTGGTCAGAAGCACAAGCCTACTAGTGATGGTGGTAATCAGAGAATTTGACTAAAATTTATTTTGCTTGAATTTAATTTATTTGTAATTAATATTATTATTTTACAATGTTATGTTTATAATTGATTTAGAGGTGTTTTATGAGATACGGTAATAGTATTTATGGATGTATAGTACAGTATGAACGGTCATACGTTACTGGAACGTACAGTAACAATTTGCGGGTTTTTTTTTTTTCACCTTGCGTTCGGCCGTTCAGGACGTAACTAAAACGTAACTTGAGGAGCGTCTGTATTTTTAGCTGTGTGGAGCTCTATACTTAATTTGTGTAGAACTCTTGAGTTTTTGTACTGTGATCTCTGTGGGAGCCATTTTATTATAAGAACATGGATCTGTCAAAACTTTTTTTTTTTTTTTTTTAAATAAGAAGGGTTTTAATTGGGTGCGTTATCCATAGACTTGCGTGAAACCGTTTTCTATATTTCTGCATAAATGACAGATTCACGAACTTCCCCGCACTTTTATACATGCACTGTCTTGTTTGACTCCAATACTGAGTTGCATTGACATTGATATTTTCGTTCAGTTTATTTCAGGTTTACGTTTACAAACATTACATTTACAAACGTTTATGTTTGACGGGCAGTGGTGGCCTGGTGGTAAAGCTGCTGGATCGCTGATTTTAAGGTTGGGGGTTCAAGCCCCACTCTCGACAGGTTGACACTGCACCCCAAGTGCAGATAACTGGGTTATCAAAGGCCGGCCATGTCCCTCAATGTCTATGTTGGGAGGTTGTTAAAAAACAAAAAACAAAAAAAAAAAAAAACATTTCTGACTTTCAATGGCCTGGCGAGCTGTCTGAGGTTGTACTCTGCCCTCACCTGGAGTCGGCTGGGCTGGAGTCGGCTGGGCTGGACCCCAGCCCCCCCCCATGACTCTAATTAGGATTAAGCGGTTACAGAAAATGAATGAATGAATGTTTAATTCTGTCTGGAGTTTAGAATTATTACGACAAATGTAAAGAAAATCTTGCAGGGAGGTGAAAACTCTGGACACGTCCAGAACTGAACTTGATGCCACCATGACTCCTTTTTCAGTCACGAGCCATTCACTGGTTGAAGTTAAATGATTCGTGTATATTCATTGAACCCTGACGGTTGGTCTTCGGCAGGAGGCCACGATTTGAAGCTTCCTTAAAAACATTGAATGATGTTTCCTGTCAACAATTTAAATGTCTTTTAATGATTATTCTTTTTACCTTTGAAAGGCGGGAGCGATTACACACCGCACACAAACCGTCACCATCCAGAAATACCCGCTGTATCATAATTGACGGTAAGAATTACTGATCAGCTCAATCCAAATATTTCACAATTACAGACTGAACGAACATGGCTGGAGCAGCTGCTGTTCATCATGAAGGAAAAAGTCCATCATCCAATGAACCAATCGGAGACCTCAACAGGTTCAATTCACCGTTTACTTCTTCCAGCGTCCAACCAACCAATCGAACTCTGCACTTTTATCCACTGCAGAGATCGCCACATCCATCCTGGGTTTGAATCCTGTTGTTTTTTTTTTAAACTGGCTTTCACTCGATTTTTCTTCCCTAACTTTAGTTGTGTCCACTTCCCACCCACCACCAGGTCCATTGCCTCCGAATCATACAGCCGCCAGTCTTCTGCATAGCAGTTCGTAAAGTATTTGGGGGCGGCCTAACACACTTGAAGGAAAAGCAATAGCTGCACCCTTGTAAGAATGAGCTCACAGGTGTCCACGACTGACTGGTTGACTGGTAATTGCTGTGAGTGTAGATCGTCTCTCGCTCTCAGGAAGGCTCGGCCAGTTGGCTCCCATGGACTCGCTGGTGGCTGTGGCCATCAACCTGGAATCCAACCTGCATTCTCCGGGTTGATAGTCGTACACCTTGTCAATGCGCCACTTGTGAGCTCAGTAAGGCATACATGGCAATTTTCCGCGGAATTCCGTGGTTTTTATCTCAAATTGGTCATTTCTGTGAATCGTCTAAATCGGAGTAGAAAATTTTAGGGGGGTTTTGGGGTGCTTCTGACAAGTTCACTTGATTGTGCTTGAGACAAAACGCAGCTTATCTGGACATCTGATCTTTCAAGTGAGCAAGTGAAGGCTGAGTACTAAACAAGTATTCAACAGCGCCCTTGCTCACTTGAAAGACCAGAAGTCCGGATAAGCCGCACTTTGTCTCAAGCACAAGCAAATGAACTTGCTTTAAATGCCTACTTACGGTGAAGCGCCTCACATGTTGTAAGCTGCTCTTGATTGGCTGTAAAGATTAATGTAAAGTGACTCGGCTCAATGCAAATTTGCAGCATGTTGTGTTTAAAATGGTTCGAACTTTAATGAAAGAAGAGGAATCCCATCCCGGGTGTCAGAAACAGATAAGGATGTTCGTAAGTTTAAGTCGGAGTGGCTACAAAAGATTGTGAAATTTGAGGTGTAAATCGGCAAACAGACTCGGAACATATCGGAACCTTTGGCGCATTAGGTTTACTGACTGATCCGAACTGCTGCTAAGTGTGTGTGTGTGTTGGCCCTGCAATGTTAGGGCAAGCTGCTCAGGGTGTATTTTGCGTCTGCCCAAATTCGGCTGGGTTCCGTTCCAGTCTCCCTGCGAACCTAATGGTAGAAGGCGGTTTGGAAAATGAGTGAAAAAGAAACTCTCGGAGAAATTTGGGGCAAAGAGTAAGTACAGAGAAGATTTTATTGTTTTTAATTGTTCCACAGTGTAGCACAGTTCCCACTCCGGATGCGCTGTCAAAATGATTAAATTAAATGATGTAATGAAGACATCACACCTCTCCAGATCAGAAATGATCAGCACTTCACTGACAGAATTACTAACAGAATTACTCATTTACTTTAACACCATTCATAAAAAAATTAAAAAGTGTGGATGATTTATTTATGATGTAATAATGTTATTAGTGCAGAGTGTCGGTTGCTCGAGAAAGCCACACGGTGACCATCTGCAAACTACTACTGCCAAATGATTGGAAATAACAGACGAGACCAACAAGTCCTGTTCACAAGCAGGAACCCATTCATGCAGGAACTCCTCAAATCCATTCAATTACACTTCTGATAGTTTTGCACTGTTCAACACACCAAGCTTCTCTAGGACTCTTGTATAGTCTAATAATTAAGAATAATGTGCAGGATTATCTCACGGTGCTTTTGAAATGAACTCCATAAGCTGCTCGTCCTCGTGCTTTCAGTTTGAAGACATCACGAAGGGGTTCGCCTGTGTACGCAGTCTCAGAGCTTGCTGCTGACCTGTGGGTGTGTTACAGCGCCCGTGGGGAATCCACCATCGAAGGCAGCGTTAAGAACCTCGTCCAGAGTACTAGCTGGAATGAAGTCCAGTTCAGCACGGATGTGGCCTGGAATCTCCTCTAGGTCCTTTTCGTTACGTTGAGGGAGAATGACCCGTTTCAGACCGGCACGATGAGCCGCCAAGACTTTATCCTTTATGCCGCCCACCTAAACAAAAACCAGGTACAAAGCAGAATTTCACTGTGACGTGACTGATTTTACATAACGTTCATCTGGTCGTAGCGGTCAGCACATCCGCATCACAGCAAAAAGATCCTGGATTCGAAGGAATCTCTGTTTAGTTTGCATGGGTTTCCTCCGGGGACTCCGGGTCTCTCCCACAGTCCAAAAACTGCACATTAGGCAAACTAGGTGTTACAAATTGCCGGTTTTTGTGGACATCAATGTGAGTACAGGGATCCCTCAGTTTCCGCAGTAAATTGAGACAGACCCCTACGACCACCAAATTCCGCGAAGTAGGATCAACCCCCCCCCCCCCCAACTGACGTATACGTACATGTATATAATATCAATAAATACATATTTGACAGTATAAATGCTTACAATAAACTTTCGTATTTAGATAAATTAAAATATTTATTAATTAAATTACAATAATACAGTATTAAAGTGTCGCAGGGAAGCTGCATGAATTGCAGCGCGAAGTAGTGAGGGATCTACGTACATCGACTTTGTGATGGTCTTTCAAGCAGTTCTGGGTGAACTCCTCCTTCACTTAATGTTGGCTGAGATAGGCGCTGGTTCCCCCCCCCCACCCCTAATAGGATTAAACGGTTTGACAAATAAATGGGATGAGTGAGAAGACCACGACTACATCCTAGACACGGCCCTAAGTTCGGGCCCCATGTTTTTTTTTAAAAAAAAAAGGGGGGGGGGGGGGCTTTAAAGATTTCGGACAGCAAGGAACAAGAGTCATCGTCTCTGGGATACCAATTTAATGTGTTTGTGTATGTAAGACAAATCCAGGGAAGAATGTTTAGAGTTTTTCCTCACCGGCAGCACCAGACCTCTCAGGGTGATCTCTCCTGTCATGGCCACATCAGAGCGAACCAGACGCCCACTGAACAGAGAGGCTAAACATGTTACGATGGTAACTCCAGCAGATGGGCCGTCTTTCGTGACTGCGCCCGCCGGGAAGTGCAAGTGGATGTCCGTGCCTTCAAGGGGGTCAGCGCAGCCTGCAACTGGAAACACACACCACTCTATCGTACTAGTGAAACACAAGGTCCTTTCCGGGCCAATCAGCTTCTTTCCTCTCGTGATGAATGAATTAATTGAGAGTTGATTTTAGTGGGCATCTTAATGGCAAATGATCTCATGAATATGTATGAAGAGCTCTTAATGACATCATTTTGTGTGCGCGTCTTACTGTTTGTTAACTGGTAGATCTTGGCGTTGCTCCGGAGCCAGCTGATGGCCAGATGTGCCGACTCCTTCATGACATCTCCCAATTGACCGGTTAGTGTGAGCTGACCTTCCCCCTCCATGCGACTGGCTTCAACAAACATGATCTCGCCACCAAGTGGCGTCCAGGCCAGGCCTATAGCCACACCGGGCAGAGTTAGACGCTCAGAAACCTGGAGACAGACAGTTGCACAAGACACTCAATCTTTCATTCGCTGAACCTCTTAATCCTACTAAGGTTGCAGAGAGGCTAGAGCCTATCTCAGCAGGGTACACACTGAACAGCCTGCCAGACCATTGCAGGGCCAACACACAACCATTCACGTTCACAGTGAGGGGCATTTTGGAACAGCCAACAAATATAATGTGCATATCACTGGACTCAGTCGCTCTCACACATTTGGAAAGACACTTAATCCTATGAGCATCACGTTGAGACTGAATCCTACCTCCGCCAACACTGGGTACCCCGAACAGCTTGCTAGACCATAGCAAGGCCAACACACACATGCACAACCATTCGCACTTACACCTCGGAGCAATTTGAAACAGCCAATTAGTTCAACGTGCATGTCTTTGGACGAAACCCACTCAAGCATGGGGAGAACCTGCGAACACCTCACAGACGTGCCCTCACCAAACCCGGGACCGTCTTGGTGTAAAATGGACATACTGCTCTTTTGAGGCAAAAGAAACAAAGCGGTGAGCAAGTCCGCCAGAAATCATGTCAAAGACTTGTGGACAACTGAGGATCACACAAACATGAGCGACTCACAATCTACGCCCAAACTTTTGGAACTGCAAGGCCATCTATGCAAACTGTAGCATTACAGCTTCCCTTCAAAAGAACTATGAGGATCAAATCTGCTTCATCATGGCAGTGCATAA
>CM045739.1:38765000-38805000 GCA_024760905.1 Plotosus lineatus
TATGCAAAAAAAAACCTAAACAAAAAACAACCCAAAACCTCCCATCAAAACCAGTTACATTTTTGTGAGGTGCATGTCGTTGTGTGTGTATTTATATTTTATTTACATCTTACGCATTGTTTTTTTAATTTTAATTGTTATTATAAGCATTTATAGTGTTTGAATATGTATTTACTGATATGATATACACATATACATCAGCTGTGGGGGAGGGGGGGGTTGATCCTACTTCGCGGATTTCAGTTATTGCGGGGGGATCTCAGTCCCAATTAATAGTGGAAAGTGAGGGATCCATGTAGTTCCATCCATGTTCTGCATCTGTAGCAATGTCTTAAGTTTCAAAAGTTACATTAGCTAACATATAATACAGTTCTTAGTGCATAAACATGGAGTGTGGTCATTCAAAATGAGTTCAAGATCAATGAAATGCACCTGGATTCATGAGCGATATGCGGTACGCTCTCACGTATGTCACTACTGCATCAGATACTTCTCTGTGCAATCAGGTCAGAAACTCTTGCACTCTTCTACTAAGGATACTGTTTAAATGTCATACGTCATGGGATCAGTTTAGTTGCATTGGAGGAAGGTGTCGTCTTGATATTTTCACAGTCCACAGTCTGCTTTGCTTTCACTGATGGTATTATTAAATATATTCGGATCTCCGGCATTACGTGTCGTCTGATCTTTAGATCAACAACATACACCGAGATAACATAACCTTGTATGGCATTTTATTCCACAATGGGATGAATACATACTGTATGAATAAATAAACGTAGACTTGACAACTGTTTCAAAATTGATGGATCCACTTTAAAATGTATTCCTGTCCATGTTGCACATATGGTGACAAAATTACTCTGAAGACCTGAAGTCTAGGTAGGAATAAGTATTTTAATATATTAATAGAAATATTTTGATGAAAGAAATGTAGAAAACCCCTCCCTGAATCACCACCGGTCGTGACGGAGGGTTTGTGTGTCCTAATGATCCTAGGAGTTATGTTGTCAGGGGTATTAAGCCCCTGATAGAGTCACCCAAGGCAAACTGTTCCTAGGTGAAGGTCCAGACAAAGCGTGGTTCAAAAACCCTTATGGAGAAACATAAAAAGGATACGTTCTCCCTTGCCCGGATATAGATCACCAGGGTCTCCCCCAGAGCCAGGTGGTGGGGGGGGGGGGGGAGTTTGTGCTTATGCACCAAATGACAGTTCAGAGTTCCCACCCTTCTCGGAGTCTTTAGGTGTGTTGGCAGTAGGAAACTCTTGGCCGCAGTTCGACTTTGTAGTCATGTCACTTCACTTGTAGCCACATGTTCTGGACACTGGTGAAGAGGATAGCCGAGTCAACCAATCACCACCTGGAGGTGAGCTGGCCCCGATGGCAGTGGGGGCTGCCCTCCAGACCTGGCAGGCCCAAGCGAGTAATTGGGGTCTCCTGGGGAAGTTTGGTAGTGTCTCACGACATAGGGGCCTTTAAGTCCCACCTCCAGCAGACCTACAACCACGTCCTGAAGCAGGCAGGTAACATGGAATCCAAATGGGCCAGGTTTCGTGCCTCCATTGTTGAGGTCGCAGTCCATAGCTGTGGCCAGGTCATTGGTGCCTGTCATGCTGGTAACTCCAAAACCTGGTGGTGAACACCTATGGTATAGAGGGCTGTCCAGCTGAAAAGGAGACCTATCGGGTCTTACTGGTCTGTGGGCGGTGCAAAATCTCAGGTGTGGGAGGAGTTCAGTGAAGGCCTGGAAAGCAATTATCAGTTGGCCTCAAAGAGATTCTGGACCACCATCCAACACTTTAGGAGGGAGAAACAGTTCTCTACAAATATTGTATTGTGTGTGCGCGCGTGTGTGTATATATATATATATATATATATACACACACACACACACACACACACAGTTAATACCTGAATTCAGTCAACAATACAGTACGTTCCTCCAGTGGGCATTTTTGAAAACTAAAGTGCTGTATGTTTATAAACAGAATGCACTGAAAGGTGTTTTATGCGTATGCTGTATAATCAATAAATAGAACAGTAAAAATTGAAAAGTTTTTCTTAATCATTACTACATTTTAATACATTAATACTGTATTAATGAGTAAGACTGTCTATAGAATGTGTTTAAGAAGCATATTTTAGTGCATGTAATAGATACATAGTATTTTACTTACAGCTGCTCATTTGCACATGTGACGTCATACATGGGGTTTTACTTCCGGGTACAGAACTCGCGGATTATCTCGATTCGCAGGAAGGCCCGGAACCGAACCCCCGCGAATGTCAAGGGCCTACTGTATACGTATATACAGACGCTCCCCGAGTTACGTTCATCCGTTTTTGTTTTTTTAAAAAGTCAAATTTTGAGTTTAGAAGTACCTACGTAGTACGCTGATGTAATGACCGTGCATATCACAGTTATATATTGTGTTACCCTTGTGTTAAGACGTCGTCTCCGTGATCTTTGTGTTTACACTGTTTTGCGGACTTTTGTAACCCTAAGCAAATATGGTTGGTCAGAAGTGTAAGCCTACTAGCATGGGTGCAAGTCTCATACACAGAGATGAATTAACCATCTGCTCGGATTGGCGAAATCTACCATGCATACTCAGTTAAGCAAAGAGAGTTGTAAAATGAGTGAAAAGTGAACTCTCCGCTCTGCTGGTGATTCACATCAGTGCAGGCAGAGTTCTAAACGAGTTCAACGGCACCCTTGCTCACTTGAAAGACCGGAAGTCCATATAACCCACAGCAAGTACACTACTTTCGCAAGTACACTACTTTCGGTTTTGAGCGCCTCACATATTGTAAGCGTTGATTGGCTGTTTTAAGCTTCATGTAAAGTGACTCTGTATAAATAAGTGACTTATTTGAAATTAATGTTGATATTATTTTACAAATGTTATGTTTATAATAATTGATTTCGGGGTGTTTTATGAGATATGGTAATGGTATTTATGGATGTATAGTACAGTATGAGCGTCATGCATCACACGTCACTGTAACAATTTGTGTTCACTTTCAACTTAAGTTTTTAATTGGTTCCGGACGGTCGAACGTATGTCGGGGAGCGTCTGTGTATGTGTGTGTATGTATATATCAGCTTTCAGTAGGCCTTATGCATGATTGGTACTTCCGTTCTTATCCTAACATAATCACCACTCTGGAATAGGGTAAATATGGACTCATGAGTATGTGAGAACCCTTTTCCAATCTTTACACTCCCTAAAGTTTGTTTTTATGATTACTCTCACTAAATAAGGTTTTCTTATGGCTCCAGATGTTGAGTCCCAGTCTAGTAGATTATCTACACATTACACGTTCAGAAATGCTTTAACTTTTATGATTAAAAACATTGTCAACAATGAGGTTATCCAGCCACTTCTTTCAGTGAGATTTCACTTCAGCAAAAGCTTGCATATTAGATATCACAAGTCCAATCTCAGTCAGTCAATATTTTTGAATGATCCCATTTCCTGCATGAAGTTGATAATTCACCTTCTTTCCATGTCTTAATAACCCAGGAGTTGGAGTTTGCATGTTCTCCCCGTGCTTGTGCGGGTTTCCTCCGGGTGCTCCGGTTTCCCCCGCAATCCAAAGACGTGCACTGTAGGTTAATTGGCCGTTCTAAATTGACCGTAGTTTCTCTCCTGCAGCGGCACTGGAACCCAGTCGTATCGGCACTTGCCTTTCCATTGGATCCTTCCGGTGGTGCCGAGACAGGGGGGGACTTGCTGCTTGGGTAACAGCCTGTCCCTCATTACTCCCTACCCAGGCTCTGTGCACTGGGGAGTATCACCAGTCGGGATACTGGCCAGAGCGCAGCCATAGTCCTTCGGGACTGACGAAGGCCTACGCTCATAACCCAATTTTAGTCATTTTAGCAATCTCCATAGTTCTTATCTTGTTTGGCCATTAATCCATTCCATCTGAAATGTAGTGTCATTTTTTCCCCACAATCACGAAAAAGGTCTGCGAATATGGTTACTTAATAATGAAAGGTACTCACTGCTTAATTAAACAGTTAAAGGATATTGCTTATTGGCTCATTTAAAACTAGGTAGGGACATTTTTTTTTTTTTTTTTTTTTACACAGGAGTGTATAAAAACAATATCTTTAGACTGGGTGGAATGTATACCTGTGGCCACGGATGTCTGACTGGTCACACACACCTCCTAGAGCAATACGGTGGAACTCCCTACCCAGGGTGCGGGCAATGGAGCGACCCACACTGGTTTTTCCTACACCTGGAGGGCCAACAAAGCACAGAATAGGACCTTTCAGGGTGCTCTTGAGCTGCCGCACTGCTAGGTACTCCAACACCCGCCTCTTCAGTTTCTCCAGGGCATAGTGATCATTGTCCAGAAGCACTCGAGCAGCCCGAATATCCAGGCAGTCTGAACAGAGAGCCAGGAGTAAGCAGTTATAACTTAAAACAGCATTGACAATACAGCAGACCGGTGTTCTCTCTGCACACACACGCACACAAGCAGAGCTGAACGGAATCTGGGCATTCTGTCAGATACATATGAATCATCACCGGCTCAAATAACAGAACACACACACACACATACACAGCTGTCCACACGAGTCAACACTGCCAGGGTATAAAACTTGTCTGAACTGTCTCTTAATATAAATCAGAAAAATTAATTTTACTTCAGTATAAATAAATACACTAACATTTCATGTCCCCATTTATAGGGCTGGCAATACTAATATTCCATTATATCATTCTGAAAATACACTGTTTATACAGCTCGATCCTAAACACACGACATCCTCCTTAGATAACGTTAATTGTAAAGACTAATGAATAAAAAAGTACGGTGTATTTTTTAAAAACTGTGCATTACAACACTTCACTTTATTGACCTGGTATCAAATAAAGAAACTAAATGTTTTTATTAATTCTAAGATCCAAAAAACCCTCCACTTTCCATATAACACATTTTAATCATTTTATAAAGCATCATCATAGATATTTAAATTAGAAACATAAATCTATTTATATTGGTTTATATTATATTTGCAAAGACAATCGTTAGTGGCATCAGCCATTAATCTGTACATTAATCACCAGTTACTCATCAACATGAATGTGGTTGGTGGATAGCACCCAAGCAAGCACTGGGCTCAACTACTTTTCCAATAATGTACTATCAAGGAAAGAAGAGCAGAAATGCAGGAAACTCCTCCCCCATGTGGCCACAAAGCATAGTGCAGTCTTACAAAACTCGTTGATTGCAATACAATATTTATGGTGACAATATATTTAAATGCTATCACACGTTTGATTACCTTTAACCTAAAATATAACGGGCAGTGGTGGCCTGGTGGTAAAAGATGCTGGATGGATCTCTGATCTTGAGGTTGGGGGTTCGAGCCCCACTCTCCACAAGGTTGTCACTGTCCCCCCCCCAATGCAGCTAACTGGGGTATCAAAAGCCAGCCATGCCTCTCACTGTCTATGATGAGAGGTTCATGTAAAAAAGCCACTGTTGACTTTCGACAAGAGTCGACTGCATAGTCGCCAGCGTGTTTCTGCCCTGTGATGGCCAGTGAGCTGTCCAGGAGGGATTCTGTCCTCACTAAGAAAGAGCGGATACATGCAAGGGCCAATGATGCCAGACGCATGTCAACACTCCAGTAACCGACAACATAACACCTGCTCCCTAGCAAACAGTTAAACCTAGTCTTTACATATTGGCCAAGCACAAAACAAAATCATAAATGATTTTCTGCATCATCTGACTGGTTCGTTATCTCAGGATAATTACTTTAGTATATACTACACAGGAACATAAGCCAAAAGTAGACTAAAACAAGATCTTAATGGCTTATTTCTTCCATAGCATGCCATAGCGGATGCAGATAAGGTCTAAGCATGAGCAGGTGCAGACCTGCCTAACAGCGTTTCTTTAACTCTCTTTGAGTTTTAGTATATACTATATAAAAATATGAGGCAATGTGTCTGTTTAGCCGACTCATTAAGAGTTTTCTACATACTATACTGAAGGGAACGTAAACCATGCTCTGTCTTATTCCTGTTAAGGAGAACCGAGTGAGTGTCTGTTAATAGCTGGGCTTCAATAAGTGATAAAACAAATCAGCCCACATCATTAACATTATGTTAAATGAAATCTAAAAAATAAAATGGATTCAAATAATGTCATTCTTATAGGTTTGTAGTGTATGAATAAATTTTAGGTATTACCCAGCCGGTCACTGATTATTTTCCTATAACATGTTTTACTATTTCATTATTTACATAAACCAATGAAGCAAAAAGCTTTATTTTTGGTATTTGATTTCAGTTGACAGTAATTCATAAAAAACACGTGCATGAATAAAATGAATGAGACGCTCACCTTTAGTGCTCTTACTCCAGGGCAGCTCCACCATGAGCTCCAGGTAGTTGTGGGTGAGAGCATACTCTGGCATGGACTGGGGCATTTTCTTCAGACTACATACAAACCAAACAGGTTAATGTAGTGAATTCTCATGGCGAGTATACTATTCAAAGGTATCTTACAAAGAAATTATATTTAAAATCTTTAGATCTTCCTTTAAACCTTAAACAAGTTATAATATGGTAGTGTGTTGACAAACTTAATATGACGAAGTTATGGGAAAGAATAGTGGAAGCTAGACTAAGGACAGAGGACAGCATTTGTGGACAACAGTTTGGTTTCATGCCAAGAAAGAGCACCACAGATGCAGTGTTTGCTTTGAGGATGTTAATAGATAAGTACAGAGAAGGTTAGAGGTCAGAGCTGCAACGTGCCTTTGTGGATCTGGGGAAAGCATATGACAGGGTGCCGAGAGAGAAACTGTGGTATTGCATGAGGAAGTCTGAAGTGGCAGAAATGTTTGTTAGAGTGGTGCAGGACATGTATGAGAGATGTAAGAAAAGTGGTGAGGTGCTGTCAGTATGACAGAAGAGTTCAAGCTGGAGATGGGACTGCATCAAGGATCAGCTCTGAGCCCCTTCTTGTTTGCTATGGTGATGGACAGGCTGACAGACGAAATTAGACAAGAATCTCCTTGGATATGTTTGCAGATGACATTGTGATCTGTAGTGAGAGCAGAGAACAAGTGGAGGAAAATCTAGAGAGGAGGAGGTATGCCCGGTGTGATAGGAAGGTATCAGCAAGAATGAAAGAAAAAGTGTACAAGACGGTGTTGAGGCCAGCGATGTTGTATGGGTTAGAAACAGTGGCCCTGGGAAAAAGACAGGAGGCAGAGCTGGAGGTAGCAGAGATGAAAATGTTGAGGTTCTCTTTGGGAGTAACAAGGATGGATAAGATCAGAAATGAGTACATCAGAGGGACAGCACATGTTAGATGTTTTGGAGACAACGTCAGAGAGGCTAGATTGAGATGGTTTGGACATGTACGGAGGAGGGATAGTGAGTATATTGGTAGTAGGATGCTGAGGTTGGAACTACCAGGCAGAAGGCCTAGAGAAACACCAAAGAGGAGATTCATGGATGTGGTAAAGGAGGACATGAAGGTCGTTGGAGTAAGAGAAGAACATGCAGAGGATAGGGTGAGAAGGAGGCAGATGATTTGCTGTGGCGACCCCTGAAGGGAAAAGAATACAGTAGGCCCTTGACGATTCGCAGTTTTGCACTCAGTTTGAGTATTCGCGGACTGCCAAGCAACTGACACGTCACTCAAATTCAGCCAATGGCTATCCTCCTTCCTGCTGATTGGTTGAGCTGATGTCCCATCCCCTTTTTTCTCATTCACGCAAGCTTTGAGCATGTGGTGTTGGGTAATTTGTGTTTTTAATTACAGTACACACCGTTAAGCTCAGTCATGCCACCCAAACGCTGCACAACTTGTCTGGCTTCTGGTAAGGCACCGAAGCGCCTTAAAAAGGTAATGACGCAGTATGATAAAGTTCAACTAATTGATATGCTTCAGGAAGGGAAAAGTTATGCTGCAGTAGGGCGCCATTATAAAGTAAGTGAGAGGACAGTCCGCTATATAAAGAAGAATGAGAAGGCAATCAGAGCTCGTGTAGCATCGAGCTATTGTGGAAGTGCTCAGAAGGTGAATGTGGTAAGAAACGAGGGAATCGTCAGGATGGAATCCGCCTTGGTATTCTGAATACAAGACTTATGGAGGAAAAATATCCCTTTAGACACAAAGATGACTTGTAAGAAGGCACCGAGTTTATATTTTCAATTCAGCTAAGGCAACGAAGGTGAACCACAACCAGGATCATCAACAGCATCAGCTGCAGAGCCTTTTACAACCAGCAAGGGTCGGTTTGATGGTTTTGTGAAACGTTACCAGATTCGAATTGGAAAGGGGGAAAAAAAAAAAAAAAGGGAAAAATCACACAGAAGGTGCAACTGCAGATACACAAGCTGCGGGGAAGGATCCTGACGCATTTAAGCAACTCATTATGGAAAATGGATACAAGCCAGAGCAAGTATTCAACTTTTTTTAAATTAGGTACTGTACTCAACTTTATTCTGGAGACGGCTTTATTAAGTTGGATGACTTGTGCCTAATCCTTTTCTGGAATGAATAAAATACTGTATGTTTCAACAGGACAGGCAGAGTTTCTTCCTCCCAACACCACATCCCTCCTCCAGCCTATGGATCAAGGGGTGATTTGTGCCTTTAAGGCACTTTACACTCAGAATTGTCTTCAGCTATTAGTTGATGCTATAGATGAGGATGAAGACTTCCAGTTGAAAGTCTACTTGTGCAATTTCACAATTGCATCTTCCCTAACAGTCATAGACAAGGCACTTCAAGACATGTCGGGAAAAAGTCTGGCCAGAATGTGGGTATGACTGCCAAGGAGTCACACCTGATGAAATTCATCATGATGCTGCTAATAAGTCAGTGGAGCTG
Source organism: Plotosus lineatus (assembly GCA_024760905.1). Taxonomy (NCBI): domain Eukaryota; kingdom Metazoa; phylum Chordata; class Actinopteri; order Siluriformes; family Plotosidae; genus Plotosus; species Plotosus lineatus. Next base: position 38,773,883 of record CM045739.1, read on the forward strand.
GCACAGTTAATTTGTGGTGATGGCTTTGATGATAAAATTCACGAGTTCAATGAACTGACTGATTCCTACTCTCAGCCTCTTACAGATGAAGATTTAGCAGAGATGACAAAATCTGCCAGTGAAGACGAAACAGAGGACCATGAAGCTCCATCACAAGAGAACCAAGAAGATGACGGTCTAACTCGAGAAAGGTTGACGGAAGTCATGCAAACAGCAAAGCTATTGCAACAGATGGTTAAATTATGGGACCCTCACATGGTTCGTTCAATACAGTTCTCAGATGGACTTGATTGTCTCATGGCAACTTACAAAACCCTTTTCACCAGTATGAAAAAATAAAACAAAGCCAGCTGCCAATAACCATGTTCCAAACAAAGGCCAAGAAAACTTCTACACAACCCACACTGTCCTCAACAAGCCAATAAACAGTGCAAGGCTTCCCTCTAGTGGGTGTCTGATAAGCATTTTTAACCACTAATGTGAAAATACACAGTACTGTAACTGTATGATTATCCAAATTATCAAACCATTTTATTACGCTTCATCGCTGTGGTGACCCCGGAAAAGGGTAAAAAGCCAAAAGGAAAAGAAGATGATCACTTCATGTTTTTATTGTTCATTATTTGGAGTACAGTAGAGTTAAATATAATGCAATGCTTCCCTCTAGTGGGTGTCTGATAAGCATTTTTATCCACTAATGTGCAAATTCAGTACAGTACACAGTGCTGTATGTTTATCCAAATTATGAAACCATTTTACTGTATTACACTTGATGTCCTTTTATATATTGTGTATAATATATTGTGTGTGTGTATATATATATATATAAAATATATACAGCATATGTCTCTCACTGTCTATGGTGAGAGGCATGTAAAAGAACCATTGCTGACTTTCGTAAAGAGTAGCTGCAAAGTCGTCAGCGTGTTTCTGTCCCTTGCTAAAAGGGTTGTGACAGGAAGGGCATCCGACGTAAAAACCTCTGCCAAATGAAAATGTGCGAATCAGATGATTTGCTGTGGCGACTCCCGAGTAAAAGGGAAAAAGCCGAAAGGAAGACAGACATTGTGTATATACATATATTGTATATACACACAATATAATATACACACACAATATGCTGTATATATTATACAGCATATTGTATGTATGTATATGTGTGTGTATATATATATATATATATATATTGTGTGTATATACACACAATATGCTGTATAATGTTTATATATTTTATTAATAAATACCAAAGTACAAAACTAAAAGGTTTTTCTTAAACACATTCTATAGACAGTCTTACTCATTAATACAGTATTAAATGTAGTAAAATATAGTAATAATGATTAAGAAGCATATTTGAGCTTCGGGTTGCTCATTCGCGCATGTAATATGATACGTGGGGTTTTACTTCCAGGTACAGAACTCGCGGATTATCTTCATTCGCGGGAGGGGCTGGAACCGAACCCCTGCGAATATCAAGGACCTAATGTATGTTGACAAACTTAAATAAATACTAATGTAAAATCTAAGTTTCCTATGATTTTCACAGCCCAAAGATAAAATCTGTCCATAAATTTCTAGGACACGACTTCCACTTTTAGACCTGTAATATGTAATATAAGGAATTTTGCATTTCAACCATTGACAAAACCCAACAGCAGCAAACATTTGCCTATTCTCTGTAACAAAACCCGTTTTATCGGTTTTCATTTTCACGGAATCAGGAACAGGCACCACTACAGCAGCTATGCCAATTTCACCTCAACAACAACGTTATTTCTCTTATCCTACTGATGTTCCAATGTATTGCTTCATATACTGCACCAATCTTACATCACGTAAATTAATTGAACATGAGAACTGATGCTCCACATTTCAGTTCCGTGATGGTAACCTTACCATTTCCACACCTCTCAAAAATTTCACAAACATGTGTCTCTATTATCAGACAGTCAAGAGTACTGGCTTCAGACAGTCCCTACCCAGTACAAGGACACATCTTTGCTCTACTTATAGCAATTTATTTAAAATATTCTGGTTGCTTTTGATTGACATCAGTAATAACCAAAATGTATAAATAATTCAAACGGATAATTCGATAATACACTGACTTTTGATAAGATTTGTACTGCAGTGATCAATATTTTTGATCTGGTAACATTATTTAACCTGAACTGATGCAATGAGTCCCTTCACCTTAAACATGTCAGAACATAGTTCCCGTAGTCGTGAAAAAGATGTCACTGCTCCTGAGTGATGTATTGACAAGATGTATTACTATTAAGCCACAGATCACAAGTTCCAATGCAGGTTACTGCCTCAGCCATCCAGAACCATGAGTCCATGGGAGCTAATTGGCCAAGCTCTCACAGAAGGGATGGCATACACTCCCTTGCCTGTCACTCACAGCGATCGCCAGCCAATCATGGGTGTCTGTGAGCTCATTCGAAAGAGGTGACAGAGCTTTCTCTCCGAGTGTATGAGACCGCCCCAAATATGCATGTGCAACAGTTTGAAATGAGGTGTGTGGTTAGCATTTCATGTCAAGTGTGTGCATTCTTTCGCTCCTCCATGATTGGTGATGGTCATGTGATGGGGAAGGCAAAAACCTGAGACTGGTGGTGGGTGGGAACGGATACAACTATATTAAGGAGAAAAATATGGAACAAAAAAAAAAAAAAAGTTATTGCATTTCAGTAGGCTCAAATTATTGGCCTGCATCAAGCACCTCTCCTTGAATACTTGTCGTGGTGGAGGGGGGTTTGCGTGTCCTATGATCCTAGGAGATATGTTGTTGGTATTAAGCCCCTAATAGAGTCACCCAAGGCAAACAGGTCTAGGTGAAGCGCGGTTCAAAAACCATTATGGAAAACCATAAAAGGGCATGGGAGACCGTGATGGATGGAGGTCACCGGGGTTCCCCCTGGAGCCAGGCCTGGTGGAGAGGCTCGAAGGCGAGTGCCTGGTGGTCAGGCTTCTTCCCATGGAGCCTGGCAGGGCTAAGCCCAAAAAGGAGACATGGGTCCGGCCTACTATGAACCCTCCACCTGTGAGAGGGGCTATAGAAGTCGAGTACAGTGCGAGTTGGGTGGCAGCCAAGGGTATGTGTTCTGTCGGACCGATCCTCAGCTACTGAATCGGACTCTTGGGACATGAAATGTGACCTCTCTGGCAGAGAAGGAGCCACCTCAAAGCATACTCTGGCAGAGTAGGACTCACCTCAAAGCATAGCTTGGACTCTAGAAGCACCCATCTCCAGAGGGGGCGAACCGGTGTGGGCATCCTGGTTGCCCCCATCTCAAATGCCCACACGTTGGGTTTCTCCCCAGTTGAAAAAAGGGTAGCTTCCCTCTGCCTTCAGGTGAGTGTGTGTGTGAGTGAGTGTGTGTGTGTGGCATGTCCTGGCTGTTGGTTGTGCCTATACACCAAATGACAGTTCAGAGTGCCCACCCTTCTTGAAGTCTTTAGGGTGTGTGTGTGTTGGAGAACTGTCCACTTGGGGGACTCCCTGGTTATCCTGGGAGACTTCAGTGCCCATGTTGGCAATGCTAGTGTGATCTGGTCAGATGTGATTAGTAGGTACAGTCTCTCAGGTCTAAACCCGAATGGTGTTTGGGATGGACAAACTAAGAGCACAGAAGTCCAACAACAAAACACCATGTCCATCACGAACACCAAACATAAGGGTGTGCATAAGTGAACTTGGCACAAGGACACCCTAGGCCACAGTTCAATGATCAACTTTGTAGTCGTGTCACCGAACTTGCAGTTGCATGTTCTGGACACTCGGGTGAAGAGGGGAGCTGAGCTGTCAACCGATCACCACATAGTGGTGAGCTGGCTCCAATGGTGGGGGAGGCCGCCCTCCAGACCTGGCAGGCCGAAGAGAGTAGTTATGGTCTCCTGGGAACGTTTGGCAGAGTCTCTTGCCAGAGGGGGCCTTTAACTCCCACCTTCGGCTGAGCTACAACCACATGAAAAAGGAGGCAGGAAACATGGAATCTGAAAGGGCCATGTTTTCGTGCCTCTAGTTGAGGCGGCGGCCCACAGCTGTGGCCTGAAGGTCATCAGTGCCTGTCGTAGGGGTAACCCCCGAACCCTGTGTTGGACACCTATGGTGAAGGGGCTGTTTAGCTGGAAAAGGAGGCCTATCAGGTCTTATGGGCCTGTGGGACTCCCAAGGCAGCGGACAGGTACCAGCAGGCCAAACGTGCAACAGCCCAAGCTATCACCAATGCAAAATCTCAGGCATGAGAGGAGTTTGGTGAGGGCCTGGAGAGTGATTATCGGTTGGGCCTCAAAAAGGTTTTGGACCACCATCCGAGGGGAAAGCAGTTCCCCACAAATAGTGTTTACAGGTCGGGAGGTGGAAGGAATACTTTGAGGATCTCCTGAATCCCACTAACATGCCCTCTGTGAAGGAGAAAGATCCTAGGGGTTTGGGGGTGGGTCCACCCATCATTGGAGCTGAGGTCGCTGAAGTAATCAATAAGCTCCTTGGTGGTTGATCTCCGGGGGTGGATGAGATCCACCCTGAATATCTCAGGGCTCTGGATGTTGTAGAAGTGTCATGGTTGACACGTATGTGCAACACTGCATGGTCGTTGGGCACCATACCACCCGGGAAAGTCTATGCAGGAGGTACTGGAGAAGAGGATCCGACCAATAGTTGAACCTCAGATTCAGGAGGAAAAATGTGGTTTTTGTCCTGGCTGTGGCACTCTTGACCAACTCTATATGCTCTACAGAATCCTGGAGGGGGGCATGGGAGTTTGCTCAATCGATCAACAAGTGTTTTGTGGATGTAGAAAAGGCTTTCGACCAGGTCTCTCGAGCTATCTTGTGTGGTGTGCTCGGAGAATATGGTGTACCAGACGCGTTGCTATGGGCGATTCGGTCTATCACTGGAGTCAGAGACTGGTCTGAAAGTGCCTAGTGCCTGAAAGAACAAGATCGCGGATACAAGCGGCTGAAATGAGCTTCCTTTGCCAGGTAGGCGCACCCTTAGAGACGAGGTGAGAAGCTCAGCCACCTGGAAGGAGCTCGGAGTAGAACCACTGCTCCTCCGCATTGAGAGGAGCCAGTCAAGGTTCCTCGGCCATCTTGCTAGAATGCCTCCTGAATGCCTTCCTGGTGTGGTGTTTCAGGCATGTCCAACCGGGAAGAGACCTTGAGGTCAACCCAGAACACGTTGGAGGGGTTATGTCTCTTGGCTGGACTGGTAACGCTTCAGTATCCCCCCCGGAAGAGCTGGAGGAAGTGGCTAGGGAGAGCGATGTCTGGACCTCATTGCTTGGGTTGCTGTCCCCATGACCAGATCCCGGATTAAGTGGATGACGATAAACCTGGAAGAATACTGCTGAACCGTCCTGGCTGACCATGATCGGAGATGAAGCTAGGTAAAGGTGAATCATAAATGATAAAATTTTTGCACAAGCACAGTACACAGATCTCTCACTTTCCACGGTTATTTGGGACCAAGACACCCCCACCCCCCGCAACCACCGAATTCCACAAAGTAGGATCAACCCCCCCCCCCCGACTGACGTATACTGTATGTAATTGTATATAATATCAATAAATACATATTCAACACTATAAATGCTTATAACAATTAAACATTCAAAAATAATGCATAAGATGTAAATAAAATATAAATACACACACACACACACAGTCAGATGTGCAGCTCACATAAAAATGCAAGTAGTTTTGTTGGGTTTGGGTGGGTGTTTTTGTTATTTTTTTTGTTTGTTTGTTTTTTTTTTTTTGCATAATTATCCTTGTTTTGTGGCATTTTCCTAACTTTTTCCCTATTTTTCCTTAATTTACTTATTTTAAAAACCCGCAATGCCCTGAAGCCGCAGAAACTGAAGCACGAAGTAGCGAGGGATCACTGTACATTGGAAACTCAAAGGATTGGGACTAGACAGCTGTGTGGCAAGAAGAAAAGCAGATTTATTTCTGCTCATAAAATGCTCCAGACTGGTTTGGACTCTGGAGCAAGATAAAAAGGTCCGATTTAAGAAGTCCTGATTTACCCTGTACCACAATGATGGGAGGTCAGGGTAAGCATGGAAGCTGATGAAAAAAAAATGTACTCATCTCTTGGGCCCAATGTGCCCACTGTACAGTTCTCTGGAGAGAATGTTATGATGTGAAGTTGCTTCAGTTTGTCAGGTCGAGGCGCAGCAACATTATGCAGCAATAAAATCAAGTCAGCTGATGACCTGATCGGACTGAATTCGCAGGTGATCACATCAGTGACCTTTTTCTTCCCTGATGGCATGGATATACAGTACAGCAAAATATTGACTCAAATAGAGAAAGAGTTGTCCAGAGAGCATAAAGGAATGATTTTCACATTGACAACTGAATCCTGGTCTGATAACTAATGAAAGTGCTTGCAATATGATCCAGGAGAAAAATTAAAAATAACTCTGGACTGAAATAAACAACAGGAAAATGCATAAATGTATTAAAAAAAAACAAAAAAAAAAACACCAGATTGGATGGTAATCAAACATAAAGGCGGTCAAATAAAATTTTAGTGTGTATGACTATTTTTCTCTGCAGCTACAACTATTTTCATGCTATTTTATCATCAGCCATTTTTATTGAAGGTGTCTCACCTGTCTTATGTGAAGAACTCAAACATCTCGTCCACCAGCAACTGAATGTGTGTGTCACTTTTTAAACATTTTTAAATATGAAGCTGAATCAGAAGCATTCGTACCGCTTGAGTTCTTTTAGACACACACGCAGAGCAGACTCCGGCATTGCGGCCTCGTTCACTTTCCTCTCCAGCACAGTCATGTCATCACCATCCTCATCTTCACCTTCCTCATCGAGAGAGAACTGACGACCCGGGAGCACACCGCCTTTGCGGATAACCAATACCTGCAAGACAAAACAAATAGATGATTGATATCAGTAGACAAATAACAAAGGGGATGGGATGAAGAGTATTCAGGAAGCACTGACAGCCCCACCTTCTTCTCATCATCAGGTTTAGGTTTTCGGGTCTTCTGCAGCAGTTTGAGTCCCTCGATCTGTCTGGTGAGCATAGGTAGTGTCTTCTTAAATCGCTCCTCCAAGTCTATTGCGTTCAATACCTACCATCACAACATACAATCCAGCAGTTTTGCAAAAAAAAATCATGAATGAAGACTCCTGTAATAGACATGAGCCCCTGTAAAAAATTCCAACTAAATGTATAACAGAATACATGAATGATGAATAATATTTTGATTTATGAACTATAAATGAATGAATAAATGAATAAATTCCCAAATGAATTTATATCCACAGTATGAAAAACTGTACCTGGAGCTTCTCAGTGTTGGAGGTGCGGATCATGGCAACAAGCACGTCAGGCAGAGTTTCTCTGGGCAGATTGTCAAGTAGCCGCCTCAGCTTGGCTACTACAGGGACCGAAATGTCTAGCATTCCCACCAACTGGACATACACAATGAAACCTTTTAAAATCTGCCATGCGAGATATTCTTCAAATGGAGAAAACTTAGCTGGAATAAACTGTAAATGACAAACAAGCATCAGTTGCCATGATGATAAGCCCATGAGCTCAAAAGTGTTGCACTGTATTATCTCGGTCTGTACCCACCAGGTCGTAGAATATATGGAGTTTAACCTGTGGCAGTAAGGTCACATGATGTTAATTTTGTACTCTAATTGCAGAAAAGGCTCAAGTTTGAATCCATGGAATACCACACTAAGTAGTCAGGAGGAATAGGATACTACCCGTTATTCAGAGTTATTCTAGCTGATTGTGGGCACTTCCTGTATGTAGAAGAGGGTAGATAGCCCCTTGACCCACATGTTTTGGTTCCTTATAAACAGCATTACTAAAAATGTGTCTGCTAGATTTTTATATATCAGAGAAATAACTCATTTGCTCCACCCTACCCGCTTGAAAGCTAACGCTACTCTATTACATGATACCAACTAAGTGTAAACTACACAGAACTACAAAGTAAAAGAAATTCATGTTTCTGTACAAAAAAAAAAAAAAAAAAAAAAAATACCCTCAAACTCACACACACCTGCACTGCAGCTTGATAGAACCTCTGAGAAAGTTCTCCCAGGTCTCCTTCCATATGTTCTCCCTTGGTGTACTGCTCCAGCTTGTCCAGCTGTTCCACCACAGCCACAGGGAAGGGTCTCTCCCTCAGGAGCTGCGTCACACGGAAGCGGCACAGACCTGTGATCAGCAGTGTGTAGTGTGGTTTTGGCCAGTTACTGCCTACAACCTGGACCGCCAGGCCTGCCGTGCCAATGCTATGAGAATGCAAAACACATCATGAATGCACTGATTCACTACTTCACTGTCTGATCGTGCATGAAGAATTATGTCAAAACAAAATAATGATTTACTATAAACCATTTTTAAACTTTTAAAACTAGATTATGTTACATATATAAAAATTATAACAACAACAACCATCCATCTGCTGAGCCACTTAATCCTACCAGGGTCACGGTGAGGCCAGAGCCTACCTCAGCCCACTTTGGGTACACCCTGAACAACTCAACAGTTCATCACAAGGCAACCATTCATGTTCAGATCTATGGGCAATTTGAAACAGCTAATAAGCCTAATGTGCATGTCTTTGGACAGTGGGAAGAAAGCAGAGCGCCTGGAGGAAATCTGAGAAAGAACATGACCCCACACAGACCTTGATGTGAGATGAACATAAAGACTATACAAATTTGCTGCCTAGCGTTATTATTATTATTCATAATACAATTTGTATATTATATTACATATTGTTCTTTTAAACAGAGTTAACAGAATGCAGATGAATGAGATTACTGTATTTTCCGGACTATACGTCGCTCCTGAGTACAAGTCGGATTGGCCAAAAATGCATAATGAAGAAGAAACTGGACTATAAGTCGCAAGCTCATGGAAACGGTCTACCTTGGCTTGGAAATCCACTGGCAGTTTTTATAACGTTGTGGTCCTCGCTCGGATATAGAGGGGGTTGCGTTGCATGAAGCGGTAAAACCAAGAAAGTCCTCACACAAAGTCATTTATATTAATCTCCTTGACAACTACCTGGACGTGGAAACACAACTGCACTGTTGACAAGCCTCTCCCTGATGCACTTCGCTCAAGCCCCCATGTGCAAGCTCGTTCCTCTGGCTGTGGTCATCTAGCTTTTATCCCACGATTAGCTTTGTTTTTGTTCTGTTTTCTTCATTGCAGTAATAGTAATCTCTGCTTTTCTCCAGTCCCTCACAAGTTTCTTGTTCGCTTCAAACTTTTTTTCTACTGCTCGATTACCATTTTCTGCTGCATATTTCACTACTTGCAGCTTGTAATCCACAGAATAGGATTTTCTTTTTGGGGCCATTTCTTCAGTGGTGGATGAGCAAGTACTGGTACCCAAGCCTAGAGTGCCCTCTTGTGGTTGTGAGTGTAAAAATAACAAACGTGAAATTATGTCTTATTATGACAAACAGAATTATATGTAATAATCTCACATATAAGTCACACTGGAGTACAAGTCGCACCTTCTGCCAAAGTATGAAAAAAGGGTGACTTATAGTCTGAAAAATACAGTAATTCGGATAATCTTGTAGAATATCAGGTTTTCTGGTAATTGGGATTGTACCGCATTTAACACAGTAAAAGCTGCTCAAAAAATAAATAGAAACACCGACAAGATCTTCATCCTAGGAGACTTCAATGCCCGTATTGGTAAAGATCACTCTATTTGGCCTGAAGTGCTCGGCATGGAGTCGGCAACTGTAACGACAATGGACGCGTACTTCTTGAACTTTGTACTGAACACTCACTGACCATCACTAACACTGTTCCAACAGAAGGCCAGATTCAAAACAACATGGCGACATCCCCACTCCAAACACTGGCACCTTCTTGATTACATTCTTGTGTCCACGAAGCATGTGAAAGATGCAGGGAGCAGAACATGCCACTCTACGCCATCTTCATTGATCTAACAAAAGCCTTTGACGCTGTAAATAGAGAAGCACTGTGGAAAATTCTCAGTAAACTTGGTTGTCCACCTCGATTCCTTGAAATCCTGAAGCAACTTCATGCCGGCTAGAAAGGACAAGTGAAGCACAACGGCGAGCTCGCCCCCATTGATAATGGAGTGAAGCAAGGGTGTATATTAGCCCCGACCCCGTTTTCAATATTCTTCAGCATGACGCTGTATGAAGCAAATGAAGACCTGAAGGAGGGAATCTACATACGATTTCACACAGATGGAAGTTTATTCAATCTGCGTCGCCTTCAAGCGCATACCAAAATACTTGAGACTCTTACAGTTGATCTACTGTTTGCAGATGACTGTGCACTCCTTGCACACACTGAAGAAGCACCCCAAGCCATTGTGAACAAATTTGCCCAAGCTGCCAAAGCATTTGGATTGACCATCAACTTAAAGACAGCTGATGTACCAAAAACCGCCCCATGGTACCTACACTCCACCCAACATCAACATTGATCACTGAATACTGTCGAACAGTTCACGTATCTCGGAAGTGTGACATCAAATGATGCATCCTCAGCAAAAGATAAACAAACTCATCTCCAAAGCAAGCAGATTCTTTGGCCATCTGCACAAAAGAGTCTGGAACAACCAGACAAAGATCAAAGTCTATAAGGTTGTTTTCTTGACAACCCTGCTCTACGAAGCAGAAGCCTGGGTACTCTACAGGAAGCAAGTGAAGATCCTAGAACGGTTCCACCAGCGTTGTTTCCATAACATCATGTGCATAAAATGGCAGGACTATGTGACAACTATAGAAGTTTTTGACAGCGCACACATGTCAAGTATAGAAGCCATGCTCCTGCAAAGACATCTAAGATGGGCTGGTCACGTCTCACGAATGGAGTCGTTTTCTACAGTGAGCTTCAACAAGGCAAGCGTCACCGTGGAGCCGCTCGAAACCGCTTTAAAGATCAATTCAAGAAAGAGCTCACTCAAACTGAAATAAAACATAACTGGGAACAACTAGCATCAATCAGAGAGGAGTGGCGAGGGATAATACACAAGGCAACTAAAGTTTTTGAAGAGGGCCGTGTGACCTCCACCAACATCAGACGACAAGAAAGAAAGGAGAGACAGCACCAGAACCAGTACCCAAGTCAGAACCTATGCCAACCACCAAACATCCACACGTGTGTCAAGTGTCACAGGGGTTGTAGATCCAGAATAGGACTTCACAGCCACTTGAGGACATATCACCTTTCAAACTAACTCCTCACGCACGGACGGACTTTCGTAAGTAGGGGGCCGACTGTATTCTTGAAAATTTGTAAGTGCTTAATATCTTCTTTACTCCCCAATACATACAATTCAACATCACTAAATTTTCTGTTATATGGCTCAAACATGGGGCAAAAACATGTATAATTAATTTGAACATTTAATATAGAAGCAGTTATAGAAGCAAGTTGTGCTTGATGTCAAAATTATGGCGATTCATGTACTTTCACCTGGTGTCTTATTTTGTGATACTACACCTCCCACATGCTGATATTGACCTATGAATCCGAAGGTTGGGCAGATATTTTTGAATTTCAGCTGTTCATATATCATGCATAACAACATAGGACCTTCCTTTTACAGAGATCCCATCCATAGGTAGTTAAGATACAGCAGGTCAATTCCGTCATTACTGACGTTACGTTATTTGAGAGAAATGTCACAGTTGCTCCTGTGTTCTTGAATACAGGTTTCTGAACTTATGTGTCTGTGATACTTGGGCACCATTTGCTCTTATAGCATGATCAAATTTTCCTCATCACTTCTATGTATGGAGCCAGGGATGTCATTACTGACATCACGAAAAAAAAATACATGGCAAAAATCTAATCAACTTTATTTGAAATTTCTCCTCCAACTAGGAAAAGGTGAAAACTGATAGTGATATCATTTAAAAGCATGTATGTATACTAATTCACAAAATACTTTCCTTTCCAAAATTGATAGTCAATTCATTTTTATCTGTTAAAATGTGCATTACTGACGTTACGCGTTTACTGACGTTACATATTTCATGCCTTCATTTTATCCAAAGTATACAAGTTAAAGGGTGATACTGATATTCAATCTATACCAACTAGTTTGTAGTAGGACAAAATTAAAAGGCAACTTATAACTTCAAAAGATCACCAAGCAGCACCAAATACAAGTCATTTTCGTTACTGATGTTATATATTTTATAAAGAATTTATGAGAAAGATTTTTTGGGAAGAGTTCAAATATATGTGATTCTCTGCTTTGTTTACAATGAAAAGGGACTTATGCTATGCAAGCAATTAAAGACTCACTGAAAAGGACTTAAAGTCTACTTTGCAGGCCGAGTTGAAAAAGCTAGTCATTTCTTAACGTTTTGCAAGTTTATTTTCTTGTATGCGTCATGTGGCTGAAAAAAGTTTTGAGTAATGAAACAAACCAGACTTAGAAAATCCATGACCCTTAAGATCATAACTAACCATCTCAATTGTTTTCGAGTTGACAGCTGAAGTTTTATTTTTTCTCCTGTGTCCTTCTCATCATGGAATTGACCAGCACATAAAATTTCTAATGAATATGATGATTAGTGTTTGTGTAATAGGCGGCCAATGGTAGCATTTTAAAAGTTCATGTGGATAAAACCTCACATTTGTCATACTCTGTAACAAGAAATTATAATTAAGTAAATATTTTCACATTTCTTAGGAATATAGATTCATGTGAAATGATTCTGAAAGTTTCAGACCTCTCGCTCTTGTTGTTCAGAAGTTATAGAAGCCTGAAAATAGCCAAAAATTTCAAGTTTTAATTTTGGCCACAATTTAAGGGTATGCTTTACATACTTCAAATGGTCATAACTTTGGAACTGTTTACAATTAACCCTTGAAAACTTTGGATTTTCCATCATATATAATGTACTACACGTATGTAAAAATTGCGAAAAAATCTGAGAGGGTCGTGCCCTGCAATGGTCTTGCAAGCTGTTCAGGGTGTACTCTGCCCCTGGCCAGTGTCGGCTAAGATGGGCGCCAGCCTGATTCAGACATAATTAGGATTAAGTGGTTCAGTAAATGAATTAATGACATCTCAATTAATGAGAATTTTTTCATTTTAAAAAAATTGCCTTTAATTCATGAAAGTTTTAATTCAAAAAAATTAATGTGATAATATTTAATGAATTATGCACTGGATTTCTGAATTAAATCCTAAGACAAAGTAAAACTATTAAACCAAATAAACGGGACACGTTTGCTACCAAACAAGCAATTCAAGGGAAATAAAATTCATTTATTATAATTAAAAACCACCTAATTATAGAAATACAAATATGTTCATAGGTAACAGGAGAATCTGGAATGCTCGTCTTTCACTTTAAGAAATGAAAGCTTCTTTTGTTTAGAACTATTACACTAATTCTGGAGAACAATGCTGACTTAATTCAGAAAATCCAATCCAGATTGCCCCCCCCCCCCCCCCCAATTGAATACAATACTGTACATTCATGCATTCTATCAACCACTAAGTGAGCATGATTAAATAAAGGCATGTTTTGTTTACAACCAGAAATTATAATTTGAGTCTAAAACTTAGCTTTCCATCAAATATTGCAGTTTACAACCTCACACAGCAAGTAAGGCCACTTTTAACACAGCAATCCAACAAATAACCCTGCAATTTAAGATTAAACTTTCTTCTTGTTTTTCTGGAAACAATGATAATTATGACAATGAGACAATGACAATAAGATCCTTATCTGGCTTTATCCAGAAAGGCTAAATTATCTCACCTCTTAGTTTTCATGCACAAGTTTAAATACAAAATAATTTAAAAGAGGGCAGCACAGTGGCTTTGTGGATAGCACATCCACCTCATACCAAGAAGTTCTTGGTTTTCAGTCCCGAGATCATTATTTCTATGTGGAGCTCTTGCTGTTCTAACCTGGGTGTCTTCTGGATTTTCCAGTTTCTTGCCACAGTCCAAAGACATGTGCATTAGGCTAACTGACCATGACCATGTGAGTGGTTGTGCATGTTGACCCTGCAGTGGTCTGGTGAGCTGTTCAGGGTGTACCCTCGTTCACCCAGTGCTGGCTGACAGATGTACTGGCCTCCCTGTGACCTTAATAGGATTAAGTACTTTGAAGAATAAGTGAATGAGTAAAAAAACAAAAAAACAAAAAACAATAGATGTGGTTAAACTTAGTATTTAAATAAAGTTACTCGATGTGTTCTGTATCATAGCAGTGCAGTGGTGAGACCTCACAGCAAGGAAGCCCATGTTCCTCAAGTTGGGCATTTCTGTTGGGAGTTTGTATGTTCTCAATTACTTAGATTTCCTTCAGGTACTCTGGTTTCCCTCACAGTCCAAAAGATACGGTCAGCACTTTTCCACGCGTAGTCCTCCCATGTCCTCCCCTGCACCTGCCTTAGCCCGTAGATGTCGCTGTAACCCCTCCCCAACAACTAGCCTGAGCCTCTAGATGTCGCTGTAACGAAATACAGTTGGCCCCCAACTTACGAAGACCCTTATGTAAGAAATCCCTGGGTTACGAAAAACATTTTCCTGAGTTTCCGTCCCCGAGATACAAAATAACTCCCTCTTACGAAAATAAATTCAAAATTCAAACGCGCCAATCAAAATTTCACACGACGTGCGAGTTGCTCTCTCATTGGGTGCCTCTCAACATCCCGCCCTGCTGGCCTCCCAGATAAAGACAGAAGGAAGCTTCACTCTTTAGTTTGGTTTTTAAGTTGTTTTAATTCAGTAAATGGTCAAGCAGGGAATGTGCTTTGAATTCACGTCTTGTGGACGTGGCCCACAGCATGCGCACGCGAGAGAGAGGAAATAACTCTTTAGATTTTTAAGTTGTTTAATTCAGTAAATGTTTAATAAATGTGGGTGCATTTGAGCTTATCTGGAATTCCGATCCCTCAAGGAATCAAATTAAAAGTTGAGTTTGTCAAGCAGGGAATGCGCTTTGAATGCCACGTCTTGTGGGTGTGGCCCACAGCACGCACGAGAGAGAGATAGAAAGAGGCGTGTGTGTGTGTTAACAAAAAATGTTTAATAATGGTTTAATGAATAAATATGTTAATAAAATGGTTTAATATGTTAATAAAATGTTTAAATGGTTTAATAAATAATTTTCTTTTAACACATATTTCATACAAAATTTGTGTACTTTTATCATTTTTAAAGGGTTTATCCAGTCCAAAGACTGGAGCCTTGGAATGAATTAGGTGTTTAACATGTAAAATGCGACCCCTACTGATGAAATCCCCACATTACGAAAAAGGCTCTGGAACGCATTAATTTTGTAAGTTGGGGGCCAACTGTACAAGGATCCCTCACTTTCCACTGTTAATTGGAACCGAGATCCCCCTGAGATAACTGAAATCCGCTGCTCAGGACTGCTTCATGCTGTGTTTTTGTGAAACATGGCTCGAGGAGAGTACACCCAACGAGGCGATTGCACCAGCCGGCGACATAGCCTTCATCCCATGCGATCCCAAGCGCCGGAGTCGTCATTCGGCCCCTTCACACCTGGGCTAATTGCTAAGCTGAGGTGTGGTTAGCATTGAGCTACAATAGCATATTAGCTCAGGATAGGAAGGTGCTAAACTTCAGAAGACTCCTATCTCATAGCTGTAGTAGGGTTGACTGGTCATAGACGAGCATAGTGCAAAATATGAACAAACAAAACAACAAATGAAACAAATTAAAACGAACAAAGAAACAATTTGACTCTGAGAACTCCGCGACGTCGGCCTCTAGGCAGCGCCATCTTGGAGACGTCACTCCAAGTTCAATGTAAAAGGACATGAAGGGTAATAAAGTTTATCCTTTTGGTATCGTTTGTTAAACATGCTACAGAACATAAAATCTCACACACAAACATTCTCAGAATTAACTTAGGTACTGTACTGGAATAATAATTGAAAAAGACTCAATACGAGTGCTTTACAACAGTATATGCTGTATAATGTTTATATTTTATCATCAATAAAAATGAGTAAAAATTGAAAAGTTTTTCTTAATCATTACTACATTAATACTATATTAATGAGTAAGACTGTCTATGGAATGTGTTTCAGAAGCATATTTTAGCATATGTAATAGATACACAGTATTTTACTTCCGGCTGCTCATTCGCACATGTGACGTGATACATGGGGTTTTACATCCAGGTACAGAACTCACGGATTATTTCGATTTGCGGGAGGGCCCGGAACCAAACCTCCACAAATGTCGAGGGTCTACTGTAATAGGTGTATGTGTATATAGATAGTAGTATAACGTTTTGCTTGGCCCCCTGCTCTGACTGACGGTATATGTACATGTCAACAAATACATATTCAACACTATAAATGCTTTATTTATTTATACAGTTGGCCCCCTATTTATGAAACCACCTGGGTACAAAAATTCCGGGTTACGAAAAACAGTTTCCTATGCTTTCATCCCCGGGATACGAAAACAACCTCCTCTTACGAAATGCACCAATCAAAATTTCTCACGATGTGCGAGTTGCTCTCTCATTAGCTGTCTCCCAACAACCTGCCCCGCTGCCTCCTGTTAGCTAGGAGGGATGAACTTCCTGTACCCATGCTTCCTGTTTGTCACACAGGTGAAGGAGAGTTGACTGTTGGCTTGTTTTGAGATTGATCATGCAGCGTTATATTTCGTTATCGCCGAAACCCCTCTACAATCGAGATGATATTGAACCAGAAGGGGACCTTAAAGCGGAAATACAGTGACTGAGGTGATTATTTCGGCACAATATTAAAACAGAGTGCTCCGTGGGAGAAGACCTCCGATCTCGCAAGGAAGCAAGTTAATACTGAATGAGGACCTCTGATCTTTCAAACGGGTACTGTAATTCCACTATAAATAAAATATCCCGTCCATTTAAACATTTAAATAGAATTGTTTCGTCAGCTGTTGCACGTGTGTGTGTATGAGAGACAGAAGAAGGCTTAACGCTTTAGTTAGTTTAAGTTGTTTAATTCAGTAAATGTTCAATAAAATGTTGTGCATGATCCCTCCACATGTCATATGACTCCGATCCCTCAAGGAATCAAGTTAAAGTTGAGTTTGGACCTCCGATCTGTCAAGCAGAGAATGCACTTTGCTCCGGCGTCCTGCTTGTGGGCGTGGCCCGCAGCGCCACAATAAACATTTAATGTGTATACAATACACAAAGCAGCCGTGAAGGGGGGCACAAACAAGTGCCCGCCCTCATGCCGGTCCCAAGCCCAGATAAATGCAGAGGGTTGCGACAGGATGGGCATCCGGCGTAAAACTTTTGCCAGAATACAAAATGCAAACCGTAAAGACAAATTTCATACCGGATTGGTTGAGGCCCGGGTTAACACCGACCGCCATCAGAGCTGCTAACCAACAGGGTGCTGGTGGAAATTGGACTACTGTTGGTCAAAGACGTCGAAGAAGGAGTGGCGGGAGGTGTGTCCGTAGGCACAGAGACAAGAGGAAAAGCATGAGTTTAGGACTGAGAGTCGGGACTTTGAATGTTGGAACTATGAAAGGAAAAGGTAAAGAGTTGGCTGGCATGATGCAGAGGAGGAAGGTGGACATACTGTGTGTTCAGGAGACCAGGTGAAAAGGTAGCAAGGCTAGAAGCTTAGGAGCAGGGTTTAAGCTGTTTTTTTTCATGGTGTGGATGGGAAGAGAAATGGAGTTGGAGTCATCTTGAAGAAGGGGATGGTCAGGAATATTCTAGACGTGAAAAGCGTGTCAGACAGAGTGATGAGTCTCAAGTTAGAAATTGAAGGCGTGATGGTCAATGTTATTAGTGCTTATGCCCCACAGGCAGGATATGAGCGAGAAGAGAAGGCGAGATTCTGGAGTGAGTTAGATGAAGTGATGCAGAGTACCCACAGAGGTGAAAGAGTGGTCATTGGGGCAGACTTCAACGGACATGTTGGTGCAGGCAACAGATGGGACGAGGAAGTGATGGGCAGGTTTGGTATCCAGGACAGGAACACAAGGCCAGATGTTGGTAGATTTTGCAAAAAGGATGGAAATGGCTGTGGTGAATACTTTCTTCCAGAAGAGAGAGGAGCATAGGGTGACTTATAAAAGCGGAGGTAGGAGCACACAGGTAGACTACATCTTGTGTAGGCGATGTAATTTAAAGGAAGTCGGTGACTGCAAAGTAGTAGTGGGTGAGAGTGTTGCCAAACATAGGATGTTAGTGTGCAGGATGATGCTGATGGTAAGAAAGGTGAAGAAGGTAAAGGCAGAGCAGAAGACAAAGTGGTGGAAGCTGAAAAAGGAAGAGGGACGTGTTGTCTTCAAGGAGGAGTTGAAACAGGTTTTTGGTGGTCAGGAAGAGCTTCCAGATGACTGGACAACTACAGCTAATGTGATCAGGGAGACAGGTAATCTCCTCTGGAAGGAGAGTAGATAAGGAGACTTGGTGGTGGAATGAGGAAGTGCAGGAGTGTGTACAGAAGGGAGACACAGCATTAGGCAAAGGTAGCGGTGTCAAAGACAAACAGAGGGCGCATGATGACTTGTATGCTAGGTTGGACAGTAAGGAGGGAGAAAATGATTTATACAGCAGAGAAATAGAGATGGGAAGGAGGTGCAGCAAATTAGAGTGATTAAGGACAGAGTGGGAAATGTATTGACTGATGACAGAAGTGTGCTGGGAAGATGGAAAGAGTACTTTGAAGAGCTGATGAATGAGGAAAATGAGAGGAAAAAAAGAAAAGAGTCGAATAGGTGACTGTTGAGGACCAGGAAGTAGCAAAGTTTAGTAAGGGTGACGTGAGGAGGGCATTGAAGAGGATGAAGAGTGGAAAGGCAGTTGGTCCTGATGACATACCGGTGGAGGTATGGAAGTATCTAGGAGAGGTAGCAAGTAGATTTTCTGAGAGTGAGAGGATGCCGTTGGAATGGAGGAGAAGTGTGCTTGTGGCCATTTTTAAGAACAAGGGAGATGTGCAGAGTTGTGGCAACTACAGAAGGATAAAGTTGATGAGCCATATGATGAAGCTATGGGGGAAAAAATAGTGGTCGCTAGACTAAGGGCAGAGGTCAGCATGTGTGAACAACAGTTTGGTTTCATGCCAAATAAGAGCACCACAGATGCAGCGTTTGCCTTGAGGATGTTAATAGAGAAGTACAGAGAAGGTCAGATGGAGCTTTTGTGGATCTGCAGAAAGCATAGGACAGAGTGCCAACAGAGGAACTGTGGTATTGCATGAGGAAGTCTGGAGTGGCAGAGAAGTATGTTAGAGTGGTGCAGGACATGTATGAGAGATGTAAGACAGTGGTGAGGTGTGCTGTCGGTGTGACAGAAGAGTTCAAGGTGGAAGTTGAACTGCATCAAGGGTCAGCTCTCAGCCCCTTCTTGTTTGCTATGGTGATGGACAGGCTGACAGATGAGATTAGACAAGAATCTCCATGAACTATGATGTTTGCAGAGGACATTGTGATCTGTAGTGAGAGTAGAGAACAAGTGCAGGAAAATCTAGAGAGGTGGAGGTATGCCCTGGAAAGGAGAGGAATGAAGGTTAGCCGCAATAAAACAGAATACATGTGTGTGACCAACAAGGACCCAAGAGGAACGGTGAGGTTACAGGGAGCAGAGATAAAGAAGGTGGAGGATTTTAAGTACCTAGGGCTCAACAATTCAGAGCAATGGGGAGTGTGGAAAAGAGGTGAAGCAGCGTGTGCAGGCAGGTTGGATTGGTTGGAGAAAAGTATCTGGTGTGATGTGCGATAGGAAGGTATCGGCAAGAATGAAGGGAAAAGTGTACAGGACAGTGATGAGGCCAGCGATGTTTTATGGTTTAGAAACAGCGGCACTGGGGAAAAGACAGGAGGCTGAGCTAGAGGTAGCAGAGATGAAAATGTTGTGGTTCTCTTTGGGAGTAACGAGGATGGATAGGATCAGAAATGAGCGCATCAGAGGGACAGTACATGTTAGAGGTTTTGGAGACAAAGTCAGAGAGGCTAGATGGAGATGGTTTGAACATGTACAGAGGAGGGATAGTGAGTATATTGGTAGTAGGATGCTGAAATGGAACTACCAGGCAGAAGGTCTAGAGGAAGACCAAAGAGAAGATTTATGGATGTGGGAGGACATGAAGGTAGTTGGAGAAAGAGTAGAAGATACAGAGGATTGGGTGAGATGGAGGCGGATGGTTTGCTGTGGCGACCCCTGAAGGGAAAAGCCCAAAGGAAAAGAAGGAGTGTATACAATACACATTCAATGAATACTTTATTGCCTGTGTGTGTGTGTGTGTGAGACAGAGAGAGAGACAGGTGTGTGTGTTAATAAAAAAATTTTAATCATGGTTTAATTAATAAATGTCTGTCTTCCTTTTGGCTTTTTCCCTTTTTTTTAACTCGGGAGTCGCCAAAGCGAATCATCTGATTCGCGTTGATTTGGCATAGGTTTTTACGGATGCCCTTCCTGTCACAACCCTTTTTAGCAAGGGACAGAAACACACTGAGGACTTTGCAGCCTACTCTTTACAAGTCAGCAATGGTTCTTATACATGCCTCTCACCATAGTGAGAAACATGGCCTGCCTTTGATAACCTGCACTGGGGGGACAGTGACAACCTTGTGGAGAGTAGGACTCGAACCCCCAACCTTTGGATCAGCGATCCAGTGCCCTATACCACTAGACCACCACTGCCCCCTAATATGTTAATAAAATGGTTTAATATGTTAATAAAAATGTTTAAATGGTTTGATAAATAATTTTCTTGGGGGGAGGGGGAGAGCACACAGTAGTCTGACCCAAATTCGCCTGTGTGAGTGTGAATGCTTCTCCGTGTATTGACCCTGCAATAGCCCGCAAAGACCTGTTCAGGGCTCACCCCGCCTCTCCCAGAGTCTGCTGACATGGGCGCCAGCTCCCACTGATTACATGTGATATAAAACTAATTAAAGTTTTTTTTTAATAGACATTAGAGTGTGGAGGAAAACTGCACAATCTGGCAACCACAATGGTTTCTTGTGAAACACGGTTAAAGTCCAAACAAGAACGTTCTCGAATGTGCAGCAGTGGAAATGATAAATTTTACTTTTATGTGCTTAGTTATATGTTTCTAAACGATAAACTGTGCTGTCTAGAATACCCATAAACACCCAAACCTAAAAATACACAACATAGCGTCGTTTCTGAGTGGATTGAACACCCCTTGTGTTCCTCTAGTTCAGGCGGTGTTGACGAGCTGTGTCCTGTCAGGGAGATTGGAAAACATTACCCGTGTAAAGTAGGAAGCTCCTCGCTGTCCTGGTCTGGATCTTTGGTGTTGGGAATCACTCCTATAATGGTGCTCTTCAGTGAAGTCCCCTTCAGCAGTCTGCTCTTCACCAGCTGCATGTTTCTCGCCGAGTCGATGCTAATTCGCATCGTCGACCCGGGCAAAAGAACCCCATCATGAGTTAAAAGTAAAGGTAAGCGGCTGGGTATCTGAATGCCACTGTTAGAAGACATCTCCAAAGGTTTATTCTCACTATTAATTAACCACAACCAATAATCTTGCCTTGGGTAAACAATCTGTGTCAGATAATCGGGTGAGAAGCGAAGGCGAATCAAAATAAAATAACGCGAACTACGGAAGCCACACTGGGACAAACATCCGGGGTACCTCCCACTGTGTCTGCATTTCAAACTGCCATCAGAAGATGGTGGCCCAGTAAAACCTCCCACGTGGCAAAAGGTCAATTAAAATTGTGGAGGAGGTGGTTCAATGGTGAAGGTTCTGGATTACTGACCCGAACTTCAGTATATAAGTTGTATATAGAGATCCCTCCTTACTTTGGGCTTCAACTCATGCAGCTTCAGTGCATCGCTGTTTTTCTTCCAAATATTCATCGAATTTAAAAATGAGAAAATTAAGGAAGAATAGTGAGAAAAGTTAAGGAAACTGCCCCAAAAACAAGGCCAATTATGCACAAAACAAAACAAAAAAAAACAACCTTAAACCAACACAAAACAAAAAACAACCCAAAACCTCTCATCAAAACTTTTTACATTTTTGTGAGGTGCGCATCTGAGTGCGTGCACGCACACGTCTGTATGTGTGTGTATTTATATTTTATTTACATCTTATGCATTATTTTTTAAATATTTAATTGTTATTATAAGCATTTATAGCATTGAATATGTATTTATTGATATTATGGGATGGGGGGGGGCTGATCCTACTTCACGGAATTCGGTGGTCATGAATTCTTCTGTTCCTTTGTCCCAGAATGTGGGGCTGGTGGTGTAGTGGTTAGGGTGCTGTGCTCCTGATTGAGAGGTTGTGAGTTCGAATCCCACTGAAACCCTCACTGTGCTAAGACCCCTGGGCAAGGTCTCAACCACAAGTGTGCCTCTGTTCACCCAGCAGTGTAAATGGGAACCAGTAAAATATACTGGGAAGGTAACCTGCGATGGACTCGCGTCCTATCCAGGAGGAGTTGAACTCCTGGTTGCTTGACGCTACGGAAACCGGGGATAAGCACCGCACCGGCCTGATGGGTCCCTATAGCTCGGGTATTAAAGCCAACAGACTTTGTCCCAGAACTGCCAACCATTAGCAGCTTATACAAGACTGAATTTTGTCCAATTGTATTTACACATTTTTATATATTTATTATAAATGTATAAATATATTAAAATATTTATGAATATCAACATCCACATGTAAACTTCTGAACAGAATTTTTTGCAAAAATAGTATACAGTATGTATATCTATACATATGACCACATGAGGGCGCTAGAGCAATGTTTATTTTTTTTTTTCACCAAAAGGAAATATATTAACAATAACAATAAAAAAAATACTACAACATATTTTTGAAGTACATAAATAAATAAAAAACATATGCATAAAAAAATTAACGTCTTTTAAAAATGATTATTATAAAGATGAAATATTTATGAATTATTAGAACGTAGCTTATCAAAGCGCTAAGCAAAGGAAACAAATGTACTGACTAAGCCAGCAGTCAGCGAAAACATCTTCATGCAATACATATGCTGAGTTCTACTACCTGTAGAAGATCACAGAACAAACATATACACTCCTTGCTAATTTTAGCACTCAGGATCAGAGCTCATCAATAAGAATAACATTACTTTTTTTTTTTGGCAGTGTGACTGAGCAGCAGGTGGCTAGGTTAGCTATAGTTTTTAGAGATGAAATATGCTATAGCAAATGGAATGCCATTAGATGCTCACATATCAGCATATCAACATGATTATCTATCTACACACACACATCATACCAATGAAAAATACTGTATGTATATATATATATATATATATATATACACATATACACACACGGGTTTGACTGATGGACGGAAAGATGAAGGTAAAAATGGACGGCTTGTATGCTGGTGAGCATCAGCTTTGTGACCGCTAATAAACACATTGCATGTCTGTGACCCTTGCGTATTTCTCAGTGGAAAATCCTCATGTAGGGTCCGTTTTATCATCCCTGCGTTCCCTTCAATCTTCTCCAGTGGTGACTGTCGCAGTCTGATCAAAGGCAAATCGAGAAAAGCATCGATGAGTTCACTTCATATATTAATCACAGGCCAAATAAACACATGTATACACAAACACTAATTACACGCTTTGCTTGTCTGTGGTTTTCCTTTAACGAGACATGTCCATGTGTGTGTAGTGTTTTGCTGTGTTTCTTGCCATTTCGGCGATAAGTCAACTGTGAACCACAAACCGCCAAGAGAGGAGGCCAATAGGTTCAGACGTCACCATATTAATTGTCATCAAAGCTGTATCTTTGACTCAGGCCCTCTAGCATGTGCTCCCACTCACTGTTTTGCCAGATATGATGGTCAGCTGTGGTTTTACACCACTATTTTGCAAAAACTAACCTACTAGAGCTTACCAATGAGGATTTAGTGAACACCAGATGTTCTTCCATAGCTGCCTTCTCATCTTCAACAGATGTTTATAATATATATCACATAAGAATAAACCAACTCAGCGTACTTTTTATGGTTTAAAATAGAGAATTATAAGAGCGTTCATGCTGGCTTGCCTTATTTAGGAACTTTATTGCACTCGCTTATATTTTTTTTTCAATTCTACGTTTGTAATTGAACCCTGTGAGACCAGTTCTGCAGAGAGTTACCCTGAAGTCTGAGACAATTTCATCTATCGTGTGAAGAAATAAAAAGCTCAGATGTTCACTTACAGTTATATTCACTGCCATTGCTTGAGAAGCACTCTTTGAATAGGCAGTGCATGGTTCGATAACAGTTGTCCAATAAGGATTTAGGTGTGACTGATATCCATCCCTTATTGTCCAGTCCATCCAAGGTGTTTATGATGTCCTCAATTCTATCCGGGTACTCTTTCTGTCTCACAAACATATACGCATCATCATCAATATGACTCAATTTAGCATGACCATACGTAAAGGTTCACTCTGAGTTCATGTGAAATGCATGGAAACTAAATTTGAGTCAGTGCTTCGGGTAAAAAGAAAACCAAAAAAAAAAAAAAAAAAAAAATCCGAAAACACTGAAGAATAATCACGATGCTATCACCATGGAATTGTTTCAACAAATTTAAGCAATATTACAACATTACAATTTAGGGTTGAGTCCATTGTTCACCGAAATTTTGAACTGATGACAAGAAAATATAGGTATAGGGCGCTGAATCGCTGATCCAAAGGTTGGGGGTTCAAGTCCCACTCTTCACAAGGTTGTCACTGTGTCCCCCCCCCCAGTGCAGCTAACTGGGTTATCAAAGGCGGGCCATGTCTCTCACTGTCTATGGTGAGAGGCATGTAGAAGAACCATTGCTGACTTTCGTAAAGAGTAGCTGCAAAGCCGTCGGCGTGTTTCTGTCCCTTGCTAAAAAAAAAAAAGGGTTGTGACAGGAAGGGCATCCGACGTAAAACCCTCTGCCAAATCAAACGTGCGAATCAGATGATTCGCTGTGGCGACTCCTGAGTAAAAGGGAAAATGCCGAAAGGAAGACAGACATAGATGTTCAATATGGACGAGTGCAGGAAAGCTTTTCGTTTTTCAAAAAAGTTCAATATTCCGAGATTATCCGTCCAGCTGTAATAAAAAATTTCTTTAAAGATACCCATGTGAGCCTTCAGGAGGACTTTAGCGTTAACATATTATTCTTGAACCCTTAGTTCCATATTTTGGCCTTATTACTAAATATATTGCGCGGTTTGGCGGAGTAGTGATTAGCACATCCACTTCACAGCAAGAGCGTCCTTGGTTCGAGTCGGTGAGTTTCTGTTTTAACTTCCATGCCTGGCATGGATTTTGCGTTGGTTCCCCCACACAGACACGTATAAATAGCCCCTAGGTATGAGCATGAAAGTGTATGTGTTGGCCCCGGGTAGCGGTGGCCTGGTGGTTTACTCTGGATTGCGTGCATAGCCTAAGGATAGATTATACAGTTTCTGGTGTAGGGCAGTGCTGGCCTGGTGGAAAAGCTGCTGGATCACTGACCCTAAGGTTGGGGGTTCAAGCCCCACTGTCAATGGTTCTCACTGCTGTCCCCCCCAAGTGTGTGCGGCTAACTGGGTTATCAAAGACTGGCCATGTCTCTCACTGTCTATGGTGTGAGGTTCTGGTAAAAGAACCATTGCTGACCTTTGTCAAGATTAGCTGCATAGCCGTCAGCGTGTTTCTGCCCGGCGATGGCCTGGTGAGCAGTCCAGGGTGTATTCTCCCATCGCCCAGATTTGGCTGAGATGGGCGCCAGCTGCCCCGCGACTCTAATTAGGATTAAGTGGTTCAGGAAATGAATGAATGAATGAATGAATGTGTTTCAATTTACGATTGAATGCTGAGCTGTTCATGGTGTATCTGACCTTTGGCCCAAAGCTGGTTCCAGCCTCCCAGTGACCCTAGAAGGATTAAGTGGTTTAGCAAATAAATGAATGATCTATAACTGCATATATTAGTATGTTCATGCATCTCATTTCTGTATGCCTATCGAAAGTACTGGATTTTTTCAGTTGACTACTTTCATGTCTTCATGCTTTCATTATTACTCGTCATTTCTCATGTTGTCACATGATGGCCCGATGCTTAAAAAAAACACTCAGTGTTGCAGATGAGTTATGGAGGCGGGTAGCATAAAGAATGAGCTTTCAGGCAACTGCAATAAATGACCACACACTGGACGTCTTTGTACTCACCCCATTCGGAGGCGGGTAGCTTTCCTGGACGACTTTAAAGAGTTCATCAAGGCTCATAAGGTATTTACGCCGCGACGGGTGTCTCTGCGGCAGCACATTCAAAATATTCTTAATGTTCCTCTCAGTGATCTTGAACCACAAATCCTGGAGATCCTCGATATCTGCAGAATCGTTCATCTAAGAAGAAACAAATGAAAATGACAGACAGGAGGTGATTTTTTTTCAAAGAAAATTGAAAACTAATAAAAGTAACACATCTCTTTAAAATAACAACAGGAAGGGATGAGTAATGAGTGAATATCATGAGGAAATTGTCACCACTGTATAAAGCGGGAGAAGAAACAAAGAGAGTATTAGAACAAGAGGAAGTTGTGGGAAGTGTGGGTTTAATCCATAGTAATCCAATGAGTCAGCGTAGACGGACAATGCTCACCAGTTTACTGATATTTTTCAATCTGAATACCTCCTCATATTGCACTTGCATGGTGTAGTTAATAGGAAAGTTATGTTTCTGGAAAAAAAAAAAAAAAAACATGAAAAATTGTAATTAATTATTTATTTTATTTCCAACATGTACTTTAAAAAAAAGAATTGAGATCTCACACACACACAGTAATTTAGTCACAAGGTCCCTGTGACTGACTCAGAAATATTTTTAAAAATAGGATTTTACCAGATATCGTCTCCTTAATGAGGAATTGAGCTGATCTTTTAGAGTTTCCAGAGATGTGCACACCTGAGGTGTAAGAGAAGTCATCCAGATAGGTACTACCCACATGAGACCTAGAGAGAGAGAGAGAGAGAGAGAGAGATTTTACTCACTCACTCATTTACTAAACTGCTGAAGCCTATCTCACCCAACACAGTGAACGTGGAGTATATCCTGAAAAAAAAACAATCACCAGGCCATCATGGTACACCTGAACATACACACACCATTCATTCATTTTCTGAACCACCTAATCCTAATTAGGGTTGCAGGGAGGCTGGTGCCCATCTCAGCTGACTTGAGGGCAGAGTACACCCTAGACAGCTCGCCAGGACATCGCAGGGCAGAAACACACTGATGGCTATGCAGCTACTCTTATCGAAACTCAGCAATGATTCCTTTACAACCTCACACCATAGACAGTGAGAGACATGGCTGGTCATTGATAACCCAGTTAGCTGCCCAGGGGGGGCGGCAGTGAGAACCATTGACAGTGGGGCTTGGAACCCCCCCAACCATGGGATCAGTAATCCAGCAGCTTTACCACCAGGCCACCACTGCCCTACACCAGAAACTGTATACAGTGGTACCTCTCCTTACGATAGTCCCAGAAAATGAAAAATCTAGTTTACGAAAAACATTTTCCTATTTTTTTTTTTTTTGTCTCTGTATACGAAACAAGTTCTCCTTACGAAACACGCCATTCAAACATTAAAACCTGCCATTCAAATATTCAAACAATGCGCAAGTTGCTCTCCCATTGGCTGTCTCCCAACATCCCGCCTCGTTGGCCTCCCATTGGCTAGGAGGGATGACGCAGCTCCCTCCCATTGGCTATCTCCCAACATCCCACCTCGCTGGCCTCCCATTGGCTAGGAGGGATGACGCAGCTCCCTCCCATTGGCTATCTCCCAACATCCCACCCCACTGGCCTCCCATTGGCTAGGAGGAATAACGCAACTCCCTTGAGCAGCAGCTTGTTTCATTAGTTTTTCTAGTATGCTCATTGCAACTTTATTTTTTGTCTCAGGCTTTTAACCTTGCACAAACTTTTGTAAGATTATAACTCTGCTAAGAAGACATGGTCAACACGACATAAGTATCTTAAAAGGTATGCTTTTATAATTTTTAAAGGGTAGTATTGGGGTCCTTGGAACGAATCACGCGTTTTACATGTAAAATGTGGTTCTACGTACGAAAAATTCAGGTTACGAAAAAAGGCTCTGGGACGGATTAATTTTGTAAGGTGAGGTACCACTGCAATCTATCCTGAGGCTTTGTATGCAATCCAGACTAAACATGCTCATTCTCTGAGCTTCTTAATCCTATCTGACTCCCGTGGAGGCTGGAGCCTGTCTTAGCCAACACTGGACGCAGGTGGGGTACACCTGAATAGTTGAACAGACAATCATCAAGCGACACACAGGCATTATTATTATGTGGAAACAGGCACACTTGGAAAGCTTTCAGGTCTCAAATGGCTGTTTAATCATTTCTGAAGTTTTGGCACTTTGCCAAACATAGTTGTATAGTGATTGTTAAGGCCTGACAGTTAAGAGTACAGTACTTGTTGTAGGCATATCACTGATACACTACAATAACTTCCTGCCAAATAATCCAACCCCAAGGAAACTGGTGGATCATGTTTCATTTTTGTATGATATGATTTGCACTTGTACATTTTGGAAGATCAGAAAAAATGGCTGATTCTTTCTTCAGATCAGAGCCAAAACGAAACCTAAAATTTGGGTGCAATATCCCTTAAAGACCCAGCGGTTGTTGTCAGAGCAAACGAAAATAAAGTGTAAAAGGAAGGAGCTGTCTCAAAATCAAAACCTCAAACCATTGGTGGTTTTACAAAAGAAAATGATCACACTCTCTGTGCATATTGCATACTGTTGCTTAATACACCTGAATGGATTGTACAGGCGATAAAAACAAATAAAGACAAACACATCCAAAAGCACTTGTCTATTTATTTCATCTCCTCCCTTCAGGAAAGCGAACGAGTCCAAAATTAAAGGACACACTGAACAAATACATACAAGCAGCCACAATACAAGAACCTCTCCAGCATTTCTACACTGTAATTCACTGTGAAATTTGGTCAGTGGTATAAAGCACAGGGTTTCCAGAACGTTACTGGGTTCGGCTCCCTCTGGGAACAGCGGGGCTGTAGGTTTAATGCATCGTGTGCTTATTGTACTCCAGAGATTTTTATAGTTGAAACTAAGGGATTGTGACTGCATAACTCAAGGCTAAGACAAACGGATACAGACATAGAGACGGCTGTCAGTCTGCTTCTGGCTGCAGTTCAGACAGCACGCTGAAATATTTAACAACATTATCCCAAGCGTATATTTCCCAGCTGTGTTTTTCGGAGCTCAGGTTGTCCCCTCGGTTTGTCTTGTTTTTGTCCTTTCACATAACGCTTCTGAATCTCTTCAGTACAGGAAGTGGCGAGATCAAAAAAGCGGAATAAGCAGTATTATAAACCAACCGCAGCGATACAGCAGAGCGCATCAACACATCCAGTAGCTGTGAAATTCTGCGTCATTCGTAATATTAGGGGTTTTGGGGGGGTTTTTGTTTGTTTTTTGTTTTTTTCTGTGACTAAAACTGAGTTTTATCTGGTCGCTTGTGTTTCACAGGAAGTGCGACTCATATTTCTTTTTCAGTCCGTTAACATTTACTGGTCTCAAGCATCTCCCAAAATTCTCCACGGGAGTCTCGGATACTTACATCTATCTCATTTTAATGACTGACAGATAACCAGGACTGAACCCCAAACATTCTGATAAACTGATGCCTATAACTACATTGAGAAATGTTAAACTGAAATTATTATGAGTTTTAGGGAGTCTTCTTTCACTGAACTCTTCCATTAAAAAAAACAAAAAAAACAAAAACAAACATCAACACATGGGCTCTACTTACCCAGAAGCCCCTTCAGGAGCCAAGTTTCAAACTGGACCATATTTCTTCTGAAGAACTGGTCTCCGGATTTGAGAAATCCAAAAGATTTCAAAGTCCAAGGACAAATAT
Source organism: Plotosus lineatus (assembly GCA_024760905.1). Classification (NCBI taxonomy): domain Eukaryota; kingdom Metazoa; phylum Chordata; class Actinopteri; order Siluriformes; family Plotosidae; genus Plotosus; species Plotosus lineatus. Next base: position 38,803,830 of record CM045739.1, read on the forward strand.
TTCCAAAATTTTCCAGCCTGCAAAAGCAGATGGATCACACATCAGCATTGTCTTCATTTATTTATTAATTAATTTATTTTTTTATGTGTGCAGAACTGCTTTCAAAGTGAAATAAGATGGAAGAGACACAGGGTTAGGTATTGTTCGGCATATATATATATATATATATAATATGTATATATGTATATATATATATATGGTAGGCCTCCGTCAGTCCCGAAGGACTATGGCTGCGCTCTGGCTGGTATCCTGGCTGGTGATACCCTCCAGTGCGCAGAGCCCGGGTAGGGAGTAATGAGGGACAGGCTGTTACCCAAGCAGCAAGTCCCCCGTCTCGGCGCCACCGGAAGGATCCAATGGAAAGGCAAGTGCCGATACGACTGGGTTCCAGTGCCGCTGCAGGAGAGAATCTACGGTCAATTTAGAACAGCCAATCAACCTACAGTGCATGTCTTTGGACTGCGGGAGGAAACCGGAGCACCCGGAGGAAACCCGCACAAGCACGGGGAGAACATGCAAACTTCACACAGAAACGCCCAGGCCGGGAATCGAACCCAGGCCTTCTTGCTGTTAGACGGACGTGCTAACCACTACGCCACTGTGCCGCCATATATTTTTTTTTTTTTTTTTTTTTTTTTTTTTGCATGCACATCAGTGCAACAACAGGAAATAAAGAAATAAATTGAAAGTGTCAAAAAAAAAAATCAGTCATTTGATTCTTGTTGTATAAATATTCTTGCATTAACGTTGCCTCTAACTCTAATTATTTTTAATAGAGAAATGAGGCGACTGTTGAGGCCGAAAGCTTTTAAAGCTAAATGTAGGTAGAGTGACTGAAGCGGCAGTGGTGGCCTGGTGGTCAAGGTGCTGGAACACTGATCAACAGGTTGTTGTCACTGTCCACCCCCCCACCCCCCACCCCCACACACACCCCAGTGCAGATAACTGGGTTATCAAAGGCCAGCTGTGTCTCTCACTGTCTGTGGTGTGAGGTTCATGTAAAAGAACCATTGCTGACTTGCAACAAGAGGAGCTGCATAGCCGTCAGCGTGTTTCTGCCTCGCGATGGCCTGCTGAGCTGTTCAGGGTGTACTCTGCCCTCGCCCAGAGTCGGCTGGGATGGGCTCCAGCCTCCCCATGACCCTAATTATGATTAAGCGGTTATAAAAAT
>CM045739.1:38810000-38882500 GCA_024760905.1 Plotosus lineatus
TGCGCGCTGCAGCCACGCCCACAAGACATGGAATTCAAAGAGCATTCCCTGCTTGACAAACTCAACTTTAATTTGATTCCTTGAAGGATCAGAATTCCAGATGAGCTCAAATGCTCCCACATTTATTAAACATTTACTGAATTAAAAATCTAAACTGAAAACTAAAGAGTGAAGCTTCTTTCTGTCTCTATCTGGGAGGCCAGCGGGGCGGGATGTTGAGAGACAGCCAATGAGAGAGCAACTCGCACGTCGTGTGAAATTTTGATTGGCGCTTTTGAATTTTGAATTTCTTTTCGGGGTTGTCTCTGGGACGGAAACTCAGGAAATGTTTTTCGTAACCCGGGATTTCGGACACAGGGGTCTTCGTAAGTTGGGGGCCAACTGTATATATATATATATATATACACAGACACTCCTCGACTTACGTTCATCCGTTTTACGCTTTTTTTTTTCCAAAAAAAAGTCAAATTTTCAGTTTAGACCTACGTAGTACGCTGACATAATGACGCAATGACGCTGCATTCATTGTTTACAAACTACAGACTGAGTGTGTATATATATATATATATATATATATATATATATATATATATATATATATATATATATATATATATAGACACTCTCCGACTTGCGTTTTAAACGCGTTTTTAAGTGGATGGATGGATGGAAATCAATTTTGTTATGTTGCTTCGGGATTTTTTTACAATGGCATGCCACTTATGTAGGCAAGACTAAACTTGGAGCAACAACATGTTCAACATTTTTAGAGAGAGAGAGAGAGAGAGAGAGAGAGAGAGAATGAGAAGGTGCTAATATGAAGTGTGTGTATCTCTATCTCTCTCACTATATATATATATATATATACCCCCAGTGCAGCTAGCTGGGTTATCAAAGGCAGGCCATGTCTGTCACGGTCTATGGTGTGAGGTTCATGTAAAAGAACCATTGCTGACTTACGTAAAGAGTAGCTGCAAAGTCGTCAGCATGTTTCTGTCCCTTGCTAAAGGGTTGTGACAGGAAGAGCATCCGTAAAAACCTCTGCCAAATCAATACAGTGCTGTGCAAAGGTTTTCCCCCTGACCAATTTTTGACATTTTTTGCACGTTTGTTACTGTCATCCAAGAGCGTAGGCTGGTCTGGCCGTGGGGGGTGGGGGTGGGGGGGGCACATCTCGGTTGACCGGAGCCTAAGACTTAAAGAGGAAATGAAACGCCGACTAAATAAGTAGTCGGTAGCTTAAGTAGAGTTTATTGAAGTGATTGTGGTTTAAATTTTATATCATAAATAAACCATTGCACACACAGCGGTTTTGCTTTATGTGCTTGTCGTATAAGTTATCGACCCGAAAGCCGCCATTGCTAAGTGCCCGCCTACACAAAGTTACCGTGACGTCACTGGGTTGGTACAAAGTACCACATAAAATATAATGCATACATATCACAGCATATTATATAAACTACTCGGAATCTCACGCCAACAACACGCAGTTTTTCAGCAGAAGACGATTCATCTATTACTCTCAGAAGACGAATCAAATATTATAGTTCAACCAAAAACATTCTCAAATATATTTCAAACTACATCTGCAAGTACATGTGCGAAATACATTTACAAATTGAGCTAAAATTATTTATCTATTCAAAGGCACAAACAAATATTAATATATATATATATTAATATATATATATATATATATATATATATATATACAGCACAAAAACATACTATTAATTGTATAAAAGTACTGAGCATTAGGCTGCAGGTCCAGGCTGGATGGTTTATGATTATTTTATCCATTCATTCTCTGTGCGTCAATGTTTGTGTTCTAACACATGCGCAGGAGCCGGAGGCGGGACTAACAAACTGTGCTTTATTCTCACACTCGCACTTTGTTTGATTGACAGTGTTCAGCTATTATTGCTTACTGATAATATTATGTTTGTTGATTGGTCAGCTCGGGCGTGCACATGCGCAGTGCCCGTTACACGGTTTACTTCCGGTTGACTTCCTGACTCTAGTCATGCGGAACTTATCTCCGACTTTCTCTTCAATAACAGTCAAACATAAAACCCAAGTAAACACAAAATGCAGTTTTCAGTGCCGATTGCATTTATTAAAGGGAAAAAACATCTGAACCTACAAGGGCCCATGTGAATAAGTAATCGCCCTCATTAACCTAATAGCTGGTTGAACCATCTTTTGCAGTTAAGCGTTTGCAATAAGACGTGATGAGTCTCTCCCATCGCTGTGATGGGATTTCGGCTCTTCTCTGCAGAATTGTTTAAGATCAACCAGACTGGATGGTTTTCAAGCATGCACAGCCTTTTCAAGGTCATGCCACAGCATCTCAATAGGGTTCAGGTCGGGACTTTGACTAGGCCACTCCAAAACCCTCATTTTGTTCTTTTTTTAGACATTCAGAAGTGGACTTGCTGCTGTGTTTCGGATCATTGTCTTGCTGCAGAACCCAAGTGTACTTTAGCTTGAATTCTCGAACTGATGGACGAACAGTCTTTACCAGGATTTCTTGGTATCAAGCAGAATTCATGGTTCCATCAATTGTGACAAGTCGCCCAGATCCTGAAGCAGCAAAGCAGGCCCAGATCATCACACTACCACCACCATGTTTCACTGTTGGCACAATGTTCTTTTTATCAAATGCATTGCTGCTTTTGCGCCAGATGTCAACAGTGCCTTTCGCCTCGGAATTCTTCCGTGGTTGCCATTTTTACCTCGTGTCTTTCTGATGGTGGAGTCATGAACATTGACATTAACTGAGGCAAGTGAGGCTTGTAGTTGTTTAGAAGTGGTTTTTGGATCTTTTGTGACTTCTCCGGTTAGTCTGCGCCATGCTCTTGGAGTAATTTTGGTAGGTCGGCCACTCTTGGGAAGGGTCACCACTGTGCCATGCCTTCTCCATTTATGGATAATGGCTCTGACAGTGGTCCGCTGGAGTCCCAAAGATTTACCTATGACTTTGTCATGGGGCAGTGGTGGTCTAGTGGTATAGGGCGCAGGATCGCTCCTATGCCAAATCAAACGTGCGGATCATTCGCTGTGGCGACCCCTGAAAAAGGGAAAAAGCCAAAAGGAAATCTCTCATCTTTGTATCCGTTCCCAGACTGAGACGTCTTTAGAATCTACTTTCTTGTTTGCTCACTGGATCATGGCATGATGATGTGTGTTCAGTATGGCCTACCTCACCTTGTCAGACCGGTTTTATGTTAGGGATATCCTGATTGGGAATGTCTGGCAGCAATCAGGCCTGGGTGTGGCCATGAAATTGAACTCCGTTTTCCCCAATAATATGATTATACACAATTTCTTTTTCAGAGGTTCATGTAGATTTGGCTTTTTCTCTTAACAAAAACAATCACAACAGGAAAACTGCCTGCATTTTTTTTAATTCTTGGGTAATCTTTGTGTAATGTATAAATTTGTTTGATGATCTGAAAAAGTTAAATGTGACAAAGGTGCAAAAAAGTAATAAAAAAAATTAATGAGGGGAAGAAGCTTTTGCACAGGACTGTATTGACATTTTTTTAGCAGGAGACAGATCTGGACTGGCAGCAGCACATTCACTTTCTGTTGACAAAGCCATGCTGTTGTCGGTTGTGAATGTTGAACCCATGTGACTATTTACCACAGTTGCATAACAAATAGGGGATTTGGGGCTGCAGGCTGTGTGCTGAAGATTTGAAGGTAACACGCATCCCAAATGCCCCTTACGTCTAGTGTGCAAGATTTTGATACTGTGGAATGAAACTAAGGTACACAGACAAAACCCACACAAGCACTGCAAGAACAAACAAACTCCACACAGAAATGTCCTCACCCAGGACTTCCGGTAAATCGTGGACCTTGTTGTTGTGAGGTGGACGTGCTGATCTCTGCACCAACCCATCCTGCTACCAAATACTTATTTTATATTACTCCATCCCAACTTTTATTGAGTGTGTTACAGGCATTAAATTGTAACCTTGCTTATACAGTAATGCCCCTTATTTTGCGGTTAATGGGGACACCCACCTATATTTATATTATATAAAATTTATAGAGAAGTTAATTTTAAAGTGTTCTATGCATGTTAATGTCATACAGGCAACGTGTATTAATATATAAATAAATTATACACCTTATAATGACAATAAATATATATATACTGTATAACAAACCTTATAAATAACAAATCCACGGCCACGCCAAGAAGGACTGGCGGCATTGGTGCTTGGTTGGAGCTCGTCAGCGCCGCCAGAGCCTTTGCTTTCGTACATATCATGTTAGTGTCCAAACTCACAGGCGTTTAACTCTCTCTCTCACTCTCTCTCTCTCCCCATACACTACATGCCCTGGTGAGGGGCGTGGCTGTTACCCACAGGCGAAATCCAGAGAGCACACCGGAACGTACTCAGCCATCAGCGCACCATAATGAGCTCCGTGCTCGACCAGTTTCCGTGTTGATACTCTCCCAGTGATTTTGGTTTTTGTTTTTCCCTCATCACTACGGTGAACACGATTTTTCCTGCACCCCAGTGCTTCCCCTGAGCTCAATAAAAGTTGAGCTATAATAGAGATAAAATTGTTTCATGATGGAGGAAAGGTGTGTTGGGTGCTGGGAAATATAATCTCGACCAATCAGCTTGCTGGATTCACAGCCAATCAGAGAACACTCAAGTCAAGCAGGAGAACAGAGCATGTTGGGTAGCGTAGTTGAATATACATGTAGTGCTGTAGTGTGCGTGAATTTTGAATAATCTTTAAATTTTTAAATTTCCCCTTGGGAAATCCCGCGATATTGCGGGGACACGAAGTAGGAAACCCGAAGTGGCGGGGGATTACTGTATTTACAAAATCCATTTAAGATGGTCAGAAATAATGTTGAAAATCTTTATATCTTTGATAGACTTTTCTATAAATGGGGTGAGCTAAAAAAAAAATCACTGTATACCAGGGGCATTTAATCTTATCCGCAAAGGGCCAGTCAGGGTGAGGATTACCATGCAGGAGCCACACCTGAAAGTTTATTGAAAGTGACGATCAATTGACATAAACAGTATGAAGGTGTGGCTCCTGCTTGGTTGGAATGAAAACCTGCACCCATACCGGCCCGTTGCGTTTAAGGTTGAATGCTCCTGCTGTGGAGTGATGAATTTCGAAATGCTTGGAGATTAATAAGCAGCAACAATTGTTTTTCTGAGCTCATAGTGGATTTAGTTTTTACTTGGCATGATGTGGACACAGACCAGGTGTGCTCCAGAACATTGAATTGTGAATGGTTCTGGTTCTATACTGGTACTCAGACTTTTTAACCTCTTAAGACCCAAACCCCAGTGTTGTATGTCTTGTCATTCCTGTGCACGATTCACGTTTGAATCTTACAAGAACAGACAGGCAATATAATTGAGAAGAACTATGATCTCCCTGCCTGAGGCCAGTGGGGTCTTACGAGGTTAATGATCAACTCACCCTGTGCATTGTTTCAGTAATAATTAACTGATATAGTAATTTTGGAAAGTCTGCCCACCTCATTTCCAAATAGTTTACTTTTTGGGACGAATGATTACAGTGGTGGCCTGGTGGTAAAGGTACTGGATCACTGATCCCAAGGTTGGGGGTTCAAGCCCCACTCTCAACGGGTTGTCACTGCCCCCCCAATACAGCTAACTGGGCTGGCCATGTCTCTCACTGTCTATGGAGAGAGGCTGTAAAAGAAAAATTGCTGACCTTCGTCAAGAGGAGCTGCATAGCCGTCAGCGTGTTTCTGCCCTGCAATGGCCTGCGAGCTGTCCAGGGTGTACTCTGCCCTTGCCCGGAGTCTACTGAGATGGGCACCAGCCTCCTCGTGACCCAAATTAGGCTTAAGTGGTTCAGAGAATGAATGAATGAATGAATGAATGATTACAGTATATACTTATGTGGGTGGGTTTTTTTTTTGTTTTGTTTTGTTGTCAGCTGAGGATCTCAATTTGCTTGCAGACATTGGTGACATAAATAACGGTTGTTATTTATGCCCTGATCAAGAAAAATAAACTTTAAGGAGGTTGTACTTTCTTTTGTCCTTGACTGTAAAATGTCCACGGACACAGAAGGTCACCGGGTCGAATCAACCTCTGTAGTGAAGGACAGGCTTATTTTATTTATTTATTTTTTTAACTCCAACTACAGAATTTGACAGAATCGTTCTTTTGCTGTAATTCCTTTATTACCCTTTAATAAATCTGTCTGTATTAGGGTTGGGTTAAAGATGACTCAGAAAATCACATGTGAACAACATGTCACAACGTCTTGAATTGGGCGCCACGGTGGCGTAGTGGTTAGCACATCCACCTCACAGCAAGAAGCTCCTGGGTTTTTGTCCCAGGTTCAGTGAAGGTGTTTCTTTGTGGAGGTTGCAGGTTCTTCCCTTGCATGCTCTGGTTTTCTCCCTCAGTTCGACACATGCACGTTAGACTAATTGGCTGTTCCAAAATTTCCCAGAGGGGTGAGCGTGTGTGTAGATGTGTGTTGGCCCGCTGCTGGACTGGTGAGCTGTTCAGGGTGTATCTCATCTTTGTCCATAGTTGGCTGAGAGAGACTCCAGCCTCCACATGATCCTAGTAGGATATAACAATTTGTGAAATATATGGATGGATGTCATGAACACCAGTTCAGTTTTGGGGCCATTTACTTCATCCGAGAAACAACCAGAAATGGCCCCAAAACTGAACTGGTGTTCAGGACATCCATAAGGGTCAGTATAAGGGTCAAAAGGACCTTGTACACTCCCAGACTTCCTTTTTGCGTTGATGATCCTTTTGACCCTTATACAGGATCCCTCACTTTCCATGATTAATGGGGACCGAGACCCCCCTGCAACCGCCGATTTCCGTGAAGTAGGATCGACCCCCTGACTGATGTATACGTACATGTATGTGTATATAATATCAATAAATACATATTCAACACTATAAATGCTTATAATAACAAACATACACAAACAGATGTGTACCTCACATAAAAATATAAGTAGTTTTGTTGGGAGGTTTTGGGTTGTTTTTTTGTTTGTTTGGGGTTTTTTTGCATTATTGACCTTGTTTTGCGGCATTTTTCTTAAGTTTTTCCATATTTTCTAATTTTTTGATGAATATTTTTGAAAACCCCGCAATGCACTGAAGCTGCAGAAACTGAAGCACGAAGTATCGAGGGATCAGTGTACTGCTAATGTACCAGAAACTCATTCATTCATTCATCTTCTAAACCACTTCATTCTAATTACTGTCGTGGGGAACCTGGCGCCAATCTTAGCCAACTTATGCGAGGGTGGGATACACCCTGAACAGCTCGTCAGGCCATCACAATTCCAACATTCACACTTGGGGGTAATTTGGAATAGCCTACTGTATTGTGCATGAGGGTTTTTTTTTGGACTTTTTTTTGGACTTTAGGAGGAAACCAGAGTCCCGGAGGAAACCCACACTAGCAGACAGAAAACATGCAGACTCTACACAGAAACACCCGGCTGGGAATCGAGCCCAGGCCTTCTCGCTGTGAGACTATTTAAGTTAACCAACTACACGTCATGCTCACCTACAGTGAAGTTTCTTCTACATTACATTGATCGTATCTTTATCTGCTTTCTTTTTTGAGTCTGGTTCCTCTTAAGGTTTCTGCCTCATGTCTTCTGAGGGAGAAAATCTATTTCCTTGCCTCTATCTCAGTGGGTTTGCTAATTAAGAATGCATACGGTTTAGAGAGGAATGTATAATATCACACCATACGTTTAAATTCTTTACCAAATGTGTTTTTCTATATGCATTTGTGCTCACAGCCTCCATCCACATGTGATGTCTTATGTAATCATACGAGAGCATGTGAAGGTACATTTCATCATTCCAAGTGAAGTCAAGTCAGCATATGAAGTTTAATACCGGTAATATACACTCACACACAAAACAAAATCCTGTGACCAAGACAGGACAAGTTCAGTCAAGCAAGTTTTTATAAATTAATTGTCTTGGAAAATATAAACACTTATGATGTGTCAAAACAGTTATTTATATATTTGTACATATAAATTTAGGCTCTACAAGAAATGAGAACTAGTCCAGAGTATAAATATGACTGTAAATCTGTTAATATGGATATATATATATATATATATATATATATATATATATATATATATATTTTTTTTTTTTTTTTTGATTATTGTAGTCTCTTTTGAAAGAGCATGACCGAGTCAAGAGGGCGTATTTACTATTATAGGTACTCTCCCAGCTCCCCGACTTATGTTCATTCGTTTTACGTATTTTTCGATTTTACGTTTTTTTTTTTTTAAATTGTAAAATTTTGAGTCAAGCGTGCTCTCTGTAGTACGAGACATACCTACGCAGTACGCTGACGTAATACGCTACTTATGCATGACGCTGCATCCATTGTTTACAAACGAAAGACTGAACGTGCCCTCATTCTTCCCAGTTCTCCGTGTGTTACCCTTGTGTTAAGATATCGTCTCGATGATCTTTGTGTTTACACTGTTTTGCCGACTTATAATGACGCTGCATCCATTGTTTACAAACGACAGACTGAACGTGCCCTCATTCTTCCCAGTTCTCCATGTGTTACCCTTGTGTTAAGATGTCGTCTCTGTGATCTTTGTGTTTACACTGTTTTGCCGACTTTTGCAACCCTAAGCAAATATGGTTGGTCAGAAGCGTAAGCCTACTAGTGATAGTGGTAATCAGAAAAAGCTGCAAGTCATCTCGTTAGAAACGAAGATGGCTATTCTCAAGAAAATTGATGCTGGTGGAAAACATGCGACTGTTGCACGTTTCTTCCAAATGGCTCCGTCGACCATCGGAACCATTTACAAGCAGAAAGATCTCATCACAGAGCATGTTAAAGGTTATATTTGATACTGTATTTGATATTTGATGAGCGAATTTGATTAAAATTTATCTATTTGAAATTATTTTGCTTGAATTTATTTGAAATTGTCTGTGTCTTCCTTTCGGCTTTTTCCCTTTTACTCGGGAGTCGCCACAGTGAATCACCTGATTCGCATGTTTGATTTGGCAGAGGTTTTTATGTCGGATGCCCTTCCTGACACAACCCTTTTTAGCAAGGGACAGAAACACGCTGATGGCTTTTCAGCTACTCTTTACGAAAGTCAGCAATGGTTCTTTTACATGCCTCTCACCATAGACAATGAGAGACATGGCCTGCTTTTGATAACCCAGTTAGCTGCACGGGGGGGGGGGGGGGGGGGACGGACAACCTTGTGGAGAGTGGGACTCGAACCACCAACCTTTGGATCAGTGATGCAGCGCCCTATACCACTAGACCACCACTGCCCCCTATTGAATTTGAATTTATTTGAAATTAATGTTGATATTATTTGATATACTTGATATTATTTTACAATGTTATGTTTATAATAATTGATTTAGGGGTGTTTTATGAGATACTGTAATGCTATTTATGGATGTATAGTACGGTATAAACGTCATACGTCACTGGAACATACAGTAACAACTTGCTTTTTTTTTTTTTTCACCTTGCGTTCGGCCGTCCAGAACCGAACGAAAACGTAAGTTGGGGAGCATCTGTATTTTTTTACTGTCCATGGGCATTTTACACATGTTTAGATGTGTTACTAAAGCATTTAGACTAATCATGACTGATTGTGCTGCTTTAAACAACACTAAATCCGTCAGTACCATAAGTGACAGGTGTCAAAAATCACTTCTGACATGCCTTCAAAGACCTACCACAAAGAAAAACTATTGCTCATTGGATAACTTTTTTTCTGTGTGGATCCTCAACACTTCTACTTTCTACTTAAAAAAAGTATTGAATTCCAGTTAATAAAGCATCAGGTTTAAAATTCACCATTTTTATGAGCCTTACCCATATACATATTTGGAAAAAATGAAGAGCCCACTTTCAGTGGTGGGTCTGGTGGTGTAGTGGTTAGGGTGTTGGGCTCATGATAAGGATGTTGTGTGTTCAAATCCCAATGACACCCCCACTGTGCTAAGGCCCCTGGGCAAGGTCTCAACCACAAGTGTGCCTCTGTTCACCCAGCAGTATAAATGGGTACCAGTAACAATATACTGGGAAGGTAACCTGTGATGGACTAGCGTCCCATCCAGGAGATGTTGAACTCTTGGTCGCTTCACACTATAGATAAGCACCGGTCCGATGAGTCACTATGACTTGGGTGTAAAAAGCACAATGGACTTTAACTTTTTACTTTCAGTTGAAATTCTATATATACTATATGTTTACTCAGCCAACTTTGGGGCAAAGGTGTGGTACACCCTGAACAGCTCATCAGGCAACACACACACATGCCTTTTTTGGAATATGCAACAGCCAATTAGCCTAATGTGCCTGTCTTTGGACTTTGGGAAGAAACTGGAGAACCCGGAGGAAACCCATACAAGCACAGGGAGAACATACAAAGTCCGCACAGAAATACCCCGAACCTGGGAATTGAGACCAGGACCTGCTTGCTGTGATGGTGAAGAAGCATCCGTTTATTCATGCAAATTTCAGAGAATGACATAATACTTGAATGCTGTTGCCAGTTTTGATGACAGCCTCATCTCGTCTTCTTCCGCTTAATCCGGGATCGGGTCGCAGGGGGAAGCAACCTAAGCAAAGAGGTCCAGACATCGCTCTCCCCAGCCACTTCCTCCAGTTCTGCTGAGGGGACATTGAGGTGTTCCCAGACAAGCCAAGAGATATAGTCCCTCCAGTGTGTTCTAGGTCGACCCCAGGGTCTCTTCCTGGCTGGATATGCCGGAAACACCACAACAGGTAGGCGTTCGGGAGGCATCCTCACCAAATACCCGAGCCACCTCAACTGGCCCTTCTCAATGTGGAGGAGCAGCAGATCTACTCCAAGCTCTTCACAGATGGTAGAGCTTCTCACCTTATGCATAAGGGAGAGCCCAGCCACCCAGCGAAGGAAGCTCATTTCAGCCGCTGGTATCTGCGATCTTGTTCTTTCGGTCACTACCCAAAGCACGTGACCATAGCTGAGGGTTAGAATGTAGATCGAATGGTAAATTGAGAGCTTTGCCTTGCGGCTCAGCTCCTTCTTCATCACGACGGACTGGTACAGGCTCCGTTTAACATCAGAGGCTGCAGCAATCCGTCTGTCGATCACCCGCTTCATCCTTCCCTCACTTGTGAACAAGACCCCAAGATACTTAAACTGCATTCCACCCTTCTCCAACTGAGAACCATGGCCTCGGACTTGGAGGTGCTGAATTTCATCCCGGCCGCTTCGCACTCGACTGCGAATCGCTCCAATAAGAGCCGGAGGTCCCGGCTTGATGAAACCAAAAGGACTTCATCCACAAAAAGCAGAGACAAGAGTCGATGGCCACCAAACCAGAACCCCTCAACACCTTGGCTGCGCCCAGAAATTCTGTACATAAAAAATTATGAACAGAACAAAGAACAGCCTTGGCGTACTCCAACCCTCACCGGAAACGAACTCGACCTGTTGTTACCAATATGGACCAAACTCTGGCTCAGGTGATACAGCGATCGAATGGCCCGTAGCAACGGGTCAGGAACGCTGTACTCCTGGAGCATGCCCCACAAGATAGTCCAAGGGACACGGTCGAACGCCTTCTCCAAATCCACAAAACACATGTGAACAGATTGGGAAAACTCCCATTGCCCTCTCCAAGATCCTGTGGAGCATGTAAAGTTGGTTAAGAGTGCTATGGCCAGGACAAAAACCACATTGTTCCTCCTGAATCCGCGGTGCAAATATCGGTCGGATCGGCCTCTCCAGTACCCCTGCATAGACTTTCCGGGGTAGGCTGAGGAGTGTGATTCCCTGATAATTGGAACACACCCTCCGGTCCCTCTTTTTAAAAAAGGGGGACTACCACCCCAGTTTGCCAATCCAGAGGTACAGCCCTGATGATTACGCAATGTTGCAGAGACGTGTCATCCAAGACAGTCCTACAGCATCCAGAGCCCTGAGATATTCAGGGCAGATCTCACTCAACCCCAGAGCCCGACCACTGAGGAGCTTTTTGACGACTACTGTGACCTCCACTCCAGTGATGGGCAGATCCCTGCCCAAACCCCAAGTGTCTTCCTCCTCCACGGAGGGTATGTTGGTGTGACTACGGAGGTCCTCAAAGTATTCCCTCCACCTCCTGGCGACATCCCTATTCGAGGTGAGCTGCTCCCCACCTCCACTGTAGACAGTGTTTGTGGAGAACTGCTTCTCCCTTCTGTGGCGTTGGATGGTGATCCAGAACCTTTTGGAAGCCAACCGATAATAACTCTACAGGCCCTCACTGAACTCCTCCCACACCCAAGATTTTACATCTGTGACAGCTTCAGCTGCAGCACATTTGGCCTGCCGGTACCTGTCTGTTGCCTTGGGAGTCCCACAGGCCAATAAGACCCAATAGGTCTCCTTTTTCAGCTGGATGGCCCCCATCACTACAGGTGTCCACCACTGGGTTCAGGGGTTACCGCCACAACAATGACCTTCCAGCCACAGCTATGGGCTACTGTGTCAGCAATGGAGGCACAAAACATGGCCCATTTGGATTCCATGTCACCCGCCTCCTCCGGGACGTGGTTGTAGCTCTGCCGGAGATGGGAGTCAAAGGCCTCTCGGACAGAAGGCTCCACCAAATGTTCTCAGGAGACCCTTGGGCCTGCCAGGTCTGAAAGGCAGCCTCCCCCACCATCGGAGCCAGCTCACCACCAGGTGGTGATCAGTTGACAGCTCAGCTCCCACATATAACACACATATTCACACCTGGGGAAATGTGAAACAGCCAATTAGCCCATTGTCCCTGTCTTCTGACTGTGGGAGGAAACTGGTATATCCAGAGGAAAACAATGCAAGCATGGGGAGAACATGCAAACTCCCTTGTCAAGCCTGGAACGTTAAACCAGGACCTTCTTGCTGTGAGGTGGATGTACTCGCAACTAAAACATTGTGCTGTTCATGTGCATATAAATTATTATAAATAAAATGTAATCCTCAATGGTTTCTAAGGTTTAATTTGGAATGAAATTTGGTTGACAGGTATCAAACTACATTACACGCAATGCTGTGCAACTACCTGCTGACAATAACATCAGTGCAATTTATTTATCCAGCCATCTATTACCAATATCTGTCAGGATCATGGGGAAAGCCGAAATCAATCCCAGTTGACTCTGGGAGAAATGCAGAGTATACCCAGAGTCCACTGTAGGCTACATAGACATGCAATAATTCACACTCACAGTCTCAACTACAGTCGGCCCTCTACTTACGAAATTAACCTGCTCCAGAGCCTTTTTCGTAACCTGGAATTTCGTAAGTAGAGGCGCATTTTACATGTAAAACGTGTGATTTGTTCCAAGGCTCCCAAGACTACCCCATAAACCAGGGGTTGAGAACCTTTTTCACTAAGAGAGCTAAAAAAAATACATTTTAAAATCTAATCCTCTGAGAGCCATATACATATATATAGACGCTCCCCGACTTACGTTTTTAATTGGTTCCGGACAGCCGAACGTAAGTTGAAAGTGAACGCAAGTTGTTACAGTGATGTGATGTATGACGTGTGATGTTCATACTGTACTATACAGTACATCCATAAATACCATTATCATATCTCATAAAACGCCTGTAAATCAATTATTATAAACATAACATTGTAAAATAATATCAAATAATATCAACATGAATTTCAAATAAGTCACTTATTTATATCGAGTCACTTTACATGAAGCTTAAAACAGCCAATCAACGCTTACAATATGCGAGGCGCTCAATACTGAAAGTAGTGTACTTGCTGTATGTTATACAGACTTCCGGTCTTTCAAGTGCACAAGGGTGCCGTTGAACTCGTTTAGAACACAGCCTGTACTGATGTGAATCCCAGTAAAGCAGAGTTCTTTCTTTTGTGTAAGTAAGTAAGTTAAACTTTATTCAAGAGATGCATACAAAGAACAAGTACAAATCCTAAAAGATAATAAATATCTGTAATTGTTCTGTAATTTGTGGATTCGGGTTTTCATTCATTTTACAACTCACTCTGCTTAACTGAGTATGCATGGTAGATTGTGCCAATCTGAGCAGATAGTTAATTCATCTCTGTGTACGAGACTTGCACCCATGCTAGTAGGCTTACACTTCTGACCAACCATATTTGCTTAGGATTACAAAAGTCGCAAAACAGTGTACACACAAAGGTCACAGAGACGACGTCTTAACACAAGGATAACACGCTATATAACTGATATATATATATATATATATATATAAAAATCGGAAAAAAAAAGTAAAACGAATGAACGTAAGTCGGGGAGCGTGTGTGTGTGTGTGTGTGTGTGTGTGTGTATATATATATATATATACACACACACACACACAGTATATATACATGTCTGTCTTCCTTTCGGCTTTTTCCCTTTTACTCGGGAGTCGCCACAGCGAATCATCTGATGCGCACGTTTGATTTGGCAGAGGTTTTTAAGTCGGAAGCCCTTCCTGTCACAACCCTTTTTAGCAAGGGACAGAAACACGCTGACGACTTTGCAGCCTACTCTTTACGAAAGTCAGCAAAGGTTCTTTTACATGCCTCACACCATAGACAGTGAGAGACATGGCCCGCCTTTGATAACCCAGTTAACTGCACTGGGGGGGAACAGTGACAACCTTGTGGAGAGTGGGACTCGAACCCCCAACCTTTTGGATCAGCGATCCAGCGCTAGACCACTAGACCATCACTGCCCCATACAGTATGTATGTATATATATATATATATATATATATATATATATATATATATATATATATATATATACACACACACACATATACACACACACACACACACACACATATATATATATATCAGGGGTCGGGAACCTATGGCTCACGAGCCAGATTTGGCTCTTTTGATGACTGTATCTGGCTCTCAGCTAAATCAGGTGGCCTTTCTTAACAGAATAACATACATAATTGCACTATAATTTAAATAAAAATACAAAAAAGTCATCAAATAAAACAAAAACAGATGAATAAATCTTGTGCATTTAAATCTATACATCTATTTTCAATGCCAGATCACTGTGGCGTGCAGCGAAGAGCCAATCCTTTTTGTACTCCAGTATGTGGGCGGGTCCGATACCTTCAAACTCTAAATTTATAGGATTATAACAACAGCCACAGACTGCGTGTTTTGTTTTGAGATAAAGAGATAAATTTCCCTCATTTTTGATCAGCTCATTTCCACGAAGCCAAGCACAACTGGCAAGCAAACACAAATGGACAGACATGGAAAAACTTCAACCCGCAGACCAGCTTGATACGAGGTCAGGACTCGACACGACAAGACTCACCCCGGCAGTGTTTATGTGACAGGAAGCGCGTCCAAAGTTTTGGCAATCAGCCAGTCTGCGGGTTGAAGTTTTTCCATGTCTGTCCATTTGTGTTTGCTTGCCAGTTGTGCTTGGCTTTGTGCAAATGAGCTGATCAAAAATTAGAAAAATTTACCTCTTCACTCAAAAACAACTTGCGCAGTTTGTGGCAGCTGTGATAATCCAATAAAATTAGATTTCAAGGTATCGGACCCACCCGCATACAGAAAGGATTGGCTATCCGCTGCGCGCCACAGTGATGTGGCATTGAAAATAGATGAATAGATTTAAATGTGTGAGATTTATTCATCTGTTTTTGTTTTATTTGATGACTTTTTTGTATTTTTATTTAAATGACAGTGAAATTACGTATTCGTTATTCTGCTTAGAAAGGCCACCTGATTTACTGTATCTGAGAGCCAGATACAGTCATCAAAAGAGCCACATCTGGCTCGCAAGCCATAGGTTCCCGACCCCTGCCATAAACCCTTTAAAAATGATAAAAGTACACCAATTTTGTATGAAATATGTATGAAATGTGTTAAAAGTAAAAGAAAATTATTTATTAAACCATTTAAACATTTTATTTACATATTAATATTTTATAAACATTTATTAATTTAACCATTATTAAACATATTTTATTAACGCACATACAACACACACACGATCTCGCTCTCTCACACACACACACACACATTTGTGGCGCGCTCCGCCAAATGCGGGCTCCGCCCACACGCAGCGCACAGCCGACGCCGGAGCTTTTGAGACGGGGTATTCAAAGTCCACTCCCTGCTTGACAGATCGGAGGTCCGGACTCAACATTAAATTGTTTCCTTGAGGGATCGGAGGTCTGGATGAGCCGCGTTTTGCTCACATTTGGCGGACCGCGCCACATTTATCAAACATTTACTGAATTAAACAACTTAAAAAATGAAAAATAAGCTGCAATGTGCTCTCTCGAAAAAGAGTTAAAGAACACCTGCCTCCTTTCATCTCTGACGGACTCTGTACGCAGTCCTGTGTCTGTCAGGGCAAGTGCGCCACATCTCTGCTCAAATCGGTCATAAAAACCTGTCTTTATTCCTTATTGTTTCACTTGGTTGTCTAGTCATATAAACCCATAATCATTACCAATGAGCCATGTTTATAAGATTATAAGATGAGCACTCTCAAATAAACCCATGAAACCCACGAACCAATAGTACAACTCTCCTTTACTCGTGTGACAAATAGGCATGGGTACACTACTATGGAGATTCAGAACATTTTTTATTAACCAATTTTTTTTATTAACCAAACCAAACAATATTAAACATTATTACACATTTGTGACATGCTCCACCAAGTGCAGGAGGCGTCGCAGCAGACACAGGAGCTTTTGGGGCAGAATGCAGCTTGTCCAGACTTTTGATATGTCAAGCAGGCAAGCGCGCTTTGAACACTTGTTTAGTACTCAACATTCACTCGTTTGCATGAGGGATCCAAGGTCCGCATGAGCTGCGCCCCGTCTCGGGGGCTCCGGTGTCTGTCGCTCCGCCGCCCACACGTGGCGCGCTCCGCCGCAGCCGACACTGGAGCTTTTGAGACAGGGCGCAGCTTGTCCGGACTTCCGATATGTCAAGCAGGCAAGTGCGCTTTGAACACTTGTTTAGTACTTAACATTCACCTGTTTGCTATGTTTGAATGGCACGTTTGTCGTTTTTCGTAAATGGTTGTTTCGTATACAGAGGGTGAAAATTTTGAAAAATGTTTTTTATAACCTGGATTTTCATATTCAGAGGTTTTCATAAGTAGAGGGCCAACTGTAGTGGCAATTTAAAGAAGTTAGTAGACTTAATGTGTCTGTGTTTGGAGTGTTGGAGGAAACCCGTGATGATACAGGGAAGATGAAAATTACAAAGCAAGTCTCCTGTGAGCCTTGGTGTTCACACTAGAACCTTCTTGCTGTGAGACCACCAAACTGCTTAATCCTATTATTGTCCCAGGGAAGCCAGACACCAGGCGTAGGCAGGGTACACACTCAACAGCTCGCCAGGCCATCACAGGGCAAGACATACAATAATTCAAACTTATACTCAAAAATAAGGGCAATTTGGAACAGTCAGGTAGCTTAAGCTGATGGTTTTTGTATTGTGGGTGGAAACCAATGTAGCCAGAAGAAGCCCATGCAAGTAAAACACACAAACTCCACACACAAATGCTTGGCCGGGACTCAAACCCAGGACCTTCTTGCTGTGATGTTACAGTCTGATGGAAATAACGAAAATACAGTACCAACAAATTAGCATCAGGAACCCTTGAAATTATAATATTTGGAGTCCATGGGAGCTAATTGGCCGAGCTCTATAGGGAGGGAGGGACAGCATACACTCAATTCCCTGCCACAGTAATTGCCAGCCAATCATGGGCGTCTGTGTGTTCATTCGTACAAGGGGGCATATGGCGCTTTCCCCCAGAGTGTGTTAAACCTCCCCTAAAATATGGTATGCACGGTGCCGCAGTCCTTAAAGATGTGGCTGACAAGCATCGCATGTCACAAATGTGTATGCTTTTGCCCCTCCCTGGTCATGTGATAGGGAAGACAATACCCAACGAGAGGGAATTGGATACCTCTAAATTGGGGAGAAAATGGATGAAAACCCCCCCCCCCCCCAATTCTCATATTTAATGTGTTCCAAGGTGGTCTGCTCCCTTATTTAGGACACCACCTTTGAAGTCCTAACTAAACTCCAGCTTACTAACACTTTACACATGGCTTTAATTCAGTGTATTTCTGAGCTGCTACACTATAATGATCATCTGATTAAAAATACATAGTTAAAAACAAACAAAAACAAAAACAAACAAGCCAAAAACAAGTAAAAACCCAGACCTTATATTTGTGTGTACACACCCTCACATCTCACTCTCTGTCACTGGTTACCCAGAAACGCCCACCTACCCACATTAGTAATTCCTTCCTTCATTCATGGTGGTTAGAAAGCTGCTAAGAATGTCAAATTGGGCAAAGGTTTTTTACGAGACCACTTGAAGTGGGCCACGGCTGCCCGCCTCACAGTACAGTCAACTCAGAATACTGGCCATCTAATGCCAAAACCACAGCCTACGTTGCCTTGAGTATGACTCCTCTCAGGCATCCTGATATCCTGCTTATTGTGCATTCCCAATAATCCAAACGAATTACTTTGCCGAGGTGAATACAACAAAAAGAAGCTTGCAAGTGGACTAGTGGGATATTCCACGGTCTCAAAACCAACCCAAAATACCATCTGTCACACTGAACATGACATCAGTTGGGAAAACCCAAACAGGAAAGCATGAAAAAAAAAAAAAAAAAAAAAAATCTATATATGGCTCACTTCGCCAGCATTTCAGTGACATGACAGGTAGTGCTCATCCTGCTGTCTTTTCCAATGCTACGAGTTACAGTTGTTTTTAATCTTCTCTAGCTTGGGATCCTTGAAGTGGATTGTGTAATTTCAGGGATGTGTATAGACCTGCACGGTCTCGCATGAGCCGATTCTAACTGATCTTTCCCCTTGATTTTCCAGCACCATTATTCATTCATTCATTCTCTGAACCGCTTAACCCTAATTAGGGTCACGGGGAGGCTGGCACCCATCTTCGCAGACTCTAGGCAAGGGGTAGAGAGTACACCCTGGACAGTTCGACAGGCCATCGCAGGGCAGAAACACGCTGACAGCTTTGCAGCTAATCTTGTCGAAAGTCAGCAATGGTTTTATTACAGCCTCACACCATAGACAATGAGAGACATGTCCGGCCTTTGATAACCCAATGAGCTGTGCTGGGGGGGGGACAGTGATAACCCGTTGAGAGTGAGGCTTGAACCTCCAACCTTGGGATCAGTGATCTAGCACCTTTTACCACCAGGCCCCCACTGCCCCAGCACCATTATATTTTAACAAGTACATGAAACATGGGCCCACACCACCAGAACAGTCAAACCACAACCCCAGCTCTCACCCCGAGAAATATTACAAATATTAATGAGGTAACAAATTTTTTATGAGGCTACTTTTTTTTAAAGCTCCAAGTGAAGACATTGATGCTATAAATTGGACCACAGAATTCCTCAGTTTGATCTATAGTTCGGGTTATTGTCAGAGGTTCATACCCCCATTTCACTGGACTA
Source organism: Plotosus lineatus (assembly GCA_024760905.1). Taxonomy (NCBI): domain Eukaryota; kingdom Metazoa; phylum Chordata; class Actinopteri; order Siluriformes; family Plotosidae; genus Plotosus; species Plotosus lineatus. Next base: position 38,829,544 of record CM045739.1, read on the forward strand.
CGGCATGCAAGGATCGTAGCGGAAAGGCGCGGAACGTGGAACGCGGGAGCATTTTTACATGGAAAATGGGTGAAAATCTTATGGAAAAGTGGAAATTCTTACACTCTCGGAACGTTCGCAGCATGTGCGGAACAGGCACGGGCAAAGTACGCCAAACGTGACCCCACGGAACACTCACGGAATTTTTTTTCCGTGAACGTGCTTTTGAACATGTTCAAAAGCACATTCATGGAATATTTTGGCTTGCCAGAAGCATACGGAAGTGGAGGAAGACTTGAGGAATGGCTACGGAATCACACGGAGTGACACGGAAGATGAGGGAATAATGGTTAAGTTAAACTTTCGTACACTAAATCTGATTCTTGCTCTGTGACTGGCTCGTGTTTCACAAAGGGGGAATTTTCATCACACCGTTTTAAAATATTTTTTTCTTTACGTTCTACACCAGCAATCACACAACTACATACAACATGAAATAATCACAGAGGAAGACGCTACACTTAAGATTTTAGTAAATCACTGGCATTCGTAAGAGGTCTCCCGCCCCCAGTGGACCAGTTTACGCTGCGCACACATTTAAAAACCACACTTGATCGTTATAGGAACAAAATCAACAAGACAGCCCATACAAATGCCATGTAGGGTATGGAAAGCTCACACATCATTTCAACTGGTGGTTTCGCCCCACATATTATTTTGTGATATTTCTGTCTGTTGCAAGATATGATTTCCATTTTTAATTTTTTTTTTTTTTAAAGCAGAATAATTTAGCCACGGGTCACATGAAATTTCAGGATATTGTGCAATAAACTTTCCACATTTTTACTCCACCACACAGGATCATTCACTTATTACTCAAACATTGCAATCATGCCAAACACCTGTTATGTTTGTAAAGGGATTTCAATAAAATGGAGAAAAAAAAAAATTTAAACCCATAAACAAAAACCCAACCCAATTCCAAATCGAACTCGCAAAAACAGACTTTAACTGGCATGTCCGGCTTTCACACTTCATCTATATTTTACTATATAACAATAATACCAGCCATGTTTTACTTAAACACAACCAACAAATATTTTACTTGATGTTCTTAGATTTCCTGTAAAGAGTGCGGAACGCGATGATTTCAAAAACTGCCTGAATGCGCCTCCACCGCCGACACTTCTGAACTCGAGCAGTACCAGTTCTTTATGGATTTATTTTACATTCATGTTGAAAGGTTCCTATGACACGCCCTACCAGCCTATCAAAACCGGGTCACCTTGACCTATTTTTCAAGGTCACAGAGGTCAATTAATCAGAAACACTCTCAAAGCTGCAGTTGACCACATGGGGGATACACTTGGTGTTCTGTGACAAGAAAACGTTTCTAGTTGAAAATGTCACTCGTAAATGTAAATAAATCGGGTTCACACAGTCAGTGAGAAATGACCAGCACTAGAGCGATGAAGAAGGCAGAAGTCGCTTAAAAGTTAGAGAAGCGGCTTTGGGACTGAAAGGTCACGGTTTCGATTCCCGATCCAGCAGAAAGAATATGTGTGGAGTGAGCTACAAAATAGTGGCTGAAGTGCACTTGAAGGCACCTGAGCCCCAACCGCTCTCCTGGCATCCCAGTGTGTGTGGCGGCCCACTGCGCCGAGTGTGTGCGCGCACGCGTGCTCCCAATGGATGATTTAAATTCAGAGGAAATAATTTCTCTTACAGGATTAATTCAGTATATAATCAAATATTAACAAGAAAGGAAAAACAAAGGTGTGATTCTAAACATTTTTCTAATTTTGTTAGAAGTTTAAAAAGAATCTGAAGCCTGTCATGAATAGAAGCATCACAGAGCCCTTCATGCAATAATCATACTAGTATTATTTTGTAAAATGACCGCAGCCACAAGTAACAAATCCCAAGAGTCTATGCTTCCTGTAGAGGTCACGTTAAGAAGTTCAAAGGTTCTGAGAAAAGAAATCTTTCTCTGCTTCACTGTCAGCGAAACCAAAACATTTGTTTGAGAAATTGCATTGTTTAAAAAAAGAGCCGCTGTAATCGAGTCTTAACCGAGTGCGCCGTTAAACATGTAAAGGGAGAAAACTCGGCCTCATTCTCTAAAATCCAACAAAGGTTTATATATATATATATATATATATATATAAAAAGTAAACCAAAATTTAATTTAAAAACATTTATTTACAAAATTCTGTCAAACATCAATTTTACAAAAGTATTTCTTTTAATACCATTTTAGAAAAGTATTTAGGGCTGTGATGGCTGTTTAAAAAAAACAAACAAAAAAAAAAAAACAAAAACAACCACAAACACCTCACACTGCTCCACTGGAAAGAAAGCTGCAGCCGTTGTACAGAATCCACCTTCATTTGGAACAATGGCATGACCCAGCGGTACCATTTCCAATCTTCCAATCAACTAAGCATGGGACTAAACATCATGTTACACAATAAAAACTTAGACATACCGTCAAATATTGCTGGGGCAGAAACGTTTTTTCAACTCTCACTCTGTTTCAAATCAGAACCGAGTCCTTGGAATGAAAAGCTTGATGCGTCCTACATCAGTCCTCACTGTCTCAGTCTCGAACAATTTTACAACTCATTCAAAACAGTGCACCCTCATTGATGGCAGAAAACCTGTGGTTGCAATGAAAAGAAAGTGGGCTTGAAGCGACTCCATCTGTAGAACGAACTCGGGCGGATGTCGGGTTTTTAGAAAGCATAACGTGTGCGGATATCTTCTAGTTTTTTCGAGACTTCAGGTGGTGTGCGATCCAACTCCTCAGCAACACTTTTCTGCTTATGAGGATCCATGGAGTTGAACTGCTCACAGAGATCGCCATCAATTACATTCTGCAACAAAAAGCCCCAGAGTAAACTTAAAATTCAAATGGAGGCGCAAAATCATCCTTCTAATATTTTTGTAGTAATACGAGAACTTTATTTAAATTTAAAATATCGACTTGACCTTACTGCATTACAGTGCACTACATTAAAACCCCCATCTGTTCAGTGGACACATTCCTAAACCCATCAAGGCAGAAACTGTGACTCACTAAAGAATATTTGCACATTACTACACTGGCAAACGGCCCCAGAAATGGCATGGCTTTTGACACAAGCTTCTTTATTCGGTGTTTTAAAACCAGACAGTGATGATATCACTTATCAGATTAAAAGTGATTGGGTGTAAATTGCGATTGTTGCCGCATTATACATTATATACCCATTACAGACCTCAAAATGAGTTTTTTTTTTAATTGTAGTAAGCAACTTCAACACATTGTCAAGGAAACTCGTGGGTACCAACCTTTACAGGGAAGTAATAGGAGCGGAAGCTAAGATGGTCTCGGCCGCAAAGTGGAGGGAACTCTGAGCGCATATGCATTTCCAAGTGCTGGAAGAAGTCGTGGTCCTAGCACAAGGAAAACAATATTTGCCTGTTAGTCCTTACCCACACACACACACACACACACACACACACACACACTTCTTATTTCAAGTGCCTTTCAGCTGCAGGCTGTGGATGCAAGTACAGGGATTCTTCGCTACTTCGTGCTTCAATTTATGCAGCTTCAATGCATCGCGTTTTTTTTTTTTAATAATAATTGAATTAAAAAAATAAATTAATTAAGGAAGAATTGGGGAAAAAGTTAAGGAAAATGGCACAAAACAAGGCCAATTAAGCAAAAAACAAACAAACAAAAAAAAAAAACAAAACGGGGAAAAAACACCCACCCTAAACCAACACAAAATAACCCCCAAAAAAAAAAAAAAAAAAAAACTACTTACATTGTTGTGGGGTGCGCATCTGTATGCGTGTGTATTTATATTTTATTTTCATCTAATACATTTTTTTAATGTTTAATTGTTATTATAAGCATTTATAGCATTAAATGTGTATTTATTGATATTTTATACACATATACATGTACGTATACGTCAGTTGTGTGTGTGTGTGTGTGTGTGTGTGTGTGTGTGTGTGATCCTACTTCACGGATTTCGGTGGTCACAGGGGAATCTCGGTCCCAATTAACCAAGGAAAGTGAGGGATCCCTGTATATTCTATGTGCATATTATTTATCTATCTATCTATCTATCCATCAATAAAGAGATAGATCTGAATGAGAAGAGTGCAGAATGACTGAATTTAGGCATGGGGTAAAGACAAGACAGTCAGAAATGACATGGGAAGTTCCCCATTTGTTCCATTTATCACATATTTTTAGATTTCATATCCAACATTGCCATACCTCGTGAGAGGTGAAGGGCACAAGGATGCCAATGCCACCCGACAGAGTGGTGTACACCAGGGACTCCGAGCCTCCAGGGATGAGTGTGGTCTTTTGCAGTGACAGGACCGTTTCACCTATGTGGTAGTTCATGACCACGTCAGCCTGGAACAGATCAATGAAATAACTAGTGTAAAGAATGTGACTGTAAACAGCCATCTAACGCCCCTTTATTAAAGTCACAGTGAATCAGGCTTTAATCGTCATGTCTGATTGATATGAAGGTCATTTGCTAACACACACAAACAAGCTCTTTGTAAATCAGCCAATGTTGACCCACCCTTGTCTCCTCTCACTTGCTTATACACGCTCTTGGCATGTCCCTAAATTCCTGACAAGTCATTGGGGCACACTGGGAATTTCCCAATATCCACCTAAGCAATTCTAGTACCCTGATTAGATCATAACATCTGGCATGTGGACAAACGTGGTTCTGGGGTCTTCAGAAACTGACCACAGTACAGACCCAAACTCACGATTCTGGATGTTTGGCTGTGTGAAGTGACCTCAACACCAGCCAGACACAAACACTGACGCAGAAACAGACAATCATGGAGGCTGTCTGGTGCAATTTTCCCATGAGAAGGTTTAAGGAAGACCAGTACCTTTTGGGATGCTCCATTGAGCAGGCCTCTGTCCCACAATGCTTTGTTCCCTGTGGGGTCCTCATCCACATCATCACTAGTATTTGGTGGTAGGCGAACCTATCAATTGTACACAAAACTAATCAGTCTTCCATTTTTAAAAATGACACTCAACATTGAGATTACACAATTTATCATAACAGCTAATACGATACTTACAATACTAATATTTCCAAACTTGTCAGCTGTAGCCATGGTGTCATAGTCAAGCAGGCAGGCGGTGGTAACCCATCTTGGGTTCGTGTCATCAGCAAAGATGATGAGCTGATTTTCATTGCGCTTGTAGCGAACCCAAAACAGACTTTCTTGGATGTCCGACACGATCACACGCTGGCCGATGGTGTGGATGCCCGTCACCAGGTTGGGAACATGCTTCAAAAATATGATAAACACGATCGCACTTTAACATAGCTGGCATATAACAGCATACAAGACAAATTAGAAAACCGTCCTTTAACCTTATGCAATAAAAACATGACACATCTTCAAAGAAATTAAAGTTTGTTTTTATTTAAAATTAACATTAAACCAAACACTTGCACTGTGCAGGTATTTAAATAGAGTTATGAGTTCTGATCATGTGTTCTACACCAAGTACCAGGTAAATATACCCTGGTTTTCACATATATCTCAATAAGAGGAAGACAAAACTGTACGATATTGTGCAACATGCAATGCAGTGCATTTCTCACACACTATTTATACATACATATAAAAAAGTCAGTGCATTTTCCAGGTCATAAGGTGCAGCGGATTATAAGGCACAATACCAATGAACAACACTTGAACAAACACACACAATTCAAGTAGCATAGCCCGACCACTTGTCATTCATGTGTAACATAATTATGAAATCATTATGAACTAATTTGTAGAATGATCACATGACATCACTCCAAACATTTGTGTTCAACTAATGAGCATACCTGCTACAAGTTAATATGTTAATAGTATAACACTCTAATTCAAAATGTCACAACATGTTCTCTGCACTAGTAAACAGTCTTGCACTGTACTTATTGCATACATTTATAAAAATGAGTCACCAGGCAGTTTGTAGTTATGTTTTCTCAGCTTTTTTTCTTTTCGGCATGTCGCACAGACCGCAAAGTGCTTTCCCCGTATATTTATGTTTGTAAATTAATTCCGAAAGCGAGCATCCGTCTACTACTTTTTCCAGCCATGAACAGTTCAATGAATTTTTGATCCCAGCATCTAACCCCGATAACCATTCTGCTATCTCTCTTATGGAGAATGTCTCTCTTCCACGACATGTTGAAATCAAGAAATCCGGCAAGAAAGCCGACATATACGTTTTCTTTTTATTTCATGTACATTCTCGGGGTCCTTTACTTCCGAGTGGTATCGAATGTCAACAGAAACAGCCGACATCGACCAAAACATATCTAAAGCAAGCCAACTCGATTGGCACACATTCCGCTAATCTAGTAACCATCCACACATTTTTTTAGCGAAATTATACAAGAATAAAAAGAATAATTAAACTGGTGAGTAAAAATAGCAGAATTCCTCTAAATAGCGGACGTCTGGGATCCCCGTCTTCCTGGGTCGTGACCTCCTCTCATCCATACTCCCTTAAACAGACAGCGCATTAGTATTGTGTTCATTACAGAATAGAGGTCATTACTCTTATGGAGCTGCATCAGTGTAACTTTAAATTCAAGAAGATTAATCCGAGGTCTCAGGGGGAAAGCTGGCAGTGCTTTATCCTGGTATTTGTACATAAAACCCAGATCCTTCTATCTTATGACCTTTTGACCCCAATATCTAGTTGGAGTTCTTTGGTTAATCCACCGGAATAATGGTAGGCTCCGAATTAGTTTGCTTCACTTGGATTTTGAGGTGTCAGTGAGATGGAGTTGCGCGGCCTCATCCACACACAAGGCGCACCGGGCCATAAGGCGCACCGGTAGGCTTTTTTTTTTTTTGGTGGAAGATTAAAGACTGAAGTGTGCCTTATGGTTCGAAAGATACTGTAGCAAAAATGCAAGTGGCAAACCCTGAATCCGAAAAGACAATGATGTAATCCTAGTGAAATTACTTGCTTGCATGGACTTAACAAGTTGGTTTCAGTCTGGATACAAGTCTCAGTCTGAGAAATCAATAATCTTACATCGGAAACATTTGTAACTAAGAGGCTAGTTTTTTCCAGTGCAAAAGCTGATGATGCCAAGATGACTTGTCATTACCAGGATACCAAAGATCAAAACAAACAAACAAACAAAAAAAATAAATAAATAAAAAAATAATAAAAAAATCAAGACGAAGGCTGCTTAATGCTGATAGAAAGGGCTAATTATGGTTAACTATCAGGAGGTTAAAAACACAGGCACAATGTCTCACAGATGGTCATATAAAAGTAGATGCATCAAATGATGACATACAGACAAATCCCTCCCTCTCAGAAACAAGCAAATGTTTAATACCGAAATGTTTAAACAATTAGTCCCTAAAGGTCAGAAGGCGCCAAAGAACTTATTCTGTTCGGTTCATGCGAATACAACTTAAACTTTAAAATAGAATTTACAATCTCATTCAAGCCCTCCTTTCATCGACACTGAGCCTAGACATGAAATAGTAATTATAGAAACAGCTCTAGATTGTTTCACGTTATTGTGACACCTACACATGAGCTGTACAGGGGGAAAAACAGAAATATAAATATAGTTGCAAGTAGCAACCAGTGGGTCCAAGCATGAAGAGTGCAATGGAGGCGTTGTTGCTAAATTTGAGTAAAACGCATCATGATTAAAGTACTGTAGGTTTTCTATTTTGTTGCCATTACAGAAACGAATGTTAGCATAAACATTTATACATTTCCCCCATTTCATCACCAGGCTTCCGTAACAATATTGAAGTGTGAATAGATAATAACTGTGACTTCACTAATTAATTTTGAAGATAAATGTATGGCTTTTTTTTTTTTTTTTTTTTTTTAATTAAATAAATGAACTTATATTTTTTGCTGGATGTTACTGTGACAGTGTCAGATTACCAATGTTCACAAGAATTGACAGGCAGGTCCATTAAAGTTCTCGTTATTTTACATTTGTTTGAATTTGTTTTAACTCATCATTGATAACGTATCATCATCATCACCACCACACAGTGATAATAAATCAGACTTTTGTGCATCAAGAACAGTTTGCTCCCCTCACCATCTTTGCTTTCTGAGAAAAAAAGGACCACAAACCCACATAATGTACGTTTCACGTTGCTCTAAATAAACGTGTATACGTCTAAATTTACATGAAATGTTGCTCATTTCAGAAACATGGACACAGACAACACGTACCAGGTTATTAGCCATACACAATTTCAATGTGCAGTCAGAAAGCACAGGATATTCCACAAAGTTATAAGAAGCTGCTCTTCCATGTTGATGTGAGCAGGACATTCAAATTCACATTTATGGTTTCCATATGGAAATGGGATGTGGAACTAAACATGTTTGGAAGTGTCTGTGAATCAACAGCATTTTTAAGCAATGATTGGTAATCACAAAGTTCAGCTCATGTCATGCGAGAAAAGTTTCACATCTCATCACATGTGATCATCGACTTGCATGGTCGCTTTCTGTGTGAACACGGCTTATATGTATAATTGGTTGGTGGGTGATGCAACACTTTATTAAAATGAAAGATTCCATTAATCATTAATTTCTGAATCAACATTTAGCACATCTCATGTCATATAGGGAACTTACGCCTTACTCTCTGAGACCACATCATGGGTTATTTGAACACACAGCAAGGGAAATATTCAAAACAGCAACTTGTCAAGAAATTTAGCATCATGGGTTGACAATCACGTTGATCTATAAAGGTGGTTTACGTGAAAGAACAATTTTATTACCCCCCCCCCCCCAGGTGTGGGTGGGGGGTGTTTAAATCATGAATCTGAGATCTCAGGAGGATGCGCTGAATAATGCCCAAGACGGAAAATCTAGGGGGACAATTCAATTCAGTGACATTCACCGAGCCTAAGGTGTAGACCTGGGAATGATGGACTCGGGTGTGTGTCGGCTTATGTGCAAGTGTCTGCTTAACTCTCGCTCTCTCTCTCGCTCAATCGCTCTCTCTCAACAGCCTTAGTTTCACTACAGCATCGGATCAAAAGTATTCACAAAACCACTTCAATGCATGAATTTTTGAAGAAAACACAAAAAGTCAAATAATAAATCAAAACTTTTACCATCGACGAAACTTCATGAATTTTTAACCATAGACGCACGTGGTATTCTACGTCTAGTATGACGTCAGTTTTGTCGTCTGCCAAATAGGTCAGAGCAGACAAACCAAAACAAACAATGGGTCGCAGATCAACCGAGCTCAACAGTGCAACGAAACAACTGATCGTAGATCTAAAACAACAAGACACAGGTGGGCTGTTGATCAACACTGGAAATCTGTTATATTCAGTGATGAATCACAAGTAGTCCCTGGGAAAAATAATCGTGTATTTGTGTGGCGATCAGCAAATGAAGGACACCGACCCGAGTGCATGTGTGTTCTGAGCCAGCGGAAGTTGCCTGTTATGGTGTGGGGTTGTATCACTTGGTACGGTGTGGGGACTTTGTGCCAGGTCGATGGTAACATAAGTGCTGTCAAATACATTGACATCCTGGAAAACAATCTGTGGCCAGTTTTAGCCCGTCATTTCACGGGCAGACCATACAGGTTCCAAGAAGACAACACTCCGTCCATCGGGCTCGTATTACAGGAGTACAAAATTCATTGCATGCGATGGCTGGCCCAGTCTCCCAATCTCAACATCATAGAAAATATTTGGCTGAAAATAAAGCATTCACTGAAAAACAGAGCCGCGAACATAAAAACATGAGTTGAACTGTTTCATGAAATTCACACCATCTGGACAAATATCACATTGGATTACGTGAGGAATCTATATCCATCCCTTCCGAGATGAATGTTGGCCTGTGTTCGAAGTAAAAGACCGCTGACCAAGTCATGAGGTGGGAATTTTAATGTTTTCTGTTATAATTACTGAATTGAAAATGTGAGTCGATTGTTTATGTCCGCCATCTTGGAAAAAAATCACGAATACTTTTGATCCGATGCTGTATATGCACTGAAGAAGAAAAAACAAAAATCTTGTTTGAGTTGACACTGCAGCTATATAAATTTGATAACTAAAATGATGCAAGTCTGGAGTACAGCTTCAAAAATAAATTAAACATTGTAGTATAAAGCTTGCAGAAGAGAAAAAGAATATTTATAAGCCCCACATAAAAGGTCACAGTGTCTGAAGTAACATTTTATTAAAATGAAACAAAAAAATTCTACCAAGTCGAGTCTTGACGTGTGTGGCACAGGACAATAATATTTTCATTCCCTTTTTTTGTTGATGTATTTTTGTGCATCACACACTCAGACAACCTGTATATTAACATTAAATATTTAATTATTTTTTGAGAAAGCTGAAATTATGAAAATTGTAGTTGGTTCTATGACTGTAAAACTGCCCATATATACATGTATATGGAATGTGGGTTCAAAGTATTAAGATTACAACATATTGTAAAAACAGATGAAGATCAAAACAGATTGCGCTTCAAGTTGCAAAACAAACGGAGAAGCAGTTCGTACACAAACAACAAAAACGTCATCTGTTGAGGCATCGGACAACTGTCTCATTTATATCATGCATCTGAGTCAATCACGTCTTTGTCTCATCAGAAAATTAGTTTTAATTTAAAATAACATTCTTTGACTATTCTATTGATAATTAAGATGTATATGTTTAATATGTGAAACGTTGGTTAGTTGTTCAATGGCGCCCCTCATTCTGATAGCTTTTTTGTAAGAATCTATATTAAGATGCTATTTTGCCAGTGAGCACATTAGAGATCAAAACTTTAATATGATTAAATTAATTTAATTTTCGTAAAATACTGTGATATTTAACAAAATTTAAGGGTGTCTTGGTCAATTCACTATTGACATTCACAAAAGGGTCCCTCTGGCACATGACTTCATGGTGCACTTCTTGTTTGTATAGCATGACATCATATTGCCATGGAAACACAGACACGAAAAATCCCCACAATGTAGTACAGTATCACGGGTATTTCATCATTAAATGTAGTGTGAAATAGCACCATTTAAGGGAATAACTTGGGTGTGTGTGGGGGGGTGACGAAGTTAATGTAGGGCGGAGTTAATATATGCAACCAAGAATTTTCTGCCTCAACAAGACAAATTTGGCATATGTGAGTAAAATCACAATTATAATAAATATATGCTGTGGCGACCCCTGAAAAATGGAAAAATGCTGAAAGGAAAAGAAGAAGATAATATAGGCACTGTAAAATTTCTGTGGCACAACTGGGTGCCATTGTTTACCATAAAATGATATCACTTAATCAAGAAGAACCAGGTACCACCAGGTACCAAGAGTTAATAGTAAGCAGCTCAATGAATTTCTTAAAAAAATATATTTTATATATATATATATATATATATATATATATATATATATATATATATAAAACCCTGCCCCCAACAAAAACAATCATTCACCTGCTAAAAACAATGCATAAATTAGGTAATTCAATTCACAAATACAAAAATTCTTGAATTGTCGGTCTTTCTTTTTTCTCCTAAAGTAAGAGCTGTAAAGCCAAATATTATGCATAGGCATTTTACTTGAGATTTCAATAGTAGTAATTTTGAGAAAAATGAATTACAAATTTAATAACCAACGAACTTCAAAACCCATTCTATATTAAAAAAAAAAAAAAAAAAAATCACGAAATTATTCAACTATATTGAAAGAATCATACCAACAGTAATTTTTAATATTTATGCAGATCAAAACCTACGTAAAGATGGCAGTGTTCACGTTTGCGTGCGTCCTTGCGTCCCTGACGCATGAAAATCCGTAGGGACGCATGGTGTCAAACCAATGTGCGTCCGCCGGACTCATTAATATTTTTCATCAATTTATGTAACATTGTCCCAAAACAGAAATATTTGCCAAAATATCTTGCGAAATCGGTCGATGCTTTGACAATACCTCCATATTTGTTTACCTTTCCGAGTGCGAGTTTTGCCTTCTGCGCTTTCGAGATATCGAATCGGGATCCTCTCGCGAGATTTCGTCTGCTCACGTGATTTCGTCTGCTCGCCAGTGTTCATTCATTTCCGCTAGTTCTCGAGTGTTTAACGTGCAACATGCCTCCGAAAAAAGTATTCAAAGTTGACGAAAATCAGCGTAGATTAAGCAATTTTTTCTCAATGAACAAAGATTCAAACAGGGATAAAGAGAATGTCTTTGATGAAGAGGATTTGACAGGACTCATTACTATTGCATTTGGACTCATACTTTCCCAACCTGCGAGTCCCTGGGACTCATAACTTTCTTGAGCAAAAATGAACACTGAGATGGTGGTGGTGATGGTGTAAAAACTAAAAAAACAAACAAAAAAAAACTTCAGAAAAGAAGAAGAAAATCTACACAAATTCCAAAATGGGTGACATTCATCCAAAAACTGACAAAACAAGTTTAAATGTCTCATGAATGGGTGCAATAAACACATTCCTACTGTTTACTTCAGATAACTGGCACGGATTAAAAAAACGTACAACATGCTGACACCAATATCTAGCGGTTAGAGTTCTTGAGTTAATCCACCTGAATGATGGTCAGCTCTGAATTAGTTTGTATCACTTGGGTTTTGAAGTGTCAGTGAGATGGAGCCGAGGCTGCATTCACACATAAGGAGCACCGGATAAGGCGCACCCTCAAAAGTTTTTTTGAAGAATAAAGGCTTTTAGGTGCGTCTTATGGTCTGAAAAATACAGTAAGGTTTATTTCTCCAGGATTACCCCTGATGATTATTCTTTTCTTTTTTGGGTGACATTCTTTTACTTTCTTAATGCTCAAAACTGGCCGATGCAACTTGATACCTGATACAATGTTGTGGATCACAAAATATGAATTGACAGCACTAGCAGCTATAGGTAAAGCTTTGCACAATATAACTGGTGCTGTATCGGAATATAGTCAGTTCTGTGGGTGTTTCTGTACGTCACTGTGGGTTCTTAAAGTCCTGGTACAGTGACAGACTACGACTGTAAAATAACCACTTTATTTGTGTTTATAAGTTTTCAGACCACAAGGTCCTGACCTGAGCACTTAGTACCTATTAAAACCAGAAATCAAAACAAAGTGCCATCCCAACACAAACTATAGAATAATGACTTTAAATGTTTTTGAAACAGGGTGCACTTTTTAATTAATAAAAAGGAAGAAACATTTGAAACTCCACAGGATTGTCACTGTCCCCCCCCCCAGTGCGGCTAACTGGGTTATCAAAGGCGGGCCATGTCTCTCACTGTCTATGGTGAGAGGTTCATGTAAAAGAACCATTGCTGACATTCGTAAAGAATTGGCTGCAAAGTCGTCAGCGTGTTTCTGTCCCTTGCTAAAAGGGTTGTGACAGGAAGGGCAAAAACCTCTGCCAAATCAAACGTGCGAATCAAGATGATTAAAAGGAAAAGCCGAAAGGAAGACAGATATACAGTGTATAGACATTCATTCTCATGCGTGCTCTCATTCATCCATCCTAAAACACAATCCAGTACGAAGGCCTGTATTTTTCTACTGACCTTGTTCTCGCACTTCCGGAGCAGCTTCTTTTTTCCAAGATCATAGATGCGCAGCAATTTGCCCACTCCCACCAGTACTCTCCCCTGGAAGGGGGCAATGGCCAGGGGAACATCCTCCACCGGGGTCTGTTCACACAATTCATTCCAATGAGCTCATTTCGACAGTACTCACTTAACCAACAGTGAAGAATCAAACACCCATAAAGCATAACACACCAGATCAACGGTCTGTAAAGACAGCGATTACATAAGAACAAATACAAAGGCTTCTTTCAGCTCAGGAGAAACTAATCGCTGTCGTCTTGCAGCAAATGTTCAGTCCTGTAATGGTTATATGATAGCCCATGGGGGAAACTAATGTAGGGGAATCCATTTTTCATTCACAAGCTCATAGACAAGACCAAGCGAGAAGCTGGCTTTGTAAAGTGATTTCACCTTGAACTCACCTTGTGTACAAACTCCAGCTTTTCACAGCCTCCTACCAGGCGGTAGGTATAGATGTAGCCGCCACCCACTGAGCGTGGATTCAGGATCATGTCTCTTGCCACACCCACCAACACATACCAATCATCTCCCCCATTAGCAAAATGACAAACAGCCACACTGGAGGGAGGGAGACAAAGAGATGCACAGAATGACAGTCAAAGTCATTTAAAACTACTGGCATGTATTCCTTTTGGCAAAATATATGAAGTGAATGAAAAGAGTCGAGTGTGTCGAGAACGCAGTAGAACGAAATTGACTACTATTTTCCCTGGATTACCTAAAGGCAGCTTCATTCTGCTCCAGCTGAACCAAATCCAGAGTGTTTCCCTGGATAGGATTGATCAGGCGCACCAGTGATGCCCACTGCCCTGAGCCAGCTTTTGGGGCACCAAAGATCGCCTCTGGAAGGTTCTCATTTAAAAAGGCAGCAGCCATTTCTGCAGCCAGTTCCCTTTCATCCTCTCCTGCAGCCTCCACCATTTCCTAAAGGGAATAAAATAGCACTCAGGAATTTCCAGTGTTTGTATTGGCTCTAATCCAGTTAGTGTTCTTTTAGTGTACCACATGCGGTTTTTAGCCAAAGTAACACACTCAGCATACATAATTAACCACCAAACCAGAGACAAGACAGACGATAAACTTAAAAACACCAAACAACTTACAGCACAGAGCACTGTGATTTCACTAATCATTCCCAACCCATTGTAAAGGCATCATTAAATGAGTGAATCAGCACAAATCAACTAAGCTGAAATTCCAGCCTCCTCCCCTCACCTCTGCCATCTGCTGCTTGCGCTGGGCCTTGGTGGCTTCAGTGTAGGCATTGTGGTCTGTTTCAATGAGGACCAAGTTGTTGGTTTCTGGGTGAATAACAAATCTGCGCGGTGTGTACTGTAGCGGGAAAGCCACCTGGTTAAACACAGCGCCCAGCTTTTCCAAAGCCAAAATTCTGTCAGGCAAGGCAGAAAGAAAAGTGAAAGTGGACTTCAACAATGGAAGCAGTATGTCCTTTCACATTCTTTTAGTTCAGAAGTACAAACCAAACACCGTTCTCAAAGTTGAGATCACAATCACAATTAAAACTATATTTAAATACACACATTTAATCAAGTCACTTATCAAGTCTGAATTTCTTCTAAATGGATTTTAAATAAAAACATGCTGAGGTTAATTTATTGCATTTAGTTGGACATTCCACATGTCTAATTCTCGACAATGGAAAAAAGTCTGCAGCAAAAATAACTCGAGGGGGGGGACGGGGGACGGGGGGGACGGCGTGAGAAATAAATCTGATAGAGAAACAGACTGCTAGATTGTATTATTATTATTTTTTTGCTAAACCTTAAGCAGGTTAATCTGATACCAGCCAGGCATTTTATGACTGACAGCAGCTCAGGTAGGATTTTAGATGGTGAGTCACTCAATCACAAATTCTGCTACAACTGTTTGTAAAACTTTATTTTAAGGGGTAGAAATATTTCAGTAAATGTAGTTCATTAATGTACTTGTTAAAGACTTTCTTGCACTTAAACTTTATTACCGAGACTAAATATTTGCACACTTGATGAATTCAATTTTGTATAACAATATGTTACAAGCCCACAGACTCTTATAAAGTCAATTACTAAATTCTATACATTCGCTGAACAACTCGGCATCCAGTCATTTTTGTTAACATTCAATCAAGTTAGAAAAAATTGCAATTTCACCATATTCATTTATTTTAATTGTGTAATGGGCAGTGGTGGTCTAGTGGTATAGGGCGCTGGATCGCTGATCCAAAGGTTGGGGTTCAAGTCTCACTCTCCACAAGGTTGTCACTGTCCCCCCAGTGCAGCAAACTGGGTTATCAAAGGCGGGCCATGTCTCTCACTGTCTATGGTGAGAGGCATGTATAAGAACCATCGCTGACATTCGTAAAGAGTAGCTGCAAAGCCGTCAGCGAATTTCTGTCCCTTGCTAAAAAGGGTTGTGACAGGAAGGGCTTCCGACTTAAAAACCTCTGCCAAATGAAACGTGCAAATCAGATGATTCGCTGTGGCTTAAAAGGGAAAAAAGGAAAAAAGCCGAAAGGAAGATAGACAGTTTTTAATTGTGTAATATTTGTGTAATTTCACCATATTCATATTTTAATTCAATAATGCAAGTGTAATCTTTTATTACAAAAAGTATATTATTCATCATGAATAAAATATATGCAATTAAACAAATTGCATACTCAAACAGTAACAGCTTCAATGAACAAATGAATATTTCTAAACCAATTTGAAAATACGACCAAAACAGCAGTACGTTAGACACAGAGATCGACATCGGTGGGAAGTTTTATTTTGAAGAGGGTAGAGTTTCTCTCCTAAGTTGTGGAGGAAAGCTGGCACTGTTGATAAAGTTTACTCTAAACTGGCACGCCCGCCTCACAGCAAGAAGGCCTGGGTTCGAATCCGAGCCTGGGCGTTTCTGTGTGGAGTTTGCATGTTCTTCCCGTGCTTGCGTAGGTTTCCTCCGGGTACTCCGGTTTCCTCCCACAGTCCAAAAACATGCACAGTAGGTTAATTGGCTAAATAATGTGTGGAGAGGGCTTCACTAAGTTGGATAACTTGTGCCCAATCCCTTTCTTCAATGAATAAAATATGTTTCAATCAATCTAAACTGGTAGAAGCTCATTGGCAAGAACAGCTCTCTGATGAGCCATTAATAGGCCTAAATATTTTCATTCATACAAACAAACAAACAATTTTTGGTCCACTGCTTATGTTGAACCCGAATGTTGTCTTACTTTATAAAAAAAAAAAAGTAATTAATCCAGGAGAGAGTTTGCTCATTACTGCTGGTTACACCAGTAGTCAGGTGTACAGTTGTCAATTGTGAAAGGCTGCTGTGAACACAGTATTGAACCAAATGTTCATTTTGAGTCGGGGCCTTACATGCATCCATGGTGTGAAAACCTCAGCATACAGGAAGAGTTGGTCTAATACTAAAGAAAATTAAGTGACTAACATTTTCCTCTCACGTCTGTTCAGGTGTCTAGGCTGTTGTGGTTGACTCAGTTTATTTGTAGTCATGGAAAAAAAAAAAAAATTTTGCCCCTAAAAGTGTTCCAATTCTTTTGACAAAGTTTCCCAATTTTTTTTTAACCAAAACATTCCGTTTCACTTGCATCATGCAAAAGGAGTCCCACATGACTCACATTCTGGGATTTAGTGGTTATGCTTTTCTTTTTACTCAAACATTGTTTGGATTAGATGGATAAAACATGATTAAATAAAATAAATAAATAAATAAAATGTGTGTGTGCTGTATGTGTGTGTATATGTATGTATGTATGTATGTATGTATGTATGTGTGTGTGTATGTATGCATGTATGTATGTATGTGTGTGTGTATGTATATATGTATGTGTCTTTTAACTGCTTAGGCTGCTGCCCCCAGATTCGAGCCCAGATTAAGCGGAAGATGATGATGATTACTTTTTAAACTGATGTATTATACGTAACTAACCAGCACTTGAAATTCACCAACTGCCAGTGTTAACCTACTTTCAGTTTAAATCTGCATGGAAGGCCATCCAGATAATTGAAGAAAGACCACTTTAAAAGCCAGGTGACGCAAATAAAACGAGCTATAATTTGTTTAAGTACATATAATTGGACAAGATGATTTCTAAATGATTTTATTTGAATTGCACCAAAGAGAAAGAATCTAACTAAAAAAAAGATTTGGGATGTTCTATAGATAGACAGATAGACAGACACACACAGTACTGCTTCGCTAAAGGAATGCTAGTTTTGTGGGTTGTTGTCATCCAGTATATGTGTAAATCTATTCGTACACACCCCAACACCCCACACACACAAGTTATGCCAACGACAGTGTTGCTTTCAGGACACTACTTTAACAAGCAAGTCATGAATTAAGGAGAGTGTATAGCTTGTGTGGGGGAGATGATTTCAGGTTTGGGGGAGGGGGGGGGGATCATTAATTAAAAGTTGTGTTAAATAAGAATTCCTGTATACAGTTCCATGTAAATTGGATCACAGTCACCTTGGCTGTGCTGCCAGACAAAACACATGACATGATATGATTTGTTCTTGCAGAACATGAACCTTAACATGGCACAGGTAGTGTTCAAGATCCTTTTCTGTTCACCACTGAATTAACAAGCGCGTTACAGTAGCATTTCTGTCAGCTTAAACTAGTTTGATCATTTGCCTCAGACCTTTTTAATCAAGAGGGTGTCTGCTCTAAGGTATAAAATAAATAAATAAATAAATAAATAAATAAATAAATAAATGCCGTGTTCCCCTAACAAGACCAACCTGGCAAAATCGTGCCACTCCAAAAGCCTTTTCGCCAAGTGAAAAACTTAATAGACCAGCCTCTCAGTTTTCAAATTGATCAGAATTGTTTGTTTTTTTAATGTGTCGAGGCGCCCATGATCTATTTATTTTGTTTACATGACATCGACTCAGAGACGGGTGCTTCATATTTATTAGAATTAGCAGAATCAGCCAATGAGATTGTTTTACAGCACAGCCAGTTGCAACACTATATTCTCTTGGTTAACTTCATTTGGGTCAATGCCATTCAGAATAATCTGGACTATGCACCACCCCCTATCTCAGGTAATTGGCTTCAACTTCTAGTCAAGGCAAAAAAAATCTGTGGTGCATGGTTTGTTTTGTAGATTTATGTGGCTTGTGCTAAAATACTTCTCAAAGAAAAATCTTTTCATTGCTGAGTGTTTTTTATTGTTTGCAAAGCTGTAGCCACGATGTTATTTATGGATTATTGCATAGCATTCCAGAGACAGGCGCTTAATACTGCAGACTACAGCCGGATTAAAGGAAGTACAGACTCATCTGCTCAACACAATGTCAGAAGAAGCGAGTCAGGCTCTGCACTAACAAGATTCTCCAAAAGCCAGCAGAGCAGAAGCAGATGTCTGAAGATTTGGTCATTTTAAAAGATACTACCAGAATTGTACTTGCAGAACGTGGTGCTTATTTAAGAGAATTTATTTAAGTTTAATGACGTTTCCTTGTATATAAATATTTACTCAAGAATTTTGCTAAAAGCAACTTGTTCACATTTTCAAATACAGAATAATTATATTTTTGGACATTTTGAGTGAAAAATTCATCCATGGTTTTTGGGGTTAAATAGTAAAAGAAAGAAAAAAGAAAAAGAAAAGCTGATCTACCAATCAGAAAAATATGGTTGGTAGGTCAGCTTTGCTTTTTCTCTTTTAGCATTTTTTAAGCCCAAGTAAGATCACTCATTGGTTGTTTTTGTGCCACTTTATATAAACTGTTCCTTATGAACAGACCATCATGTTGGAAATCTTAGGAAATAAGCAGCTACCGAGACACTAAAACCAGTACCTGTCAAACACCCCATACCATATATTGTGCTGCCATATATTATACGACTGGCTGACTGGATAATTATATAAATTGCAGTTGTCCAGATGTTCATATTAAATGCTGTGATGCAAGATGGAGAACAAAATCTATATTTAAAAAGACATGGTTTCCAAACAGGGCCATTTAAATCTTGAGGGGGAACTTCATCAGAAAATAGAAAAAAATCCAACTTTACATTTTTCTATATTTCAATCAGTAGGAATTGTCTCTGGTGGCAGAACAGTGGAGATGTGAATAGCACATCTGCCTCACAAGGCGGCCCTGGGTTTAAATTTCAGGCTCAAAGTGTTAACTTCGCATGTTCTCCCTGTGCTTGTGTGGCTTTCCTCCAACAGACGAAATAACTCTTCTAAATTTCCTCTGGGTGAGAGTATGAATGGCTATGCCTGTGTTGGTTCTGCATCATACCCCACCCTCACCCAGAGTTGGCTCAGATAGGCCCCAGTCTCCCCACGAACCATTAAGCAATTCATCAAATCACATCATATGTCTGGTAAAAAAAATATATATACAGTAGTGCATTTTTCAGCATATACATTAAAGAAAGCATTGGGCTTACCTCAGTGTGTTGGTCGAGATGGCCACAATGCCTTCAGGACACTGCTCTGAAGCAAAACCTGAGGCATACTCCAGCGTTTCATAGGAAAGTGGCGTCAGATGGAAACGTGACTGATAGGAATAGCTAAGCCACGAACGGCTAGACATGGCCAGCACCTGAAAAGGTCACACAGCCTGAAAAACATGTACCTGCCCACACAAATATCAAATCCAAACAAAAACCAATGTTTGCTTCTGAATGAGTGCCGCCACTTACAGCCTCTTGGCCTTGCATTCGCACTCGAAAAAGTTTCACTGGCCGAGAGCCCAGGTAGCGTGTACGAGTGTCAGATAGGTCTCCGGTCACTGGGTCCAGCACAGTGCGGAGTAATACACCGTTCTGTTGGACACACACGTTGAATACAAAATCACAGAAACAGAGGTAGGTTGCAAAACATTTTATTTAAATGATTCAGGGGACAAAAATTCAGTTCTCTATTAATAACAGAGTGGAACCATTACCTGCAGGCCAATGTTGAGGTAAAGGAAGCCAATGGTGCCTTTCTCACCCAACTCATCTTGTTTCTCAACACCTCCCATTTCCACTATACACAGAGATTCAGGCTGTGCAGGTAGAGCCTGCATACTCAGCGGCTGGAGACAATCCTACACACCAAACATACAAGTTTAAAAAAAAATTTGGCTTCATAATTTAACATCTGTGAACTTACAAAAGCTCCCTGACTAACCAGAGCTTTACATGAAACAGATTAAAACCTCCCAATTCGCGTTTTAATTGTCTAACCCAGGCCGCACCCCTAGTTTTTCCGTGTACATCTCAAATTACTATAGATTACAACCACACTATGCATTGTACTTTAAAACCGAAGTTAAAGAACACTGAAGTATCATTGTTGTGTAATTAATACTACCGATGGCTATGGTTTTAAATAGACAGCACAGTCTGAAGAGTGACAAAGTCAATGGTCTGAAACAAAGAGGAGACAAAAGAAACAGCATACCGAAGGATCAAGGGAGATAATGCGCACTGTGTTATCCACCAAGCCCACAGCCAAGAACCGCGAGCGCTGTTCACCTGGAGGAACGTTCGCAAGACTCATACACACCACATCCGCAGACATCTCCTTTCTCTCAGTGTACTCATTCAGCTGCCCTGACTGCGGAGTGAGAGAGAGTTTAACTGTACATGAAAGGTACGAACTGTGACTGTGGTGCGTTGAAAATGCTTTGCTTCTGCTGGCATACCGGGTCCATCTCAAAGTACACCAGCTCTCCTCCGGTCAGGGCGATAACCACCTGCCGCTGGTTCACAGCACAACGAACAATTGTCTTCTTTCCTGGTGTTTTCCACTCGTTCACACGTTTATCTGCTCGGATATGGCGAATACCATCTGGGTACACCTGGGAACAAAAGGGGGGTGTAAACGCTAACTAGGGGTCTCCATTGTGGGAATTGGACCAGCCGCGACACAGATACTACGTTTCATAAACTACTTTCTGCCTTTGGTTCCAAGTTGCTACCATGAAAATTTGCTGGTGATATGTCTTGGAGATCTTAAGCCACAAGTACAGTGGGGCCAATAAATATTGGGCAACGTAAAAATGTGCAAGTTCACCCATTTAAAAAGATAAGAGAGGTTTGTAATTTTCATCATTGGTACACATCAAGCTTGAGAGACAGAATGTAAAAATAAAATCCAGGAAATCACATTGTATGATTTTTAAACAATTTATTTGTGAAAATGGGAGGCCAATAAGTATTGGGCAGCCAGCAAAAGTTACTTTTAATACTTTGTATTGTAGTCTTGGTTGGCATTCATAGGTAAAACGGTTCCTGTAGTTCTTGACCAGGGCCACACACACTTTAGTTGGTATTTTGTCCCACTCCTCTGCACAGATCTTCTCTAGAGCTGGGATGTTTGAGGGCTGTCGCTTGGCAACTCGAAGTTTTAACTCTCTCCACAGGTTTTCGATTGGGTTGAGGTCTGGACACTGGCTAGGCCACTCCAGAACCTTGATATGCTTTTTACGGAGCCACTCCTTGGTTTTCTTGGCTGTGTGCTTTGGATCGTTATCATGCTGGAAGACCCAGCCATGTTTCATCTTGCAGAAAAGCATCCCCAAAGCATGATGTGTCCACCCCCATGCTTCACAGTAGGTATGGTGTTCTTGGGATGAAACTCAGCATTCTTCTTCCTCCAAACACGGCGAGTGCTATTTAAACCAAAAAGTTCAATTTTGGTCTCATCTGACCACATCACATTCTCCCAATCCTCCTCTGGATCGTCCAGATGGTCTTTAGCCTATTTCAGATGGGCCTTTACATGTTTTTTGTTTAGTAGGGGAACCTTTCGGGCAATGCAGGATTTCATCTCATGACGACGTAGTGTGCTAGTTATTGTCATCTTTGTGACGGTGGTTCCTGCCGTCTTCAAATCATTGACCAGTTCCTGTCGTGTAGTTCTGGGCTGATTACTCACTGTTCTCAGGATCCTTTGGACCCCCGAGGTGAGATCTTGCATGGCGCGCCACTCCTAGGGAGGTTGTCAGTGATGTTATACTTCTTCCATTTTCTAATAATGTTTCCAACTGTTGATCTTTTCTCACAAAGTTGTTTACCAATTGCAGTTTGACTCATCCCAGATTTGTGCAGTTGTACAATTTTATCTCCGTTGTCTTTGGGAAGCTCTCTGGTCTTGGTCATGGTGAAGACTGCAGTCTGACCGTTTGAAGGTGTGTGCAGGTTTGAAGGTGTCTCTTATGCATCTAATCAGTTCAAACAGGTGTCATTCATACTGTTAACAAGTGGGGGCCGAAATAATGTTTGTTTTCTAGCTGCCCAATACTTATTGGCCTCCCATTTTCACAAATAAATTGTTTAAAAATCATACAATGTGATTTCCTGGATTTTTTTTTTTTACATTCTGTCTCTCAAGCTTGATGTGTACCTATGATGAAAATTACCAACCTCTCTTATATTTTTAAATGAGTGAACTTGCACATTTTTACATTGCCCAATACATATTGGCCCCACTGTATATGTAACTACAAAAATAAGTAAATTACTCAAGCAAAACTGTCAGAAGTAAAAACAATGAGTAACGCCATCGTGGCAGGTAAACAGAAGAGAAATTAAATAAGATGAGAGGTCTGCTGGTGCTGCTTTACACTTTCAAATAAAGAATCAGTGCCACCCATTATCTTTAATTATCAATCTTGGAAAACAGGGCCAAACACACACAGCTTACCGGGTTCACTTTATATACAGAACCTCAATATTAGTTTCCATTGTGTATAAACTCGGAAGAAAATACTACACTGTTTCCTTTATCATCCGAGGTGGGAGTCATTAACATCTTAATTCTACAAGGGGACTATGTTATACGAACCCCTTGGGAACCACCACTGATCAACAACCTCTGTACGTTAATTATTTGAAACAACAGCCCGGGGATGTCGCGGCCAATATTACACAGAATGAGAACTGAGTGGGTGGACATGAGCAATGTGAAAGATCTGTCTGAACATGTGAATCCTGTTCCGTACGGTCTGAAGCCTTCCTGCTGAATGACAGTCTAATGGGAATCACTTAAGCTCTGACTGACATTTACATCATGCGTCTGGGGAAAACGTCATTACTTGCCTGCACCAAAGCATCTTCCCCCAGCAGAGAGCAGGACAAAGTTGGGGTAGTGCCCAGGAACCCTGAGTCTGTGACTTCTTCTACAGTTTCTCCGATTGACAATACCAGGGTGGCGTTAACGAACGACACAATGATGTAGGCATCAAACTCATCTGAAAAAGGAAGACAGACATTGGTCAAGTTGATGGAAACTATTGCATACGTGAAAACCATTTTTCCCCCCTCAAGACTGTGTATGCATGGAAGCGTAACATATCAAAAGAAGATTTACTGTCGGTGTTAGAAAATTCGGGGTTTGGGTAGTAATGAAGTTGAGGGGTTAAGTAAAGGATAAGTTCATCTCAGACTCACAGTTCAGTCCAGACTTTATTAAAAAGTATTTAAAGACTAATACAGGGAACCCTCACTTTACGGGGTTAATTGAGACTGAGATCCCCATGCGACCATCGAAATCCGCGAAGTAGGATATATCAACCCCCTCGGCTGACGTATACGCACATTTGTGTGTGTATATAATATCAATAATTACATATTCAATGCTAGAAATGCTTATAATAACAATTCAACATAAAAAATAACAATATGTAAATAAAATATAAATACACACATACAGATGGTATTGCATGAGAAGATGATGACACATACATACGCGTGCACACACAGATGCAGTAATGCAATGAGTTTTGATGGTCGGTTTTGGGTTGTTTTTTGCTGGTTTAAGTTTTTTTTTTTCATAATTAGCATTGTTTTGTGGCATTTTCCTTAACTTTTCCCCCTATTCTTCCTTAACTTCCTTATTTTTTTTAATCGACGAATATTTATTAAAAGAAAAAAACGGGATGCACTAAAGCTGCATGAATTAAATCGCGAAGTAGCGAGGGATTCATGTATATATTTTTAAGGTGAATTTTCTGTCAGAAAGGTCTTTCCTTTAACATATTGTTGATGGTCCAAGAAGTAGCAAAAAGTTCATTTATTAGACCATCATCTCTGAAAACATCAGGAAAAGTTTTCATTTCTTTTTTTCACCTTTATCTTAGGATTACAATGCTACATTTTAAGGTTATGTAATTTCATCCAACATCAACAAGTGAATTACATTCCTAGGGGAAGAAGTCGACACCTGTGTGTCATAAAATAAATAAAGAATACAGATCACATGATTTCAAGGAACCCTCTGTGGCAAAATGTACCCAAAATGCACCTCACTACACTTTACCAGTCAGCCATGTTCCACAGAGTAGGTAGGTAGTTTGTTGAAGGTTACCACCCACTGAATAGTTGAGCAAGTGACAGCAAGTCTGATACTGAAGCAGAATTCTGAATAGAGTTTCTATTCCTCATAAGCTCTCAGCATACAGACAACAGGTTTGGTCTGGTTTGCCTGTTCAGATTTGTGCTGCAGTTCTGCAGACTATAGGGTTTTGATGAGTTTAATGTAGGCTGCGACACCAACTAATATTGAATATTGTGTTGTCATCCCTCTGAGGATATAATATGTAATATGCTATTACATAACCACAACAGGCATACTTAAAATAACAGGTCAACAACCGCAAACAATACTGGTATTTATCCAATTATCTGTCACAACATAGGAATTGCACCAAGTACCAAGTAAAATAAATACCCAAAATAATGCAGTACTTTTTTACTGGTTCTGTATGTTTTGTTTTTGAATATGTGTTAAGTATTTTTTAGGTTGACAAGACAACTTCAAACTAAACTCTATATATAAGCACTGCTTGTCACACTAACATACATACTCCAAAACAAAAATTAATTCTGCTTGTGTACAAGAATAATATTTGGCGTGAGGAATATTTTTATTAAAAGAGCACAATCGCTGATCATTTAAACTACACAGGAACAGAACATTGAGTCATCTGCTATCTGGGGATTAAAAGACATTATCCAGAGTGGATACTGTTTCAATCATAACAACTGACAATCAAGGTTTTTTGTGGTCATTTACAGCAGCAATGGTATTAATGTTTGAAATGTGAAAATACTGCCTAAAATTCTGGTTCTAGTTTGCTCTTCAATGTTCCTGCATAGTACATTCCAAAACTATAAATGGGTTTAAAACATAGCGTTAATAAAAATGTTAGCGCTGAGAGCACAAGGGGCATTTTCAAAAAAGTCAAATTTTGAGTTTAGCAGTACCTCCGTAGTACGCTGACGTAATGACGCTGAGTCCATTCTTTACAAAAGACAGACTGATCGTGTCCCTCCTTCTTTCCAGTTCAGATATATATATCAGTTATATAGCGTGTTACCCTTGTGTTAAGACGTCGTCTCTGTGATCTTTGTGTTTACACTGTTTTGCGGACTTTTGTAACCCTAAGCAAATGTGGTTGGTCAGAAGCGTAAGCCTACTAGCATGGGTGCAAGTCTCATACACAGAGATGAATCCGCTGCTCGGATCGGCGCAATCTACCATGCATACTCAGTTAAGCAAAGAGAGTTGTAAAATGAATGAAACCCCGAATCCAGAAAAGAAAGAGAGCTCTCCACTCTGCTGGTGATTCACATCAGTGCAGGTTGAATACTAAACGAGTACAGCGCCCTTGCTCACTTGAAAGACCGGAAGTCCATATAACCCGCATTTTGTCTCAAGCATCCGACGTAAAAACCCATGCCAAATCAAATTTGCGAATCAGATGATTCGCTGTGGCGACTCTCGAGACCGGGAAAAAGCAGAAAAGAAAAGATGTTTATAATAACTGATTTAGGGGTGTTTTATGAGATACGGTAATGGTATTTATGGATGTATAGTACAGTATGAACGTCATACGTCACTGGAACATACAGTAACAACTTACGTTCACTTTCAACTTATGTTCGGCTGTCCGGAACCAAACAAAAACAAATCGGGAAGCATCTGTAACTATAGTTTTGGCCCAATAAAATGGGATCCCATTGAGAAAATCTGAATAACTACTGCACTAATACCTAGAGAGAGAAAAACAAGATTACAGTGTGCTCCAGATAAGCAATCACAGTGTTTGGATAATTAAGATCAATTTCTCCACTTATTCACGATATGGGCTACATGTCAGGTCAATGTCCAGGGTGAAGGTACAATTTGTGACAAAGCTACTTTAAGACAGACGATGCATCTTGGCACAGAACAGTGTGTTAAAATTTCTACAAAATAAAGAATATCAACTCAATGACACTGCCATCTTAGATCACAATCTCATTCAAAATTTGTGGTGGGGGTGAGGTCACAATAAGGTTGCAAAATAAAAGTACAGACGCTCCCCGACTTACGTTTTTAATTGGTTCCGAACGCAAGTAGAAAGTGAACGTAAGTTGTTACAGTGACGTATGATGTGTGACATATGACGCTCATACTGTACTATACATCCATAAATACCATTACCGTATCTCTTAAAACACCCCTAAATCAATTATTATAAACATAACATTGTAAAATAATATCAAATAATATCAACATTAATTTCAAATAAGTCACTTATTCATACCGAGTTACTTTACATGGGCCAGTGGTGTAGTGGTTAGAGTGCTGGGCTCATGATCGGGAGGTTGTGAGCTCAAATCCCACTGACACCCCCACTGTGCTAAGACCCCTGGGCAAGGTCTCAACCACAAGTGTGCCTCTGTTCACCCAGCAGTATAAATGGGTACCAGTAAAAAATATACTGGGAAGGTAACCTGCGATGGTTGAACTCCTGGTCGCTTCACGCTTTGGAATGATTCTGATGAGCCACTAGGCTCGGGTGTAAAAACCCGACAAGACTTACCTTACTTTACATGAAGCTTAAAACAGGCAATCAACGCTTACAATATGTGGGGCGCTCAATACTGAAAGTAGTGTACTTGCAAAAGTAGTGTAGTTGCTGTGGGTTATACAGACTTCCGGTCTTTCAAGTGCACAAGGGTGCCGTTGAACTCGTTTAGAACACAGCCTGCACTGATGTGAATCCAACCAAAGCGGAGAGTTCTTTCTTTTGTGTAAGTAAGTAAACTTTATTCAAGAGATGCACACAAAGAACAAGTTCAAATCCTAATGCATATTAATATAACAATAAGTATAAACTCTTAGGATTCTGCTAAAAGATAAGAAATATCTGTAATTGTTCTGTAATTTGTGCATTCGAGTTTTCATTCATATTACAACTCTCCTTGCTTAACTGAGTATGCATGGTAGATTGTGCCGATCTGAGCAGATAGTTAATTCATCTCTGTGTATGAGACTTGCACCCATGCGAGTAGGCTTACACTTCTGAACAACCATATTTGCTTAGGGTTACAAAAGTCCGCAAAACAGTGTAAACACAAAGATCACAGAGACGACGTCTTAACACAAGGGTAACACGCTATATAACTGATTTTATATATATATATATATATATATATACACACACACACATACATACACACACAGTATATATACACATATACACACACACACACACATATATATATATATATATATATACACACACATATACACACACACACAATTATATATATATATATATATATATATATATATATATATATATATATATATAGAGAGAGAGAGAGAGAGAGAGAGAGCGAGACACACACATCTGAACTGGGAAGGAGGGACACAATCAGTCTGTCTTTTGTAAAGAATGGACAGCGTCATTACGTTAGCGTACTACGTAGGTACGTCTAAACTCAAAATTTGACTTTTTTGAAAATGCCCCATGTGCTCT
Source organism: Plotosus lineatus (assembly GCA_024760905.1). Taxonomy (NCBI): domain Eukaryota; kingdom Metazoa; phylum Chordata; class Actinopteri; order Siluriformes; family Plotosidae; genus Plotosus; species Plotosus lineatus. The sequence goes on from CM045739.1 coordinate 38,857,958, forward strand.
GAGAACTAACATATTTATTAACTCTGTTTTTTATATATATATATATATATATATATATATATATATATATATATATATATATATATATATACACACACACACACATATACATACACACACACACACACACACACACACACACAGTCTGTAGTTTGTAAACAATGAATGCAGCGTCATTACGTCAGCGTACTACGTAGGAAAGTCTAAGCTCAAAATTTCACTTTTTTTTTTTGGGGGGGGGGGGGGGGGTGGGGGACGTAAAATCGAAAAAACGTAAAACGGATGAACCTAAGTCAGGGAGCAGCTGTACTAACCATAACTGAAAAAAAAATTAAGAAAAAAAAAATTTCCATAATATGTTCAACACTGAATGATTCCATGCTTTGTTTTTTTTGTTTTCTTAGAATAAAACATGGCCTTACTGACAATAATGTACTTTGTTTCAGGCATATTCAGCAATGAACAAATAATGGGCTATTTCTGTGATCTATTTATATGCGACTAAAGAAAAATTGCAACAAGTGTGGATATTTTTCATAATTTTTTTGTTCATAGTTGCATCAGTCCCTCAACATTTTCACATATGGGACATACTCTTTAAAAGAGAACTACCCCAACCCACACACACTGGCCATGTACCTTCTACATGTCTCCTCACAGTCCACACAGCATTGGGGTTACCAGGAAGCTCAGACACCGCCATCTCTGAGACCTGCATGCACAAGTATACAGTTCCAGTAGATCACACATACAACACTGTCGCATGCCATAAAAGGTATCACACCACAGACTTTCTTAGAATTCTGCCTTGCATTATCAATCAAAGTGGAAAACACCTTGCAAGCAAGAAGCAAATGTGTGAAACGGATCTACACAGAGAGACATAACACACACACACCTCCAGACCATGTCGAAGAACCCTAAGCGTCGATTTTGGTCCTCGACCACATGCCACATACAGCTGAGGTGTATCCTCATTGGCCAAATCAGCAATCTGCAACAGAGAGGGAAAAAAATACAGGTTTAAATTACTGAAAAACAAAAAGTTAGCGTTACAGTTTTCCAATGATCATTTCATCTGAAATCAAGTGGTCTTATATTATTGTGATGCATAACACTGGGGCGTTTAAAATTACGGTGGGCGAGCCAGAAGCAAGCGGACGAATGTTCAGTTGAGAGAGGGAAAAAAAGAAAACGTGATGCTACTTAGGATAGCCCACAATGATATATCATACTAATCGTGGAGTTAAATTCATTAGTTTTGCCATTTTATTAATGCACAGACTGTTATTTGTCTGAATGAGCAGTGGTGGTCTACGTATAGGGCGCTGGATCGCTGATCCTAAAGTTGGGGGTTCGAGTCCCACTCTCCACAAGGTTGTCACTGTCCCCACCCAGTGCAGCTCACTGGGTTATCAAAGGGCGGCCACGTCTCTCACTGTCTATGGTGAGAGGCATGTAAAAGAACCATTGCTGACTTTCGTAAAGAGTAGATGCAAAGTCATCAGCGTGTTTCTGTCCCTTCATCATAATTTTTTGTCTGAATAATTCTGCATTTCTTCTCAGACAGGAAAGCAGTCACACACTGCACAAAGTATAGCATTGCCAAGTAAACGTCACAAACTATTCTAAGAAAACCTTTTGTACATATACTGTAAAACATGCATATCTTATTCGCATCTGCTTAATAAGTTTTTCTTTATTATTGAATAGAGAAAGGCATCATTGTTTGGTGATTAGACCAAGTGCTGCCAGCTATTTTCAGTGAAACAATGGATGACATGTCGGGACCTAAAATCTTTTGTCTCACAAAATCTGGGCGCCCTCTCAGAGAAAGTCCCCGCCTTTCCGTTTTATAAAACAGGATAGCAGATTCTGGCAAATACAAAAATGAAAGTCTGTTTCTTGGACAAAAAAGACAAATGTCATGCCAGGAATATTATTGCGCTCTCCTCATCCTGCTCACCCAGAGTACCTGATAGTCATGTGCAGCTCCCTCTCCACTTGCCAAAGTTGTTTATCTCAATCAATGCCACAAGTGACTACACGCCTTTGCGCAGCACAAAAAAAAAAAAAAAAAAATGCAAGTGCAACCTTAGCTGAAATTACAGGCAACAAAACATACTGAGATTTCTGTCGTCATTGCCGGATGTTCAGGTAAGGCAAATGGTATATAGCTAAGAACCTTGTGCCAAGAATCAGTACCACGAGCACACAAAATAATGCATGGCTCGTAGTGAAAATATGATTTGAAATAAAAGGAGCCAGAAATTTACATTTTTTCCCCCCTCTTTTTCAAGGTGCACCATCTGTCCAAATCATTCATTTATTTCAGTCTGCTTCTTTGCAGGCCGAAGCCACATTTGATTTCAAGTTCGTCATCTTGAAAGCTGTGACCCAATAGTTCGACACGACTTTGAGCACGAAAGGCTGCTGGTTGGATATTGAACCATCATAAAAAATGTTTGGCGATGGGGAAGTTAGCTTCCCCTTCACTGCCTCCACCTTCATGGCTTAAACTATTCTTCAGCAAAGCACCTCGCCTCCAAATGCTCTCCGGGCAGCCTGATGTGTGTGCACTCACTTTGGATTGGATGCAGCAGCAATTATTTCCCTTGTGGGACTGATACAGTATATTTGTATATTGGTCCGGGGTGCCAAATAGTGGCTCCTCTGCCAGGCACCACTTCTGGGCATCTCAATCTCAAGTCTTTTATAAACTAAGATTCCACTGTTCAATCATTAACGGACAGTTGAGAAAACATCTGAGCACCTGCAGAAGTCCATAGGAGGCCTTTATTTCCAGCAGAAAAATATCCAGTTCAAAATAGTGCAACTACTGTATTTATACCCTTTTCTAAACTATTTATTCTGCATTTAGTGGAATTTCAAAAACTTAGAGAACTGGAAAAATACTGGCAACCATTTAAAAAAAAATGCATCAAATCTGTACTCCATATACCGTATTCGACATAAGCGACCAGCTCCAATAAGCCCCCCACCCGTGTTTTAGATCTTACGTCTAATAACCACCCATGTGCACTGGGAGCAAAATCATAGATCAAACTTCCCAATTTTATTCGATCAGTCTCCATAACGGTAAAATGAGTCGTTCACTGCCTGTAAAAGTGAGTTTACACGGAATGTCTATAATGTTCATCATTAACAACATATTTGATTGTTCCGCCATGCTTTAAAAAACAGGAAAATATTTTTGCTGTGTTCTCTTGGTAAATGTCCAACAACCGATGAACCATTAGAAACTGCTACAGCAAAACTATGGGATGCTCTGAATGAACGGAGTGATGAGCCAGATATGGACCTGTCAGAAAGTGATGAGTATTTTTCACCCGATTCTCCTGTTGACTAACATGTGCTTGTTTGTGTTGATTGGCGCAACTTGCCATGTGCTAAAGTCGGCATTCGTGTTGATTGGCTCGATTTTACATCTGGGGGGGAGGAGATATTTAAAGGAACAGCAGGGGGGGGGAATTAAAGGGTCTTTTTTTTTTTTTTTTAAGTTAAGCTGTTTTCTGTTTATTTTCATCGTTCATGCAAGTAGTTTGGTTGATACCACAAAATGAATAACAAAAATACCAGTAAAACTCTTTTATTGTTCTGTTATTATTCATATTTTCCACCTCGATGCTAATAAGCACACCACTCCACTCCACTGGTAATAATTTTAATAAGCACCCACCCACTCCAGTTTTTTAAGCGCCCTGTGCGCTTATAACGTCGAATACAGTAAATGTATATCAGGTTCAGTAATGTTGTAAGCTATAGACAACTGATCAATGATTCACATTTGTTCAGTATTTGAGGCTGAGACAGAAGGGGTAACAGAACTTTCCTAAAAACACCCACATACCACCAACTTACTTGGCAGGACATGATGGGAGAGAGGTTCTCCTGTTCATCCACAAGTACCAGGTTCTTCAGTGGTCGTGGCTGGAAGAAAAACGTATCACCTTCTTCCAGAGGCATGGCAGAAGAGAATTCTGGTTCGTCGTCATCATCACCCAGGTGGGCTATCTGATACAGATAACTAACACACAAATAGGGTGCATGTTAAGAGACCGGTGCGATGTTTAACACAACTCTGAAAATTAATGGCACTTTCCAATATCAAGATAAGAGATGAATGAAACGTTCACTACATCAGTAATTTGATTCGGTAAACACAGAAGAAACAAACATCCGAAGGTTGCGCAACACAATATATTTTTATGTGTGTTGGGAGACCTGACATGAGGATAGTTGATCATGTGACAATTTATAATTTCCGAGCAACTGAACAAGTTTTGTCTGTCTATTACACAGCAGATACAGCTCTCTGAATAGTAAAATTAGCAAACACAATCTGAGATGTAATTTCAAAACTTAGAGAAAATAATTCATCTGGTATTACTCTGGCTTTCGTAGAACACTATGAACCTCGCTTGTGGTCCAAATAGTCAGGTGACATCTTTTTTATCTGCTGATTACTTGATCTTACACAACATACATTAACATTCAGCTTTAATCATTTACTTCTTCTGCTGTTCACACAAATGTGAATGATAAATCAGAGAATTCTTGTAAGGTGGTCCAGGTCATTTTATAGCCTGCAATCATATTATTCTGAAACGAGACCTGACAATTTTTAACTTTGTGCAAGATGAGTAACCATTTAAACAGCTGTACACAGGCATTAAACCCGTGTTGAATTTTTTAACACCTAAAATTACAAACATCGGATTAAACAGCTTCACAACATTCATGTTTACAAACTTGAAGTCTATGCTTAAATATATATAATAAAAAAAACACACACAAGACACAGACACACACGCACGCACGAGCGCGCAAACCCCCCCCCCCATGCATTCCTTTAGGCAAGCCAAAGATTTTTACTAATGGTCACACATTACTACATTCAATATTTTGCACCTTTGTTCTTATTTGTTTCAAATACTGTATAATCATTTCTACAGCTGGCTTACTGTAAACAAAAAGGCTGCTTTACCATGAATATGACAAAACACTATTTCCACACAGGGCTGCAAAAATTCTACCTCACCCTTGTAAAGTTCTCCTTTCTGAAGTAAACACAGTGCACAACTTCAATCATTTAAAGAAAGGTAAATTCAACATTTCAGATTCAAATCAGACATACAGATTCATGGAAGGCAGTGTTTCTGAATTATTTTCTGTGACACCCCCTCCAGGAAGAAAAAAAAACAAACATTTCACGCCCCCCCACCACCCCGCGAGCGACCACAAGTCTACTCCCACCCAATACTATAAGTATTATTTGTCTATAAAATTATTATTAGTACACCTCTGCATAACATTGTATCTTTGGTAACATTAAATATTATATATATAGTTCAATTTATATTAAAGATAAATTTCATCAGCATTGTTTTTTAATGTAACAGAAAAGGTCTAAAAAGTGCACCAATGTGCCTGAAAAAAAAAAATCCTTATTTAAACTCATTTAACTCATTTATGTCTTAATATTTCCGTCTCTCTCCACTTTTCTCTTTGTTCCTGTTAGAAATTTTTCCATGTTGCTTCTTGAGGGGTTGCTAAAATAAGGTTTCTGACTATGTAGTACAGTTATATGATGTTTAAGTTTCATTATGCGTAACAGTAAAGGACCTGAGGCCGGTGGTGAGTTCAAATCCCAGTTAGACCCTCACTGTGCTAAGTCCTCTGGGCAAGGTCTCAACCGCAAGTGTACCTCTGTTCACCAAGCAGTATAAATGGGTACCAGTAAAAATATACTGGGAAGGTAAGCTACGATGGACTAGCGTCCCATCCAGGAGGAGTTGAACTCCTGGTCGCTTCGTGCTACGGAAACTGGGGATAAGCACCGGCCTGATGAGCCACAAGGTTCGGGTGTAAAAACCCAACAGACTTACCTTACTACTTTTAAACTATAAAGTATTTAATGGTCTCACATCTAATTATCTTAGCCAACTTGTCATTCATGATCCTGAGCGATACCTCGAATAATGAAGACTACTGCAGGGGGCAGTGTTTTCTCTTATGTTCTGTACTCAGAACAAGTCTTGGTTTTTAAGACGAGGCTGAAAACTTACTTGCTTCGTCAAGCATTTTCTTAATAGCCTTTTATGATGTAAAGAATCAGATCTGGGGGGTCTTGGGCATGGAGAGTTCTGGTGAACTGTGATGTAGGGATACTGTTGCTCCCTCACTCATCATACTCACCCAGGTCCATTGAGAGTGGAGTGGCTGATTGCCCAATGTCACAGGGTGCCCTCGTGTCTGCCTTCCTTCTGGTTCTCTCTTTTAGTTATGCTGCCATAGTGAGTCATGCAGGAGTCTCTGCTCGAACTCACCAATAATAAATTCTTCTATTACCATTACACTATTAGTACACCCCCCCCACCCCCACCGCCGCCTTTTGGTTCAGGTACACATGCTTCTTCTGGGATGCCAGTGATCCTCCTGATCCTTCTTTCTTGAGTCCTGTAGTCTGTTCTGGTATGCTGGTGCTCTCATCTGGGAAGCCCCTTGATCCTGCTGATGAAGATCCAAATAAATTTGGATGTGTGCACTCAGACTGAAGATGACTTTTCAAAACTCTTTTCCAATTGTTTAGGACTTACAGTTGTGATATAACCAACCGGACTTCATTTTGGACGAACAAAGTTTCCCTTATACGTTTATGATATTATGATTCCAACCAAATGAGGATGGTCTCCATTTTGGTTCTGGTTTCTCTCAAAGTTTCTTCCTCGTGTCAACAGAGGAAGATTTACCTTGCCACGGTCACCAAAGAATTGCTCATTAGGGATGCAAAAAAAAAAAAAAAAAAAAAATCTTTAAACTCCTGTACTATGTAAACTCCTACTTTTAATATGTAAAACTGCTTTGTAACAGTGTCAACTGTAAAAAAAAAAAAAAAAAAAAAAAAAAAAAAAAAAACTCCAGTAACCCCCTAACACTTCGCATTTCCTACTTCGCATCCCTGCAATATCGCGGGATTTCCCATCGGGAAATTAAAAAAATTAAAGATTACAGTACAGTATTCAAAATTCACGCGTACTACATTCAGCTACGCTACCCAACATGCTCTGTTCTCCTGCTTGACCTGAGAGTTCTCCGATTAGCTGTGAATCCAGCAAGCTGATTGGTCGAGATTATATTTCACAGCATCCAACACATGGGGCTCCCTGTGTTTGAGCCGCATTGTTAATTCGTCTACGCTACATATCAGCAGATCTCCAGCCAAGCGTCTAAGTTTTTCCTCTCTTTGTGCTCCTAAGTACTGTTGTATACAGTATTACGCTAAGGCTCTTTCTCTCTCTGCATACACTGGCAAGGCTGTTACCCTCAGGCGAAATCCAGAGAGCGCACCTGAATTGACTCAGCCATCAACACGCTAGAGGAGCTCTGTGCTCAACCAGTTTCCATGTGTTTCCCTCAGCACTACGGTGAACACGATTTTACCCACATCCCAGTGCTTCCCCTGAGCTCAAAAGTCTTTGTTTCATCGTACTTGGTCTCCTGCATTTTTGGGTCCGACTGATATGCTCCCGGCGTCACAGGAGATCATCTCGTGAACCGAAAAAGAAAAGGAAAACGATGACAATTATTGAGAAAGTTAAGCTTCTAGATTTATTAAAAGAAGGGTTAAGTTTTGTGTCTGTGGCTCGCCATGACGGCATTAATGAGTTGACTGTGCGTTACATTAAGAAGTAGGAAGAGAAAATACGCATATCAGTCAGACCCAAAGATGCAGGAGACCAAGTACAATGAAACAAAGATTTTTGTTGAGCTCAAGGGAAGCGCTAGGGTGTGGGAAAATTGTGTTCACCGTAGTGTTGAGGGAAAAACACGGAAAATGGTTGAGTATGGAGCTCCTGTAGCGCACTGATGGCTGAGTAAATTCGGGTGCGCTCTCTGGATTTCGCCTGAGGGTAACAGCCATGCCCCTCACCAGTGTATGCGGGGAGAGAAAGAAGAGTTAAATACTGCCAACTAGCACAGACCATAACAGTAACAGCGCAATAAGACCATTGTGAAAATGGAAAATGCCTTATCGTTGTGGATTACAAACTGCCATAAAAATAATGTGAGTTTGGACATGTTACGTACAGGGGGTAGACAAAATAATGGAAACACCTAACATTTTGGCATCATAATCTTTGAACATAATTTAAACAATCAAAACTTGGCATATGTATTGATTCATACAACTTGTGAATTGTTTCCAAAGGAATTTTAAGCCATTCTTCAGTTAGAATACCCTCCAACTCTTTTAGAGACGATGGCAAACTTGTGCTTTGCTGAGGATGTTTTTCCCTCTCTTCCCTAGGCAGTCATTATTTTTGAGACAGTACCTCTTGAAACACCGAACATTTGGGCAGTTTTTGTTACACCAGTGCGTACCATACGAGCACCAACAATTTGGCCTCTTTTAAAATCTGAGAGGTCTGCCATTATGGGGTCTGATTAATGTTTTCAATATCTGAAAAAAGAAAAAAAACATTTATTTTACATCAACATATCAAACAACAAAATTATTATATAAAAAAATAGCATATGCCAAGTTTTGAATGTTTAAATTATGTTCAAAGATTATGATGCCAAAATGTTAGGTGTTTTCATTATTTTGTCCACCCCCTGTACTACTGTAAAGCAAAGGTTCTGGAGGTGCTGACAAGCCCCAACAAAGCACCAAACAAAACAAAAAACAAAACAACAAAACAAAACCCAACAAAGCCAGTGATTCCCCTCCTTGATGTAGCTGTGGATTTTTTTTATTTATAAGGTTTGTTATACAGGATTTATATATATATATATATATATATATATATATATATATATATATATATATATATATATATATAGTCATTATAAGGTGTATAATTTATTTATATATTAATACATGTTGCCTGTATGACATTAACATGCATAAAACACTTTAAAATTAACTTCTATATAAATTTTAAATAATATATAGGTGGGTGGGTGAATAGGGCGCAAGATCGCAAATCCTAAGGTTGGGGGTTCGAGTCCTCACAGGGTTTTCACTGTCCCCCCCCAGTGCAGCTAACTGGGTTATCAAAGGCGGGCCATGTCTCTCACTGTCTATGGTGAGAGGCATGTAAAAGAACAATTGCTGATTTTCATAAAGAGTAGGCTGCAAAGCCATCAGCGTGTTTCTGTCCCTTGCTAAAAAGGTTGTGACAGGAAGGGCATCCGACGTAAAATCCCATGCCAAATCAAATGTGAGAACCAGATGATTCGTTGTGGCGACTCTCGAGAACGGGAAAAAGCAAAAAGAAAAAGATATAGGTGGGTGGGTGCCCTTAAGAAGTGGCAGAAGTCATTTTGCAGTTTTTCGCATATCGCGGGGAGGGCTGGTCCCCATTAACCGCGAAATAAAGGGGATTACTGTATACAAATAATCTAGGTCAACAGGTTCAATTCAGTTTTAAATGTGAAGAAAGAAAATTTCTGTAGTCTTCATACTGTGTTTAATGAATTACTGCAAAAGAGTAGTATACTTTTAATATAAAATCTTTGCTCTTTCAACCATCAACCACATCATGAATCCGACCAAATCTGGAAAACATTCATCTTGAGAGAATAGATAATGTGTGGACTCTTCTGTGTTGTCCTGCCCACCAAGATTTCTCTTCGGCACATGTGCAGGTAAGTTTCAAAAATTAAATAACAAAACAGATTTTAAACTTTGTACACAGGACAGGGAAATAAATATTTTCACTCAAATCACTGTATACTATTAAATTTTTATATTAAGGTTTACTGACAATGATTTTATTAAAATTTATGTAAAAATGAAAATAATGGTCCAGTCACATTCTGTCTATGCATAACGAACCAAGATATGCCAACAAATATGTAAAAATTTGCACGATGCTTTGCCAAGACATACTGGGATCTATGAGTGCTCCAGTAGCCAAACAGCATGATACACTGCCTTAATTTACAAAGCAATCATGGACTTTTTTCTGATTATGCTGTCTGATGTTCACATTTGAAAATGCTTTGTTTGAAGGGGTCAGACTGTGAGCTAAAGGGACACATTCCTTCAATCGCAAAGGAAATTAACACCCTACCCATCATGGGAGAATGCAAGCCAGAACAGCAGGGAAAAGAGGAAGTAATGGGACACAGCTAAAAAATTTGACATTCAATATATTTACTTATTCTGGTGGAGTACAGAGCATAGTGCTTATCACCTCCACATCACAGCAAGAAGGTCTTCACTGGCAAAGTACTACTCATCACTGGTTGTTTTTGTGCCATTTCATTTATACACACTGTGTGTGAAAATCCCAAAAGATAAGCAATTTCCTGCACCAACAATCATGCCACAGTATGGCCATATGCAGGCATGTGATTTGACCATCACCAAACTATCTAAAAATCATCCAAGGGTCCCAAAGCTCCTAGGTTTTAAGCATTTCAGAATGGGAAAAAGGCTATTTCATGACACTGAAAGAGCTCTAGAAAGTTTAATTTCTAATCTCCATATACATACTGTACCTCAACTTGTGGGTTTATCATGTGGGATTCCAACACTAATTAAAGTGTCACAGTCACAAATCAAATAGTCACTCTTATAGATATGTCCTGCCTTACAACACTGGTATCAACAGTCATTGTCTTTAAACACAATCTGGAAACTATACACATGACGTGCTATACATGACATAAGTTTTTTTGAATTCATGTTTTTGTCTTTAGTGCTTGAGCATGGCACTTTCTTGCTTCCTTTTGTGCAGCCTGAACTGTCCTTCTGGAGGCTGCCTTAGAAAGTTTGTTGTCCTTCTGGATGCTGAGGCGTTTCGGTTGAGGCTCAGAGTCATAGTTTTACGTTTCCAATATTAATAAGCTAATTACACAGGCACACACTCCCACTGCTGTTTAGAAACACTGAATAACAATGCCTATTTACACCAGTTAATTACGAAAACTGGTGAGTTAATGCGACAATAATTTACTTATTCTAACAGCAGAAAAATGGTTCAGTGACCATAGAGTCGGCTCATTTCATTCAATTCACGGAATAAACACATGAACGGCCTACACCTGAAACATGCATGCATTCACAATAATTAGAAAAATATAATCAGAAACTAGACAAGAAAATTCTCAAAACATTTCTTAAAATTAACTACTCGATCGGTGACAGAAACTGGTTGTTTCATTGGCTCTTTTCTTTGCACGGAAGTTTCTGGTCGAACGGCAAACAAAGGGTTAAGTCCGTTGGGTTCTGGAATCTTTGCTTGAACACCAAATGTTCCGGCAATTGAATGCTACGGTTCCCTTTTCCATCCATTCCCACATAAACTTGTTTTTCACGACTTTGTCTATTTCTTTGATCCGAGAAGAATCTTTTCTCTTGATCACTGACATGCTTTCGATAGCTGAACAGATCGGAAGTGGCGTTTCAACATCAGCGATTGGCTATTAGAAAGCCATTAACCAATCAGCAGTAACACTTCAAGAGAGGTCATTTTATGCAAAACTCGGAATGGAATAAAAGCGGAAAAGGTTATTTTGACATATCCGGCATGGAAAAAAAAAATCTTTTTAAAAAAAAAAAAAAAAAATTTTTTTTTTTAACTTGACCAATGAAAAAAATCGGAATTCCGTGAATTCGCAGAAAAATCACGTGCCTGCATATGTCACATGATCAAGTGACTCGCTGTGTCAAGGTGTTCCTATTAAATATCCTCACGTCAAATGAGACGAGAGTAAAACAACTTAATGCTTACAAAATATGAAAGACAGCCACCTAAAATCTAAGGTGAACCAACCATAAAAGCCAAACGTCATGCTTCTCTATCATGGAATAAGAAAAACTAAGTTGTATTTGGGGGTCGCGTAGAGGTTAGCACATGTGCCTCACACCAGAAAGTCCTGGGTTCGAAGTAAAGGTGTTTCTGTGTCTAGTTTGCATGTCCACCCACTGCTTCCAGGGGCTTTCATCCAGTTTTCTCTGACTGTCCCAAAACGAGCACATCAGGCTAATTGGCTGTTTGAAATTGCACCAAGGTGTGAGTGTGAATGGCTGTGTGTTTGTTGCCATGTGATGAGTTTTGTGAGCTGTTTAGGATGTACCCTACATTCATCCAGTGTCGAGCTTAGGCTTCAGCCACAACTCAAGAAAGAATAAGCAGTTCAGAAAATGTGAGCTGAGTTGCTTGTTCAGTCTATTGCATCATGCTGTTATGAATCAGGTCATTAGGATTAATCATTACGAATCTGTTGTGGTCAGAAAGTACTTAATTCATGATCAATGCAAGTCCCTTCCCCATTTCTTTGATACAATGCTAATGAGGGCAGTGGGCAGGTCTTTTGGACCTGTGATGGGCTTGGGTGTTCCAGGCACCACGAATCTCCACTGTCATGTGTGCAAGCCACAAGGCAGTCGGTAAGAGTAGGCCCTGTCTACCTACGTATGCGAAGACTGAATCTGACTGGTTGTGTGGAGGACACCACCAAATTGGTTCAACGGACAAGAAGGCGGATCCACCAAAGCGTCATGGAGCGCAACCAGGGCACAGTGAGACACAGAGGACACTGCTGGCCATCCACTACATCCTGACCCATCTCCAACCGTCTCGACTATGTCGTGCCACTGGACTCGGATAGACCGTGATGAGAGAGTGAGGCTAACGATCTGCAAGACTCTCCTTCACTTAAATCCAAGTCAAGCGCAAGTCATACCACACCCTGATATGAAGCCATGGTCATTTTCGACCTCGAAGAACGAACAACAACAACGCAACATTTTCTAGCGGTAGTATGGCCTGCTCAAGCAGTCAACCAATTACAACACATCAGTGAGTTCACAATAAGAAAGACAGTATCCTATTACAGTGAAAAACTGATATATACCTGAAGCAGATTGTTTACAAGAAACAGACTGAGAAAAAAAATGCAGCTTATTTTGTTCTAAGGTCAGATCTGGGGCTGTATTTTGCAACTTACTGGTTTCCAAACTCTGATGCCACGAAGAGGAAGCCAGTCTTTAGCACACACATTGCAGAGGCAACTGGGATGGTGTCAAAATACTTCATCCTGATCTCTGTGACCTACAAAAAGGCAACACGAATTACAGAATTGTTTAACAGGTTTGAAATGAAGCTTAACTACTACACAAAAAGCAGTACACATCTGAAGGCTCCTTTCATTAATGTGAAGTAGTAATAGTCGGATGGCAACACACTCTTCATCAGTCAGAGAACAGACATGAAGGTAGATCATTTCCACCATGTAATCAAATAACCAAGAGTTCACAACAGTAATCTACAAAGCACTCGGCAACTATTAATTTTCTTAAATGAAGGGCAATAGTGAGGCAATTACAGCAACAAGAGAACAAGACACTACATCAAGATTAAATGCAAATTGAATATAAAAAGGCAACAGATGACTAGTCTGGGTCTTTAGCACATTAGTCACGAATTTTATTTTCTACGTGCACATGTGGTCAAAGTTAGCGCTGATGGGCAATTCACTCGCAATTGTTGGTTTGTTTCATCTGCCTTCCATTTTACACACCACATAAGTTACAACAGTAAAAGCCAGCATTGACGTGCGACATAAGGGTGCATTTGCTTTATTGATTAATCTCAGACAGCTTAGAGATGTGCAACACCATGTGCTTCTCTATACACCAACAACCCTATATATTCAAGATCCTTTTTTTGAAGATTGCATTGAACGCAATATGGAAGAAAGTTGATTCAATTTTGTGGTCCATTGTAACATTTCAAGAGTTACCGCATTTTTCAGACTGTAAGGCGCACCTTAAATGCTTCAATTTTCTCACACATTGACGGTGCACCTTAAGTATTGACGAAACCACACCGCTTGATGGATTGTCGGAGCCTTATGGCTACTGTAGTCTGGTTACTCGCTGAGTAATACGTGAGTGGCTGAGAGAAGTTTACGTCAAGAGACCGGAAGGCTTTTTCCACAAATCTCTGTCCCCATTGATGTCAGCCACGCGCACTCATCTCACCAATACCATCAAAACCCAAGTAAAGCGAACCAATTCAGAGCTTGTCATCATTCCGGGTGGATTAACCAAAGAACTCCAACCGCTAGATATTGGTGTGAACAGGTCATAAATTAGAGGGATCCGGGCTTTATATTCAACTCGCGTAACTGTTAAACTCAGACACTGAAGATGAAGAATTTGATAGATTGGTGAAAGAGAAATGAACTGGAAAAGTGAGTTTATTGTTTTATATTATTACAGCTGAACAATGTTGAGAGATTTTTGTGAGCTGAATCAAGCTTGACTTTTGTTTTGCTAAATGCACCTTATAATCCGGTGCACCTCGTATGAAAATCGACTGTTAAATTATCGTTCTTTGATATTGTGCCTTATAGCCCTCAAAATACAGTCATCAATTTATGAATGTTCAGCATTAGCAATGATGCACAGTGCAAACTCCTGTAACTGCTGCCAACATATGAATGTATCCTTCCCACCAATAACTCCAGAGTTATCAGAAAACACTGCAACTGTTTGAATGATTAAAAAATAAGTACCATCTGATTTGCGACCGGGATCGGTTCCGACCAACCGGTCGTAAGTCGAAAACCATTCAAAATAGCCAACGCTATAGGTACTACCTACTGTATAGAATACACGATGTCAATCTGTTGCATTTTAACTTTTTCTATTGAATACTATTATATACCAAGCTGTTTACAGTTTATTTATAAATTTTACATGATATGGACTGATCAGAAAGTGATGAGTATTTTTCACCCGCTCACTAACTTCATACATTTCCTGGCCATGTGCTTTTCAACGTGCCATGTGCTAAAGTTGACCTTTGTGTTGATTGGTTCAACATGCCATGTGCTAAAGTTGATATTCATGTTGATTGGCTCGATTTTACATCAGGTGAAAATATTTTAAGGAACAGCACCCGAGGGAAAATTAAAGGGTCTTTTTTTTTATGCTGTTTTCTGTTTATTTTCAGCTCTCATGTTGGCCGTGGTCGTAAGTCGGATGTTACTTGTATATAAAGATTCCAGCACTGAATCTGATAAACAGCATTCATGTGATTTTTTTTTTTGATGATGCCATCAATGATAATGTCATGAAACTATCATCTTCACCCTATAATGTCTAAAAGTGTTATACTATTGAGATAAGACTTCTATAATGTAAAGCCAATATCACCACAGTGTAGCAACATTCTTCTAGACAGGTTTCCTTCCGTAAGCACGTTATACATGCTGGAAACGTTATACAATGCCACAGTGTGACTGGATTAAAGCCTTTCTGATCAGATGAGTAATGTTTTGTATTGCGGAAACAGTTTATTTTGACAACTAAACGAAACAAAAAGATACCTTCGGTATATGGCACGTAGAATCCTGTTTACATTATTTAAAAACGAATCAGTTTTATTTTAAAGTGTTTTTATTCAAAAAAGTTTGACTTAATTAAAATAATGTATCATGTTTTCTGAACAATAAGTAGGCCTTTTTTTTCATACTTTGGCTGAATGTGCAACTAATACTGCAGAGCGACTTATATGTAAAATTATTACATATAATTCTGTTCGTCATATTAATAACAGACAATTTCACATGTTTGTTATTTTTACACTCACAACCACAAGAGGGCACTTTAGGCTTGGGTACCAGTACCTGCTCATCCACCACTGAAGAAATGGCCCCAAAAAGAAAATCCTATTCTGCAGATTACCAGCTGCACGTTGTGAAATATGCAGCAGGAAATGGTAATCGAGCAGCAGAAAGAAAGTTTGGAGCGAACGAGAAACTTGTCAGGGATGGGAGAAAAGCGGAGATTGCTATTACTGCAATGAGGGGGGGGGGGGGGTTAAAAAATAAATAATCGCGGGCGAAAAGCTTGATGGCCACAGCTCAAAAACGAGCTTGCACGTGGATGCTTGAGCAACGTGTTGCAGGGAGAAGCTTGTCAACAGTGCAGTTGCGTCGCCACGTCCAGGTAGTAAAATTATTACATATAATTCTGTTCGACGTAATAATAACAAACTATAAACTATTTCATATGTTTATTTTTACACTCACAACTGCAAGAAGGCAACACGAGGGCAGAAAAATGGATATCATTATTACTGCACTGAAAAAAAACAACAAAAAAAAGCTAATCCCGGGCTAAAAGCTAGATGGTCACAGCTAGAGGAACGAGTTCACACATAGGGACTTGAGCAACATGCCTCAGGCAGTTGCTTCTCCACATCCAGGTAGTTGTCAAGTAGATGAATAGAAATGACTGTGTGAGGACTTTCTTGGTGTTACCGCTTCATGCAACGCAACCCCCTCTCAATTATAGCGAGAACAACGACGTCACAAAAACTGCCAGCAGATTTCCAAGTCAAGGTAGACAGTTTCCATGAATTTGCGACTTATAGTCCAGTGTGACTTGTATGTTTTTTCTTCTTTATTATGCATTTTTAGCCAATGAAACTTGTACTCCGGAGCAATGTATAGTCCAGAAAATACGGTATTCTTTTTTTAAAAAAAAATTATTTTAGAAAAATTGTGTATGTAAACTATTTTACTAAAGTTATTTTATTAGAAAAAATGTGTTGTTTTATGGCTTGAAACGAGTAACAGCTTGCAGGAGAGAGAATAGAAGTAGTTACCATCACTCATTCATTCTCATGACAACGTTTATATACCAACATGCCAAATAATCACCGCAGGTTCCCCATGTGCTTATACGAGTCCTGGAAGATGAAAGCACGCTGTTTTGCGGGGCCCTTTGTACTAATGTTAGTTGGCACAAATACAAATGAAATCAGACCACACTAACTGCAACCACAAGATGGATATACTAGTCCTTCTCAAAAAATTAGCATATTGTGATAAAGTTCATTATTTTCTGTAATGTACTGATAAACATTATACTTTCATATATTTTACATTCATTGCACACCAACTGAAATATTTCAGGTCTTTTATTGTTTTAATACTGATGATTTCGGCATACAGCTCACGAAAACCCAAAATTCCTATCTCAAAAAATTAGCATATTTCACCCGACCAATAAAAAGTGTTTTTAATACAAAAAATTCCACCTTCAAATAATTATGTTCAGTTATGCACTCAATACTTGGTCAGGAATCCTTTTGGAGAAATGACTGCTTCAATGCGGCATGGCATGGAGGCAATCAGCCTGTGGCACTGCTGAGGTGTTATGGAGGCCCAGGATCCTTCGATAGCGGCCTTAAGCTCATGCACAGTGTTGGGTCTGGTGTCTCTCAACTTTCTCTTCACAATATCCCACAGATTCTCTATGGGCTTCAGGTCAGGAGAGTTGGCAGGCCAATTGAGCGCAGTAATACCATGGTCAGTAAACCATTTAACAGTGGTTTTGGCACTGTGAGCAGGTGCCAGGTCATGCTGAAAAATGAAATCGTCATCTCCATAAAGCTTTTCAGCAGATGGAAGCATGAAGTGCTCCAAAATCTCCTGATAGCTAGCTGCATTGACCCTGCCCTTGATAAAACACAGTGGACCAACACCAGCAGCTGACATGGCACCCCAGACCATCACTGACTGTGGGTACTTGACACTGGACTTCAGGCATTTTGGCATTTCCTTCTCCCCAGTCTTCCTCCAGACTCTGGCACCTTGATTTCCGAATGACATGCAAAATTTGCTTTCATTCAAAAAAAAAAGTACTTTGGACCACTGAGCAACAGTCCAGTGCTGCTTCTCTGTAGCCCAGGTCAGGCGCTTCTGCTGCTGTTTCTGGTTCAAAAGTGGCTTGACCTGGGGAATGCGGCACCTGTAGCCCAGTCCACTGCTTCCACAGGTCCCCCAAGCTCTGGAATTGGCCCTTCTCCACAATCTTCCTCAGGGTCCGGTCACCTCTTCTGGTTGTGCAGTGTTTTCTGCCACACTTTTTCCTTCTCACAGACGTCCCACTGAGGTGGCTTGATACAGCACTCTGGGAACAGCCTATTCACTCAGAGATTTCTTTCTGTGTCTTACTCTCTTGCTTGAGGGTGTCAATGATGGCCTTCTGGACAGCAGTCAGGTCGGCAGTCTTACCCATGATTGCGGTTTTGAGTAATGAACCAGGCTGGGAGTTTTTAAAAGCCTCAGGAATCTTTTGCAGGTGTTTAGAGTTAATTGGTTGATTCAGATGATTAGGTTAGGGTTCGTTTAGACTACCTGAACTTGATATGTTAATTTTTTTGAGATAGGAATTTTGGGTTTTCATGAAATCAAAATCATCAGTATTAAAACAATAAAAGACCTGAAATATTTCAGTTGGTGTGCAATGAACCTAAAATATGTGAAAGTTTAATTTTTATCAGTACATTACAGAAAATAATGAACTTTCACAATATGCTAATTTTTTGAGACGGACTAGTACTGTGTATGTACAGGGCAATTATCCCTTTAATCAGCACCCAATTTAATGTTTATAAGTTGGTCCTCTGGTTACAGATACACAGGATCTGTGAAGTGGTCTTTTCCAGCTTTTCCAAAACATTAAAGTTTGATTGTGAATTTGGAAATAGACATCAAATTCTGCATGGTTCGTCTTTTTTTTCGAAACACCAGAAACTATGAACTATATGCTAACTCGGTTATCAAAGGCCAGCCATGTCTCTCACTGTCTATGGTGTGAGGTTCATGTAAAAGAACCATTGCTGACTTTCGTAAAGAGTAGGCTGCAAAGCCGTCAGCGTGTTTCTGCCCCTTGCAAAAGCGTTGTGTCAGGAAGGACATCTGACGTTAAAAAAAAAAAAATCCTATGCCAAATCGATGTGTGAAACAGATACTGTGGCGACCCCTGAAAAAGGGAAAAAGCCAAAAGTAAAAGAAGAAGAATGAACTACAGGTTAAACAGGGCCCTGCAGTTGAGGCCAAGTTAAAAGCCATGAGTGGAGAAAGTTGATTTCTTTAGTTATTGAAGGTAAATAAATATAGGGTGACCTATAATTTTTGAATTATGTATTGCTAGACATGAGCAAATGGCAACACTGCGAGACCGTGACCTTGAACAAGGAAATACTTCCCCATGAAAGGTTAGTCATTTATTCTTAAATGGTATGTTTGAAGGTTTCTTCCATCACTCTTGGTTTTATAGTTAAAAAGTTCCCATTTTTTTGGGTCACCGTGTACATCGGTCGGGATTCTTCCCATGTTGTCAGAGCACTTATTGAGATTGTCAGTAGTGAAAAGCACTTTGTGATGACGATGCCCTCCAGAATTACAGTACAGTCATCCCTTGAATATCGCGGATAATATGGACCAGACCTGGCCGTGATATTTGAAAAACCGAAGTATCAACGCCTCTCTCATTTCTACCATGCTGTCTCACTTCTATATGTTTTCGCGTCTATACAATATCAAGAAGTGTATATTAAACGTTACACAGTTATATGCATATGTAAATACTGTAATGTATTAATATTTAAATAGAATTTATATACAAATACTTTAAGTACTGTACTCACCTCTGACAATAGCTCTTCTCCGCGATGCAGGACGTTCACAAACACTAAGATCACAAGATCACAAAAAATCCCGCGGGAATGTGCGAGGCAACAGCGTCATGCATCTAAGCCAATCAGCTTGCGAGATTGAGTTAAGTGGGCTGGAGGCAACAGCGTCACGCGTCTAAGCCAATCAGCTTGCGAGATTGAGTTGAGTGGGCGGTCCCTGCCTGAACTGGGGAGGAGGGGCACTTCAGTCTGTGGTTTGGAAACAATGGACGCAGCCTGCCTTGGGTCCCTGCCTTTCCGCTTGCTTACATGCGAGTTTCAGCGTGAATTTTTTTTTTTTTTTATACCGCGATATACCAAGACCGCGACGCTCAAATCGCGAAGTGGCAAGGGATGACTGTATACAGTTGTTTTGCAGTTATCGAATTCTATACAAGTTCTGAGCCTATTTCATTCATTTTTGTCTATTAGCTATCATTTATTTTTTTCCTTAAAAATGGAATTCAACAGCTGGGATGTCAGGGTTCAGGTCGAAAAAAGGTTTCCTTAATAAAATGAATAAACGTTTAGAAAAAGAAGGCATTGGTCTGGACACAATTAATGGTTAAATAACAAATAAAAAAGCAACTCTGCAAAGTGGGGAATACACTGACGTATAACAAATTAGATATTACACTCAGCAAAATAAATGCACATTGTTTCTGATGCTGAAACCAAGTACAGGCAGCATTTCTGATTCAAAGTAAGTTAAATAAATCGCAAACATATCAAGCAGCCAATCCCACTTTATCATGGCAACTGGAGTCCACGCAGCAGCTACAGCTCTTACCATCTCTTCATCTGTTTCCAGGGTAATCTTGAAGATGTCTCCCTGTTCCGTCTGGGCAAGGAAGAAAAACATGGACTTGGTTTTGTGTGTGGCTGAGCATACAAAGATCATTCCCCTCTCTGGATCATCCAGGTCATTCTAAGTTGGATCAGGGAGAAAGGAAGTAAAAGATCAGTTCTAGACCATTACAGCAGGTTTTCAAGCTCACATATAACTCACAACACATTCTCCAACACAGTTAAACAAAACCATAAGAACCATATAATTATGTATTTGTTAAAGCTAGAAATTATGGGATCAGAAGTCTTGGTTGTCTCCAGGGTTTATGGCAGAGAAGAGACATGAAAACCTCATCATTTCAGTTGGGAGTGCTGCAGCCAGAGGACAACTGTGTGAAGTATGTTTTTAATCCTGAAACACCAGCTCTGATGCATAACCACCAACACACTCACCCTTCTGCGTGGAATTGGGCAGCGGATATCCGGCTGATCCCCAAAATTTTTGTAAGTGATGTAATTTTCTGAGCAAATGAGCACACCGCTTGGACCATCAGACCCGCCTGGCACTGTGACACACACACACACACACACACACACACACACACACACACACACACACACACAAAATAATTGACAGGAATCAATATTTACACAACTCACATGATGTTTGTCATAAGAGATTTAATACAGATATCACATGAATCATAAAAGAGGCATAACAGGAGTATTTGCATGACAGCCGCACTAATTTAAAATGCATCCAGGCGCGACACATATTCTTAATAATCCTTGCAACTGAGCCATACCTGTGATGAGGAAGTTGCCATGTTCTTCCAGAGCCTCGCTGTACTTGCGCACTACATGATTGAGTCCCAGATCCAACTCATAGAAGGTTAGAGTCTGCTGTGTGTTAGCTGCTGCTTCCCCTGTGGGGTCGTTATCAGCTTCCTGTCAAACAGATCATTCTTAATTTGGGACACGACTAGTCCTCTCACAAAGCTGCAGATCAGTGTACGTGCAGTGATCAGAGGTGATTTACAATCTCTCCAGTGAGATGTCAGAGAAGAGACATGAGTAGACTCATCATTTCACTGGCAATATTTATGACAAGAAAATGTGAGTGGTAGATTTGAAAGAACATATATATATATATATATATATATATATATATATATATACACATCCAAGTAAATGCATGCTTATGTATATCTACAAATTACATCCATACAGAGAATTCCATCTCTATAACAAAACAAACAAGCTGCATCATTACCTCATAATCCATCTCGAGACAAGCAAACATGGGGTTCTCAAAACCCACATCCACCCCAACCACATGGTAGACCAGTGTGTTAGCTTTGTGTGCTTCCAAAGGAGAGGAGATGGTCAGACGTGCAGCCGCATCTCTATTCAGGATGTACACCAATTTCTGCTTCTCAATGGCACCTGTATGTCAAAGTCCACAAAGCTTTTAGTGTTGTATTAGTTTGCTAAGATTTACCATAGAATTACAGTTTGGTTTGATACAAGTGTTTCCCAATGATGCCACTTCAACATGTTCATGACCACTTAGCTCTCATGACCTCTCAGCAATACGACACCCATCAGATCTACCAGTGGATTCAATATCAATTTCATTTGTCAAGCATGCTGCAGATGTAAAAACTGAAATATGGGGTACTATTGAACAGAATAATGACTGTTAAAGGAAATTAATGTAAACATTATTACTTTTATGCCTCTTTGAACGTGACCATTCAAGTAGCCTTTTAGCTTCATATACATCTTCTTCTTCTTCTTTTACTTTATTTGCAATTTTTGACCTTTCACACAAAAAAAATAACCCCTACAAACTATATATGACTGGAAAACATGGAATTTAAATATTATTTATATATTCCTGTGTGTCCTCAAAGAGTGCAAGAGGATTTAGGATGGCTTGTATGTTCAGTGAAAATAACCACACATTAAAATAATGGCAGCCAAACGATGTGTACAGTGAGTGTACGCATTACTATTTCAGTTTTTTCTTTCTTTCATGCAACAAATATAAAGAACATTTCCATATATATGGAATCCATTTAAATTCTGTTTTCTTGTAGTAATAAAATATTTCACACAATAGAACTGCGTTATGGAATATCCAGTATTATTTTTGACGTTTGTTATGTCTGATCAGGCGATTCCTGTTCTGCCGACGCTTATGGACCAAGCATTGTCGGTACCTACTTTAAGCCATGCTCATTATTTGCACACCATATATATCCAAAAACCCTTATGAGGACTCTGTAGGGGTGAAAAACATAAACCAATCTCTATAGAAGTTACACACATCATCAAAGCAGGACAAGATATGAGCAATATCTGGCAAGCAGTTTTAACCTGCAGTTCAACAGCAGGTAAGGTCCTGCCTCTGCTTTGTGAAAACGAACCTATTATACACAGCTATTGTGAGAGAAAATGTCAACTATCTTGAAATGGAGAAGAAAAAAAATCCATCTTAATCTTTCGCCCTTATGACTTTTCAACCTCAATATAAAAGGGTTCTTTCATCCACTGAATACTTTATTATGACAGCGGTCCAAGGTCAGAGCTATGTATGAAAATTAATGGTTATTAAACAATCCTAATGAAAGCTGAGAACCAGAGTATTCCAAAAGTTTGAAAACAAAGTCTGACACAAACAGTTGCTCAAACATTCAGGGGGGGGAAAAAAAAAAAAAAAAAAGACAGATGGCATTTAAAACAGCTTGATTTGGTACAGAGTGTGTTAAAAAGACAAGTGATACTTTGATTAAAAAGTTTCACGAAGGAAAGTTGTCATGTACATACTTGTATTTATAAACTGAATGCCTTAAATTATTAACCTGTAAAATGTAAACAAATTGTGTAATTCCTCAGACACTACAGAAAATACTAAAAAAAAAAAGAAAGAAAAAAGAAAAAAAAAAAGGGGGGGGGGCCTCTTACCTATCATTACAGCTCTGCCTTTAGGATCCACAGCCAGGAACTGTCCTGGAACAATTCGTCGACAGCCGCTCTTGCCAAAGGTTTCTTGGTGAACCTTTTCAAACATGTTCTTGGAGGGGTGATATTCCAGGATAACGATACGGCCTGAATCACTGCCCACCACGATGTAGTCTTTAGTTTAACAAACAAAAGAGCACCCAAACAAAATGAGACAACGTAGAGCACAAAGTCAGAGACAAAAATATTCAATCCCTGTGTAACAAGACTTGAATCCTGTTGCAAGATTAGGCTTTTTTTTCTTTTGCAGGTAGCCATTAAGCTATAAATGATTTAGGACAAGGCTTCACTTCATTAACAGGAAAATTAATACATTGCTTGAGCATGATGCATCTACTAAAAACCCCATTCCAAAAAGTTGAGATGCAGTGTATAATGTTTTTAAAAATGTATTCATATTATTATTATTAATAATAATAATAATAATTAGTAATAATAATAAATAAGCGCAAATGCAATTATTTGAAAATCCTTCGACTCTAACGTTTAAAAGAACAGCATCCACTGATTTGTATTAAAAACAAGATAACGTTCAAATAGAAACTTGTTTATTTCCATAAAAAACGCTCACTATCCGAGTTATGACGTATGCAAGTTATGAGCACCCGTACTTACGACTATGTCTAGCAGATGCCTATTATGAGTTTACTATATATGTCTGGCAGCGCAGCGTGTAAGATAGTTGTGGAATCACAGCATCCCAGCATCTCACACTCACAGCATTCTACCGCTACACTCAGTGACTAGATACCGTCGCAGTAGCATCTCTTTTACAGTACAATTTTACAATCAATTACTGTATACCGTTACCATGGTCTCCAAGAGGAAGTCCGATTCATCAGATGGAAATTCTACAAAGAAAGCAAGAAAGGCACTGTCGTTGGAGACGAAGATGAAAGTGATAAAGCAGTACGAAGGAGGGGAAAAAAAACAAATAAATGCTTCTTTAATGCAGTAAAAGCAGCAGCCCCAATTAAGTCAACTATCATTACAAATCAGCGTGAAGGACCGATTTCAGAGATGGGAACGTTGCTATACACGTATTTGGAAGATAATAGGCAAAGAAATGTAAAAGTGGTGTTGTGAGCAGGGCAAAGTAAGGCTACAAGTTTATTTCGCATGTTAAAAGAACATGCAGGTGAAGAATACGCGTCACATGAATTCATAGCGAGTGCTGGGTGGTTTCGGTTTCGTTGTGTTAAAATGTCCG
>CM045739.1:38887500-38970000 GCA_024760905.1 Plotosus lineatus
GCATTTAAATCTATCCATCTATTTTCAGTGCCACGTCACTGTGGCGCGCAGCGGAGAGCCAATCCTCTCTGTACACCAATGTGTGGGCGGGTCCGATACCTTCAAACTCTAATTTTATTGGATTATAACAACAACCACAGACTGCGCGTGTTGTTTATGAGTAGAGACATAAATTTCTCTCGTTTTAATCAGCGCATTTCCACGAAGCCAACCACAGCTGGCAAGCAAACACAAATGGACAGACATGGAAAAACTTCAACCTGCAGACCAGCTGATTGCCAAAACTTGGGACGCGCTTCCTGTCACAGAAACACTGCAGCGTGAGTCCAATAAAATTAGAGTTTCAAGGTATCGGACCCGCCCGCATACAAAAAGGATTGGCTCTCCGCTTCATCCCACAGTGACGTGACATTGAAAATAGATGAATAGATTTAAATGCGTGAGATTTCTTCAAGCCAGTCTGGTCATCTGGCGGTCAATTTTGGAAACAACGGCCCACGTCCGGACAATCCGGACTTGTCGGAAGCTACAGATTTTGTCCATTGCATCCGAAATCCGTTAAAGCGAAGTCCGTAAAACCGAGGCATGAGTGTATGTTTTGAATAGCTCATGTATTGTCCTTTTCAAAAACTTTTTTTTTCGGCCAAAAAGGGAAACGTCTGGTCACATGACCAGAAATCCAAGATGGCCACCATGCTAAGGATCACTCAAACTTAGCTAACCAGGTGACTCTAGTATTATTCATAATTTTTGATAATGATTTTGTGATAGCAGGATTGTTGCTCAATGTAAGACAACCTGAAAAAAGAAAACAGAATTGAAATACAGTGGTACCACACCTTACGAAATTAATCCATTCCAGAGCCTTTTTCTTAACTTGTATTTTTCATACATTGAACCACATTTTACATGTAAATTGCGTAATACTACCCCTAAACCCTTTAAAAATTATAAAAGCATACCTTTTAAGATCTCCTTCTGCTTCAATACGGGTTTGGCCAGCGGGGCGGGATGTTTGAACAGCTCATGCATTGTTTGCATGACGCATTTGAATAGCACATATGAATTTTTAAGATGGCGCTTTCGTAACGTGAACTTATTTCGTATCCAGAGACAAAAATTTTAGGAAAATGCATTTCGTAACCTGCATTTTTAGTTTGATGAGACTTTCGTAAAGTGAGGTACGACTGTATCTCCATTTGTCACTTAATTAGGTCCAAATGAGTGACGTGTTCACCTATGAAAAAATTGAACTTTTGACGGGCAATATTTCAAAGAATAAAACTTTAAACAGTACATATTATATACTAGTTATAATGCTACATAATATTAGGTAAATACAATTCCAGGATTCCAAATGGTCTTTGCTGTTGGTGTCCATCCACACACACACGCACACGCACACACACACACACACACACACACACACACACACACAAAACCGTTTCCACTGGCATTTTAGCCTGAACTCTGCTGGTGGAGTCAGTAAACTGTGTCAGTAACCTCCGCTTAATGAGCTACTGCGTTATTTTAAAAAATTGTTTGGCTGTAAATTGTAGTGATTTCTCTTCGTGATGCTGTTTTCGTCCTATTGCCCTGTATGCCATTGCCTAGGGTCCCTCTCTCGCTGTGTGGTTCTCTCCAGAGCGCACACGGAAATCAGTGAAAGAGCGCTTCATACTGTAAAACCTGCCACCGCCTATTTTTGTTCATTACTGAAATGGCTATCGGTTGAATTTCACTGTGAAAATCAAAATTTTATGTTATTAACCAGTCACATCAAGCATACAAACTGTCTACTGTACTTGTATTTAGTTTCTTGTTAATGATAATGGCTAACGTTTGAAAAAACGTGCATGGGACAGCCGATGAGAACAGTTTTGGCACTAGGAAATGTGACAAAGCTGATTAGATCGGCTTTGGACACTACTAGGGCTAAGGAATAGTTAATATACTGAATACTGTCAAAACATCAACTGTGTCTTTGGCAACATATCATTTTGTCATATTTTCAGGGATCCCAGATCGCCGTTATTTAGCAGAATTCCACTATTTTTTTTTTTTTATAAATGTATGCAATAAGTACAGTGTAAGACTGTTTACTAGTGCAGGGTAAATGTTGTGACATTTAGAATTATAGTGTTATACTATTAACTTACTAACTTGTACCAGGTATGCTCACTGGTTGAACACAAATGTTTGTTGTGGTATGCCATGTGATCATTCTACAAATTAGTTGATAATTATTTCATAATTATGTTACACATGAATGACAAGCCATATGGCTTTGCTACTTGGATTATGTGTGTTTATTAACACTGAAATATCCTTTTAGTATTTTTTTACTTTATTTAAGCTGTTTTGTTTAGTGTCTATGCATGTTACAAACCAATGATTAACTTATTTGCACGATTTTTTTTTTACATGATATGCTCGACCCCTTTACCCTGCAAGGAGCCCTGCGGCCCCCTTGACCCCTAGCTGAAATATTTAATTTCTTCTATTTCTAAACCCATTTCCTCTATTTTTTCTAAACCTCACTGGGATCCCTGATATTTTGTTTGTCAACATATATCATTTTAAATGTTGTTAAACAAAAAGTCACTGAGTGTATTACTGAATGTCTGGCAAAACCACCCTGAGTTAAATGAAAATATCAATTTTGTCTTTCTCCGGCAAAATAACATAGGTTTTAAATGATGTAATGAAAACATTACAGTATTTTAAATGTTCAGCAGTTCAATAAACAGTGACAGAGTGTGTTACTGAACTTGAATGTCTGACAATACATCGACTTGGAAAATGAATGTTTCTGCAGCATATCATTATTACTGTTCAGCAATACAATTAATACACTATTTCGACACATACGACACAGTTACACACATGGGTGCAGTCATTTGCAATGTCTACATTACACATGCGGGCAAATTCGCCGACTTCCGTATACAAGCCGATTCCGAACAGTCCCGACATGTACAACATAATGCACAGAGATGAAGAGCCACATACACTCGATCTACTAAAACATTTCAAAATTCTACAGGGTTCACTTTTTCATTTTAATGACTTTTAATGATATAACAGTGAGATTTACTGACTTTTAAGCATCTTAAGAAAACTTTTTTAATTTAATGACTTTTAATGATGCGTGGGAACCATGCTGCAGGCGTGGCAGGATTTCTCACTTTTTTCAGAAGCCAGTGAGAATACAGTAGTGTATATTTCACAGAGCAGGCAGGTTGGACAGTGGTGGCAATGGGTTGCTAATCCAGAGGTCAGTGGTTCAATACACACTATTGGGCCCTTGAGCAAGGCCCTTAACCCTCAATCATTCAGTTGTACATTTAAAAAAGGATCATTCTAAGTTGCTGTTCTCAAATATTGTAAAATTCACCTTTTGTGCCACCAGTCAGCCTGAAGGCCATGAGAGAGCGGACAATGCCAAACACCTCCATGGTGAGCAGTGTGTGAACTTTGCCTGTGTTTGCATCAGGACGCAGCAACTCCAGAATCTTCCCTCTAGAAACAACTATCTCCTGTTGCTTGGTACCTATCAATACATAATAGTGACACTAATTAATTTTAAGGGTTTGGGCTTGGGTTATTAGTGGGGGGGGGACACTAAAGCATTAGTCATTAACTGAATTAAACAGACACTATCATATTTTAATTGCACAATACAGGTACAAACTCGTACTGTTTGTATTATTAGTGTAAACAGTGAAAATGGCCGACCTGAGAAGTTGCCGTGGATGGCATGAGTGATGCCAGTAGCACGCTGTAAGGTCAGGTTGTACAGAAACATGATCAATGTCTCTGGACCTTCAGCTCTGAATGGAGAATGTTCTCTTCACCTGCAGCCAACAAAAGTACAGTAGTCGAGAAGATCAGAACAGTGGCCAATCTGATTTTACGCTGATCTCAATGATTGAACTGAATACCTTGACCATTAGCGACGTGATAGAGAAGCAAAGTTAGATGCTAAGCTAAAAATAATGCTTTAGCTTAGCCGCTAAAATGCTGGTCAGTTGTGGTCTGAACAGTAATAGCTCATTCTGGTTGT
This sequence comes from Plotosus lineatus, assembly GCA_024760905.1. Classification (NCBI taxonomy): domain Eukaryota; kingdom Metazoa; phylum Chordata; class Actinopteri; order Siluriformes; family Plotosidae; genus Plotosus; species Plotosus lineatus. The sequence continues at coordinate 38,891,567 of CM045739.1, forward strand.
AAATTGTTCCACATAACATATCAAATAACACAACTAACATAACAGTTTCAAAACAACCATCAACGAATGCAGCATCAACGCCAAACTACTTAGCGCCTTGCTAATAAACTATTGAGTCTTTTGAGTTACTTATAAAGCGGGTCTGAGTTAGCTGCTATCAGCTTCGCTTACATGGGAGATTGTTGGAAACAGATGTTGTACATATATGTACATGGAAACACATGCCTGTGCTTTTTAAATATAAAACATATGTCACAACGCACTCAGGGACCTGCTAGCCACTTGGTTAGCATGTTCATTCATAACTAGCATATGTAGCTAACGCAGCAGTTTTGACTCCATTTTGTTCTTTTTTGATTCACTCAGGCACATTCATCAATAATATCATTCTCTGATGTCTATTTATAGCGTGTGGAAACAGTTTACCGAGTTTACTATCAGGATGTTCCAGATATCGACAGATGAAGAACTCATTGACGAGAAAAACTTGTCCGCTTCGTACTTTACAAACGCCGCTCTAACGATCAGGGCCCTTTGCGGTTCAATGGCGCGTTAGTTGTCCTACCGAATGCCTGACAAAAAATGATTTCACTGAGGTTAAAATTAATTTACTGTATTTCTATTTTATTTGATAAAATATTGTACTTAAACAATTTACCTGCCCAGTATCTGCAGTATGAGCATCTGTATGGTAAAACGTAACATGAAAAAGGTCTCAGTAAATATTAGAAAGACATTATGTATAAGTATAGTAAGGATTAATTGCATAATTGTTTGTATTCACATAAGACATTAGCACGAGATACAGTACTTGATCTGTATATACAGTATGACCATGGACTGCATTCATACAAAGTAAATTAAATAATGTTGGTAGTGTTTAACTCCTGGTAACTTTGGGTTCATTTTGGACATCAGTTCATTTTCTGTAACTTCACTTATCCCTTAACATCCGAGGATGTAATTGGGGCGCCTTCATGGCGAGACTTGGGCTGATTTGGTCTGGCGGAGCCCATCCCTCTCCAGGTTGCAGAAAACACGCTGACGGCGGTTCTTTTACATGCCTCTCACCATAAACAGTGAGAGACATGGCCTGCCTTTGAGAACCCAGTTAGCTGCACTGGGGGGACAGTGACAACCTTTTGGGGACTCGAACCCCCAACCTTAGGATCAGCGATCCTGCGCCCTAACCACTAGATCACCACTGCCACATTTTCTGTAACTGCTTAATCTTAATTAGGGTTGAGGGGAGGCTGGGGCCCATTCCAGCCAAATCTGGGTGAGGGCAGAGTACATCCTGGACAGCTCGCCAGGCATTCACAGGGCATTAACATGCTGACGGCTTTGCAGACTACTCTTGTCGATAGTCAGCAATGGTTCTTTTACATGCCTCACAACATAGACAGTGAGAGACATGGCCGGCCTTTGATAACCCAGTTATCTGCACTGGGGGGGACAGTGACAACCTTGTGGAGAGTGGGACTCAAACCCCCAACCTTAGGATCAGTGATCTAGCGCCCTATACCACTAGATCACCACTGTCCTCATTTTGGAAATTTAAAATCCAAAATGATTTACTCAGAAATTTGAATTTTTGGCATTTTTGTCACTGCCTTTATCCAAAGTGCCGTCCAGAACTCAAACATAGTGACAATATGATCAGATTTGAGCTGGAGATATTTTTTAACTGTACAGTATCTCCACTTGACCCTGGCTCACCTCAGCTGAGACAGTTGATTTTCTGTAATATCTGCAGTTCACCTTTGTACTAGACACTCAAAGCAAGTAAGCAGTAGATGGCCAATAGATTTTTGAAGCAGAAATGGCAGAGTGTGTCATTTTATTGCATACCACTCTGTATTGCTGTAGTCTACTTGTGTACAAAGGAAGAGGTTAGCAAAGAAGATGTGTGACATTGAGAGGAGCGGAGAGAGTAAACAGGAGTACAGGGAGACACAGCATAAGGCGAAGGTAGCGGTGTCAAAGGCCAAACAGAGGGCGTATGATGACTTGTATGATAGATTGGACAGTAAGGAGGGAGAAAATGATTTATACAGGTTTGCACAGCAGGGAAATATAGATGGGAAGGACATGCAGAAAGTTAGAGTGATAAAGGACAGAGAGGGAAATGTATTGACTGACGACAGAAGTGTGCTGGGAAGATGGAAAGAGTACTTTGAAGAGCTGATGAATGAGGGAAATGAGAGAGAAAAAAGAGTAGAAGAGGTGACTGTTGAGGACCAGGAAGTAGCAAAGATTAGTAAGGGTGAAGTCAGGAGGGCATTGAAGAGGATGAAGAATGGAAAGGCAGTTGGTCCTGATGACATACATACATGTGGAGGTATGGAAGTGTCTCGGAGAGGTAGCAGTAGATTTTCTGACAAGAATATTCAACAAGGTCTTCGAGAGTGAGCAAGATGCTGGAGGAATGGAGGAGAAGTGTGCTGGTGCCCATTTTTAAGAGCAAGGGAGACGTGCAGAGTTGTGGCAACTACAGAGGGATAATGTTGTTGAGCCATACGACAAAGTTATGGAAAAGATTATTGGTAGCTAGACTAAGGGCAGAGGTCAGCATCTGTGAACAACAGTTTGGTTTCATGCCAAGAAAGAGCACCACAGATGCAGTGTTTAGATGACAGGGTGCCAAGAGATGAACTGTGTATTGCATGAGGAGGTCTGGAGTGGCAGAGAAGTATGTTAGAGTGCTGCAGGACATGTATGAGCGATGTAAGACAGTGGTGAGATGTGCTGTTGGTGTGACTGAAGAATTCAAGGTAAGGTTGGACTGCATCAAAGATCAGCTCTGAGCCCCTTCTTGTTTGCTATGGTGATGGACAGGCTGACAGACGAGGTTAGACAAGAATCTCCATGGACTATGATGTTTGCAGATGACATTGTGATTAGTAGTGAGAGCAGAGAACAGGAGGAGGAGAATCTAGAGAGGTGGAGGTATGCCCTGGAAAGGAGAGGAATGAAGGTTAGCCTCAGTAAGACAGAATACATGTGTGTGAATGAGAAGGACGCAAGAGGAACGGCGAGGTTACAAGGAGCAGAGATAAAGAAGGTGGAGGATTTTAAGTACTTAGGCTCAACAATCCAGAGCAATGGAGAGTGTGGAAAAGAGGTGAAGAAGCGTGTGCTGGCAGGTTGGAATGGTTGGAGAGAAGTGTCTGGTGTGATGTGTGACAGGAGGGTATCGGCAAGAATGAAAGGAAAAGTGTACAAGACGGTGTTGAGGCCAGCGATATTGTATGGTTTAGAAACAGTGGCCCTGGGGAAAAGACAGGAGGCAGAGCTGGAGGGAGCAGAGATGCAAATGTTGAGGTTCTCTTTGGGAGTAACGAGGATGGATAGGATCAGGAATGAGTACATCAGAGGGACAGCACATGTTAGAGGTATTGGAGACAGTCAGGGAGGTTAGATTGAGATGGCTTGGACATGTACAAAGAAGGGATAGTGAATTTATTGGTAGTAGGATGCTGAGGTTGGCACTACCAGGCAGAAGACCTAGAGGAAGACCAAAAAAGAGATTTATGGATGTGGTGAAGGAGGACATAAAGGTTGTTGGCATAAGAGAAGAAGCTGCAGAGGACAGGGTGAGATGGAGGCAGATGATTTGCTGTGGCGACCCCTGAAGGGAACAGCCGAAAGGAAAAGAAGAAGAAGAAGAAGACTCAAAGCAAGTAAGCAGATATGACACGGTGGCACAGTGGTTAGTACGTCCACCTCACAGCAAAAGGTCCTGGGTTCGATTCCCAGCTTGGGTGTTCCTGTGTGGAGTTTGCATGTTCTCCCCGTATTTGCTTGGTTTTCCACCCACAGTCCAAAAACATGCACAGTAGGATAATTGTTTGTTCCAAATCGCCCATAGGTGCGAGTGTGAGTATGAATGGTTGTGTGGGTGGTGGCCCTGAGATGGCCTGGTGAGCTGCCCATGGTGTACCTTGCCTACCTCACACAGAGTCGACTGAGGTGGACGCCAGCCTCCTGCGACCCTAATTAGGATAAGTGGTTTAGAAAATGGATGAGATACTTCAGCTCACCCCCACCCCACCAACTGAGTTATCAAAGGCCTGTTCTCAGTGTCTGTGATTAAAGGTATGAAAAATAACCATTTCTGTCACTCGTAATGAGTAGGTCATTGAGTTTCCCTCAGCATGTTTCTGCCCTTCGATGGCCTGACCAGCTGTCTAGGATGTACTCTGCCCTCACCATGAGTTGGCTGAGATGAATGCCAGCCTCTTCGCATCCTTAATTAGGATGAAGTGGTTCAGAAAATGAATGCATTAATGAGACTTAACACTTTGCCTATGTAAAACCTTTTTTCCCCTTTAAAAACGTAGGCTGTCAGATACTACACTGTAGTGTGAGCAGGTCTGTATGTGTGAGACTAATAATTGCAGGAAAACTGAAAAATACTCAGTAATGGCCCATTTCTCAAAAGGAAAGATGTTATTGGAGCTGACGCTAAGACATCAAGCATTCCAGAGTAGATCAGCTTAAAATGGTTTCACAGTACTGTATTTACATTCTCAACCCTATAGGTGGCCAATCTGTGTCTCCCCTCCTGAATGAAGTTTGCATTATAAAAATTGAATTGGAATTAAAGCAATTCTGAAAGAATTACCTTTTCGTCTGTTCATTAATTTTCTGAACTGTTTCATTCTAATTGGGGTCGCAGGGAGGCTGGTGCCCGTCTCAGCTGAATCTGGGCAAGGGCAGATTCCGCCCTGGACAGCTCACCAGACCATTGTAGGGTGGAAACACACTGACCACTCTGCAGCTACTCTTGTTGAAAGTCAGCAATGGTTCTTTTACATGAACCGCACACCATAGACAGTGAGAGACATTGCTGGCCTTTGATAACCCAGTGGGCTGTACTGGGGGACAGTTACAACCTGTTGAGAGTGGGGCTTGAACCCCCAACCTTGTGATCCAGCACCTTTACAACCAGGTCACTACTGCCGCCTTTTTGTCTATTTTAAAAAGAAAATTTTTATTTCTGGGTTGCCTATTAATAATGTCATAGAAATGCATTCCTGTTTGGAAATGGTCATTTTGTTGAAAAACCTGACACTGCTGGTTTGGAAGACTGTATCTTTGTCTCTTTATCAACATAATGAAGCATATTTCTTTATTTTCAGGCATTGGTTAATATAAGTAGGTATTATGGGGTTCAAATTCAATGATATCATTGCCCAGTTGAGGCTTGTAACTAATTAATGATGCTTGCCAGCAGCAGGTGTCGACATGGACATTGGACATGGACATCCTGTGGCTGCTGGCCATCCAAAATGATTTAAACATATATTAAATGGCTGTTTTTGCATGTAGATAAGCAAAACAATTTAAAATAACTTAATTGTTTCGATGTACACAAGATACTAAATGCTAGATACACCCAGTTTACCTTGAAAGAGCACACATACATTAAGTACATTACCTTCTATGAGGTAGTACCCATTGTTTTGTTACAAATACTGTACTGTTATGGGTTCTTTACAGATGTGCATGAAATTCACAAGCCATCTGGTCCCACAGGGTCATACCTGGAATAAACACTGTCTGGTCCTTCAGTAGCTGTACCTGAAATGTTCAAACCATCTGCAAATAGACATTCATCATTTGAAGTGCATTAACCGGTAACCATGGTGACTGATGCTGAAACAGTGTCAAGCTTAACAGAGACAGCTGCTGATGTCTTTTCATTCATGCCATCCATTCCTATTAAAGGTAATGCTTCTGATTGAGATGAATTTACTGATCCTGAATTTGTGTCAACATGATCATTTCATAAGCATTAGAAAATACAGTATCTGCAGCAGCAGCTGTCACAACCAATCAATCATGTAATTCAGCCGAGGGCTCTGAATTAGCAGATGTTGTACTTGATGATCCTAATGACCCAGACTATAAACCAGATGACATTTAGCTGGATGATGATGATGATGATGATGATGATGATGATATAATAATAATAATAATAATAATAATAATAATAATAATAATAATAAAAGAAGTTACAAATACTGTACCCCCCTCTTACTTTTGAATGCTACTGTTGCCACCAATGATGGACTTCCTGACAAAAAAGGAAAAGTTGAAAAACATGAAGGGTATCCCATCCAGAAAACCTGCACATCCACATGCAAAAAACAATGCACAGAAAAAATTCAGGGCAACAGACTGAGACCATTTGGAAATCCTACTGAGACATGAACAACCAAGAACAAATAATTAATGTGGAACAATATAACAAAGATGGAGAGGAGCCAGTTGAGGTGGCTCTGGCATCTGATTAGAAAGCCTCCTGAATACCTCCGTGGTGTGGTATTTCAGGCATGTCCAACTGGGAAGTGATCCCAAGGTCCACACAGAATACACTGGAGGAACTATGTACACAGGACTATGATTACAGGAGTTTGAGGGACATGTGACATTGGTGCCGTTGGTGAATTTGATGGCGGTTTTTCTGATGTAAGTGGGGGAACAGTTGTGTGTGAGTTGAATTAGAGAAGAGGAGGGGGCTAAGAACACACCCCTGTGGCATTTCAATGTTCAGGATGAGAGTGGAGGAAATGGAGGACAGGAGATCTCCTATCCATTGTGTTGATCAAAGTAAGTGAAGAACTGGTTCATGATGAAGAGGAAGAGGAGTGATAATGAAAAGAATGACATAAAATGATGTCCCAGAGAAGGATTTGAACCTGTGATGCCACAAAGAGTTTATTTTCTCAGGTTGGGAATTTATAAATTTTTTGTAATATTTTTTAATTGTGGTGGTTTGGTGGACCATGAAATAGGATCAGGTATGGGGTTGGTATGAATGAGGGCCATGCAATTCTTGTAGCTTTTGTCAGTCATTCTTAATGTTTGAACAATATACTGTATAACAACAACAAAAAAAAAAATCAAAATTTGATATATTTAGGAGATGTTTATGTGAGATTTATGTGAGGTTTATTTAATATTCCTGAATATTCTCTGTAGAACGTCTACATGAAGCATCCGGTTAGTTGTATATCTGTACCAGTTGATACACAGAATAATAATACAGTACTGCTGTTGTCTGTGTGTTGCCTCAAGATGATCTGGCCAGCCGTTCAGGTGTTCCCTGGCTTTGCCCAGTGTTGGCAGAGATAAGCCCCTGGCTCCTTGTGACCCTAGTAGGACTAAATGGTGCAGCACATAAGTGCGTGAATGAGTGATTGTTGTTGTTGGATTACTACGTGTCTGTACAGTTCATGAGTAATTCTCTCTTATTGAATAAGGTGTAACTGTAATATATTTTATGAAGATATTACGAAAAAAAGGTTCTGGGCTCCAAATACCTCCTGTGTGTGTGTGTGTGTGTGTGTGTGTGTGTGTGTGTGTGTGTGTGTGTGTGTGTGTGTGTGTATGTTTTCCCCACCTGTGCTGATCTGGCAGTAGGTGACAGTTCAGGCTATACCCCGTTTTCAACCTAGTGTCGGCTGATATAGGCTGCCCTTGTAGGAGTAAGCGGTTCAGCAAATACATGTCAATTTATTATGTATTTTACACTTTGGCTTAATGTGTTTTAAGTGATTTGAAGTTGAACACTTTTTTTTTATATTTATAAATCTTAGATTACTCTCTCCTTCTCTACCAGGCATTTTTCCAATAGACCAAACACCATCATTATATATACAGTATTGCTATTGCTTGTCCACTCATTCATTTTCTGAATTGCTTATTCCTAATTATGGTTGCAGGGAGGCTGGTGCCCGTCTCAGCTGACTCTGGGTGAGGGCATGCCAGGCCATCGCAGGGCTGCTTGTACATGTTTCACAATGCATTATGGAATACACTGAATGTCATTTTAACTATACACATTCAGACAGCACTGGAAAATGGTGACCTTATCATTATAATGCACTGCAGAGTGAGCTATTTTGGACACGCATAGAATTTCTAGTAATGGCAAAAAAGCCAGATAATAATAATTTTCACTGTCAGTTACTGAGATCATTTTCCGTTCGTTTCATCTCTTGCTCATTTTGCTGCTCCCTTCCTCTTTAACTATCATTTCACTGACATGCTTTATTCTTAACCTGCATGTAAGTCAGCATTCCATATCCCCATAGTAATAATACTGGAACTTTGTATCTTCATATAAAATGCACCTACAGGTGATTTCATTAATACTGCTGTTGTGAGCTATGACTCAATTTGATTTATGTAAAGCCTGAGGGAAATATCAGTGTTGCAGAAGTTATCTAGTATAATTCATTGTTATATTGTTGAATGTTTGTAACCTTTACACAAATTACCCTGCAACTGAATTACAGCTTCATGAAATTAATTTTAAAAGGACTAAATATCAGAAATTGTACATACAGTATACTGTATTGAATAAATTCTAACATCTAGAGTCTAAAATGTCATGTCGTATAGAATTTGGTAACTAGAAAATTAATCTACGAAAATATGTACAGTACAGTATACAGTGAACAGTACTGAACCCTACTGAACCATGCAGTATGAACAGTACAGTATATAGTGTACAGTACTGAACCCCACTGAACCATGCAGTATGAACAGTACAGTATATAGTGAACAGTACTGAACCCTACTGAACCATGCAGTATGAACAGTACAGTATATAGTGTACAGTACTGAACCCTACTGAACCATGCAGTATGAACAGTACAGTATATAGTGTACAGTACTGAACCCTACTGAACCATGCAGTATGAACAGTACAGTATATAGTGAACAGTACTGAACCCTACTGAACCATGCAGTATGAACAATACAGTATATAGTGTACAGTACTGAACCCTACTGAACCATGCAGTATGAACAGTACAGTATACAGTGTACAGTACTGAACCCTACTGAACCATGCAGTCTGAACAGTATAGTATATAGTGGACAGTACGGACCCCTACTGAACCATGCAATATGAACAGTACAGTATACAGTGTACAGTACTGAACCCTACTGAACCATGCAGTATGAACAGTACAGTATATAGTGAACAGTACTGAACCCTACTGAACCATGCAGTATGAACAGTACAGTATATAGTGGACAGTACTGAACCCTACTGAGCCATGCAGTATGAACATTATAATATATAGTGTACAATAGTGAACCCTACTGAACCATGCAGTATGAACAGTATGGTGTACAGTACTGAACCCGACTGAAAATGCAGTATGAACAGTACAGTACACAGTATACAGTACTGAACCCTACTGAACCATGCAGTATGAACAGCACAGTATATAGTGTATAGTACTGAACCCTACTGAACCATGCAGTATGAACAGTACAGTATACAGTGTACAGTACTGAACCCTACTGAACCATGCAGTATGAATATTATAGTCTATAGTGTATAGTACTAAACCCTACTGAACCATGCAGTATACTGTGTATAATACAGTGCATACTGTACATATATATACAGTGAACAGTACAGTGCCGAACCCTACTGAATCATGCAGCATGAACAGTATAGTACTGTATATAGTATACAGTACTGAACCCTACTGAAGCATGCAGTATGAACAGCATAGTATATAGTGTACAGTACTGAACCCTACTGAACCATGCAGCATGAACAGTACAGTATACAGTGTACAGTACTGAATCCTACTGAACCATGCAGTATGAACATTATAATATATAGTGTACAGTACTGAACCCCACTGAACCATGCAATATGAACAGTATAGTATATTAGTGTACAGTACTGAACCCTACTGAACAGTAGGTACAGTATAGTATACAGTAGGTACAGGTATAGTATATAGTGTTCGTACAGTATACAGTATACAGTGTACAGTACTGAACACTACTGAACCATGCAGTATGAACAGTACTGAACACTACTGAACCATGCAGTACTGTTCATACTGCATGGTTCAGTAGTGTTCAGTACTGTACTGAACACTACTGAACCATGCAGTATGAACAGTACTGTATATAGTATACAGTACTGAACCCTACTGAACCATGCAGTACGAACAGCATAGTATATACTGTACAGTAGTGAACCCCACTGGACCATGCAGTATGGACAGTATACTATGTAGTATAGCACAGTACAGTACAGTATATAGTATGGAGGGTTCAGTATTCTATACAGTACTGCAGTATAGAGAAGTATATTACAGTATAGAATACTATAATGTACTATGGCATAGTACAGTATACTGTATTACATAATATAATATGTAGTGTGTAGTGTATAATATATAATGTATAGTAAATAGTGGTGATCTGGCAGTGGTAGCCTGGTGGGGGCAGTGGGAGCCTGGTGGTAAAGGGCGCTGGATCCCTGCACCTTCAAAGTTGGGAATTGGGACCCTGGACCTTCTTGCTGTGAGGTGGACGTTCTAACCACTACACCACCGTGCCTCCATTTTAAATTCAGATAGAAACTCTGTAATGAGCTTACATCTGTTCTCTCCCAAACTCCATCTCAGGAGAAGCATAGAAGGCCGGGCAAGCTCCTATTTTGCATTCCTTCGGTGAACAATGACCAGCAGGAGACCGAGCACATTGTCACTCTGGTGCAAAAAACCATGCTGGTCCCTTCTTCTAACTTGCTCAGTTTTAGACTCATACATTTTAATATTTTTTTAAGGAGAAATTAACTATTTTTAAAGCTTCAGATAAATAGAACACATTGTAAGTTATGAACTCTTCTCTAACTTGTGTGTTTTATTTAGATGAGCAGCCTATGGAAAATATTTCACCATCTCTGCCTGCTTTAGAACAGGAACCCATGACTCCTAGTTCTGATGCAGCGTCAGCATCGTCTGTGGTTCCTATACAAAGTACCGAGAGTAAAGTTGTGAAGGCTCCTGCACCACCATTGCCTTTGCTGTTAGCTGAACCTCAGGAGACTCCAAGGCCTAAAGGGAGTGATAATGTAAAAGACTCCTGCAACAGCAACACCTCAGCCATCAGAGGCACCTTCAGGAGCCTCCACAGTGCAAAGAAAGTGAAGTTGTGAAGGCCCCTGCATCATTTACACCGCTACCATCAGCTGCACCTCAGGAACCTTCAACGCACAAAATGAATGACTTTGTGAACGTTCCTGCACCATCAGTACCTCTACCATCAGCTGCACCTCAGGAGCCTTCACAGTGCAAACACAGTGCAAAAAAAGTGATTTTGTGAAACCTCTTGCACCATCAACACCTCTACCATCAGCTGTACCCGAGAAGCCTCTACAGCACAATGAGAGTGAAGTTGTAAAAGCTCCTGATCCATCAACGCTTCTACCATCAGGTGCACCTCAGGAGCCATTACAGCACAAATTGAGTGACACGGTGAAGGCTCCTGCTCCATCAGCACCTTTACCCATCAGCTGTACATGTACTTGAAGAGACTCCACAGCACAAACAAGGTGACTTTGTGAAGGCTCCCGCATCACAAAAGCCTATACAATCAACACTGGCCGAAGAACCATACTAGATGCTCGTGATCTTCGGGCCCTTAAACGGCACTGCACCACAAACAGGAATGCTACTGTAAGGGAAATCACAGAATGGGCTCAGCAATAATAAAACTATCTGAAGCACATTAACAAATAAAAACAAGATTTGTATAGTTACTTCTTCTTTTTCCCTATTTCTGGGGATTCTCACGTTTGATTTGGCATAAGTTTTTACATTGGATGCCCTTCCTGACACAACCCTTTAGCAATGGACAGAAACACGCTGACGGCTTTGCAGCTCCTCTTTACGAAAGTCAGCAATGGTTCTTTTACATGAACCTCTCACCATAGACACAGAGACACATGGTCGGCCTTTGATAACCCAGTTAGCTGCACTGGGGGAGGGGGGGGGGCAGTGACAATCTTGTGGAGAGTGGGACTCGAACCCCCAACCTTAGGATCAGCGATCCAGCACCCTTTATCACCAGGCCACCACTGCCACCAAAGCAGGTACAAAACTCTACTCCTTTTCTGTTCCACACCAACTTTGTATTGTACAGGGCCCACGGGAAGAGAGTCCCAAGAGCCTATCTTAGCCGACTCTGAGTGAAGGCAGGATGAGATACACCCTGAACAGTTAAGCACTGTCTGTTCTGGTTTGAACCACACGATGTCACTATTGCAGCTTTTTAAATAACCCACGCCATCTCTTCACCCAAAGTAGGTGGGTGGGTTTAGGGTCGTCAGAGATCAACCAACCAAATCAATTTAACCATGTCTTGTCCTGGCTGTGTTAGACCCATAACCCCCGGCACAAATACCCTCTGGAGTTAATGAGATACAAAGCAAAGGCGATGACCTTTGCACAGGAATGCGTCGCCGGATGTTATTTTGTTTGTTGTCAAATATGTTCAAATAATACAGTATGCAAATCACGTGTTTTGTTTGTTTTTACCCAAAATACCTCTGTCATAGTTACTGTATTCTATGTGTATAAATAAAAAGCTGTAAAGATACATCGCAAGAAAAAAATCACTGCTCGGTTTTTCTGGTCTATAATCTTCTGAAAAGACCCTGGGAGCACAATGCATTATGGGAAATGATGTTTTTAGTAATGTATGCTCTACATAATACATGCATCAATCCTGAAATAACCTATGCACAATTTTCCAAAATGCACATGTATTTAGTAGCACAATGTAGAAAAGTAATGTATATTTGAGGCTCTTTTTGTACCGTTGCTCACTGAATAAAGGTTTTGAGAAACATGATGGCAGCGGCAGCAACACAGAACTACATTTCCCATCAGTCTGTTCGGCGAGTTTAGGGAATGCGGGTGGAAGGGGTGTCTTTCTTTTTTTTTTGAGTGGGGGTGGGGGGGGGTTGCTCGAATCCAAGCGGTGCTGTGTGAAGGAACCAGGTGAATAGATCCTCCAGCACACAGGAGCTGGACGCTGACAGGGACGAAGCCCTGCTCCACCGGGACACTCTCAGACAGACAAGCGCGACATCTCGCATCACATCTGGCCAGAGGATAACATCGACTAGCGCGCGACTCCATGTGCATCTTTATTGACTGTGCAGCACGTTAGCATCATCTCCAGACTGATAGAGAAGCCTGTTACGACCCTGGTGGAAGGAAGACGTGGGAATGTTGTAGGTTTGAATTTTCCAGTCCAAGCTCAGTTTGAAAGGCTCGTGATTTTGAAGGAAGGGGATGATGTTGCATGTATAAAACGATTTGCAAGCTATGGTGTTAGGATTCTATATTATATTTTGGGATACTTATTCAATCAGTGGAATTTGTGCACGTGTTTGATTGCAGTTGTTGTTATTATTATTATTATTATTATTATTATTATTAGAATTTATGTACGAATAGCAGCTGTGATGTCACTTTATAACATGTGCAGGGATTCAGGTGCTGGTTGCAGAGTTACTTTTGTGTGTTTGTGTGTGTGTGTGTGTGTGTGTGCGCGCGCGCCCCCGTGTGTGTATGTGGTATTCCTTTTGGTGTCCCCCCCTCTTTTTGTCGTCCACCCGTCTTGATTGATGTGGCCGCTGCTTCCGCTCTGAGTCGGCGTTGCTAAGAGACAGTGGTGCTGTACCAGCGTGTCTTGGGTTTCCTTGAAGTTCAAGTGCAGCGGATCTCCCATCATCCACCAGTCACGAGCTCACGACCTGTAACAAACCTGAGACAAAGCATTGTGAACCTTTGACATTTTCTTTTAAAATCAAGATCATTTGTTGTCCCAAATACAGTACGTATAGGCCACAAGGACAGTAGTGGTGGCCTGGTAGTAAAAGGTCCTGGATTGCTGATCCTAGGGTTGGGGGTTTGAGTCCCACTCTCCACAAGGTTGTCACTGTGTACCCCACCCAGTGCAGCTAACTGGGTTATCAAAGGCCAGCCATGTCTCTCACCGTCTATGGTGTGAGGTTCATGTAAAAGAACCATTGCTGACTTTTGTCAAGAATAGCTGCATAGCCGTTAGCGTGTTTCTGCCCCTCGCTAAAAGCTTGTGTCAGGAAGGGGATCCGACATAAAAACCTACGCCAAATCGAATATGGGAATCATTAATATGATCTCCGTGAAGATGGAAGCAGATGATTTGCTGTTGCGACCCTTGAAACGGAACAGCTGAAAGAAGAAGAAGACAGTATATGGGGACATATCATGCCATTCAGTGTGAAGGTCCAGGGATCGAATTTAGGCCCTGGGTAGAAAGTGGGAATGTCAGTATGAATTGTTGCTTGTGTCTCTGTCTATCCCTGCAATTGGGTGGTGACCTGTTCAGGGTGTAACCATCCTCTCGCCTGAGGTCAGCTGGGTTCGGCACCGACTTCCCTCGCGACACTGACGTGACGAATAAGCGATATAGATAAAGGATACACATATGCTCAGTCACACTCGTTTGTTGAACCTTTAAATCCTACCAGGGTTACGGTGAGACTCGAGTCTATCTACGCCGTCAATGGATAAAGCTGGGGTGCACCCTGAACAGCTCGCCAGACCATCGCAGGGCAAAACACAAACACAGTTACGCGCACACTTACTATAACAAATATATCTGGGGATAACATTGCAGTATAAATTTATTTTTTATTTTCTGAGGATAGTCCCACCCTCTTCTTGAAGAAGAAGAGTCCCACCCTAGTCCCACCCTAGTCATGACCAGTAATCTAAGCAGTGACGGAGGGCAACAAGCCTGCCAAAGCAGGGGGAAAAAAACAGCCAAATGTTTTCATAGGTTTTCTCAGTTGAGTTGCTTTACACTGATCATTCACAGTAGGAAAAGCACGGCCAGATGAAGTGAATCTTCTTCTTCTTCTATCCTTTCGGCTTTTTCCCTTTCTCAGGGGTCGCCATAGCGAATCATCTGATTCGCACATTTGATTTGGTATAGGTTTTTACGTCGGATGCCCTTCCTGACACAACCATTTTAACAAGGGACAGAAACACGCTGACAGCATTGATTATTTCATTACACTGGCACCTGTCAGAGATATTAGGCAGCGAATGAACAGTCGGTTCACAAAACTGATGAGTTGAAAGCAAGAAAGATGAGCAAAGGAAAGGACCCAAGCAACTTTGATAAGGGCTATATTTTGATGGCTTGGTGGGGGAGTCAGAGGATTTCCTAAACACCAGGTATTCCCAGTATGCAGTGGTTAGGATCTCACACAAAACAGGACGACTGGTGAACCGGCAACAGTGTGTGTGGGAGGTGAAGACTAGTATGTCTGGTTTCATCCTGCAGATTGCTGAGGAAAGGTAATACATGTAATGGATAAGATACTTGCTTGCTGTGTAGGGATGCATAACTGTAGACTAGTCAGAGTGCCCATGCTGACCCCTGTTCTTTTGCAAAAGTGCATCATGAGTGTACGAAAATCAGAATTACGATAATATCAACAATGACTCGTGTTTTCTATTACATCATGTGAACTGCTGGTTTCGATGCAGAACTGGATGAGTCGGCATTGGGATGTGCCGAGTAAAGAAGACAAGCTGACAGAAATAGTGTGATGATCATATTTTGACTAAACTTATACCCCCATTTCACTGGAGCGCGGCAGACTCGCGGAAGCAAAAATGTCGTCATCCACCAATGTTCCTGAGTCGTTCCGTCATCTTCCGTGTCCTTCCGTATGATTCCGAATGTATTCCTCCGCTTCCAGCAGGTCAAAATCTTCCGGAAAAATTTTCCGACAGTGTTCACTTTGGTTCCGCAGTCCTTCCGCAAACGTTCCGTCATTTCCTCAAACGTTCCGTGATCCTTCCTTTTATTCCGCCAGTGTTCCTTGATCGTTCCGCGAGCCTTCCCCCCCCTCTTCTGGATGGTCAAAAGCGGCCACGGAATATTTGCATTCATCTTCGGATCCCCACGGAATACTCACGGAAGGTTTGCGGAATGGTTGTGGATAACACGGAAGACTTGCGGAACACTCACGGAAGTCAGTTCCACTATAAATATTAAATTATTCCAGTTCATTCACTTTATTTTTTTCCTGTTTTCCTGTTCATGGAATAAAGTTTTAAAGTTATAATCACTGTGGTTTGGACTTGTGTGCATAGTTTTTATTCTGGAATGATTTCGAGGTGCAAATAAAAGGAACGTATAGACATTATTGATATTAAACATATTAACATATCTTAAATTTTAAATTTATTGTAAATTATAAACATATTGCACCTTATAAACATATGGTAAATTACAAACATATGTTAAATTTTAAATTTATTGTGTGTTATTAACATATTGTAAAATATAAACATATAGTACTTTAATAAACATATTGTAAATTATTAAAATAGTGCATTATAGACATGTTGTAAATTATAAACATATACGTAGTGCATTATAAACATATTGTAAAGTATAAACATATAGTACTTTAATAAACATCTTGTAAATTATAAATACTAATAATTATAAATGTACTATAGTACATTATAAATGAATTGTGGGCGGCACGGTGGCGTAGTGGTTAGCACGTTCACCTCACAGCAAGAATGGCTGGGTTCGATTCCCGGCCTGGGCGTTTCTGTGTGGAGTTTGCATGTTCTCCCCGTGCTTGCGTGGGTTTCTTCTGGGTGCTCCGGTTTCCTCCCACAATCCAAAGACATGCACAGTAGGTTAATTGGCTGTTCTAAATTGCCCATAGGTAGTTAACGACCTGGAGAGGGATGGGTGCCGCCAGGCCAAATCAGCCCAAGTCTCGCTATGAAGGTGCCCCAACGACATCCCCGGATGTTAAGGGATGAGTGAAGTGAAGAAGAAACATATTGTAAATTATAAACATATTGTAAAGTATAAACATATAGCACTTTAGTAAACATCTTGTAAATTATAAACATACTGTAAATTATAAACATATTGTAAATTATGAACACATGTTCAATTTAAAATTTATTGTACATTACAGATGCTCCCCGACTTACGTTCATCCGTTTTACGTTTTTTCGATTTTACGTTTTACGCTATATAACTGAGATATAACTGGGAAGGAGGGGCGCTCAGTCTGTCTTTTGTAAACAATGGACGCAGCGTCATTGGGTCATTACCATTACATCAGCGTACTACGTAGGTACATCTAAACTCAAAATTTGACATTGAAATTTGGGGAAAAACGTAAAATCGAAAAAACGTAAGTCGGGGAGCATCTTACACACACACACACACACACACACACACACACACACACACATATATATATATATATATATATATATATATATATATATATATATATATATATATATATATTAGTATATCTCAGTTATATAGCGTGTTACCCTTGTGTTAAGACGTTGTCTCTGTGATCTTTGTGTTTACATTGTTTTGCGGACTTTTGTAATCCTAAACAAATATGGTTGGTCAGAAGTGTAAGCTTTATATTTATTATCTTTTAGCAGAATCCTAAGAGTGTATACTTATTTCTATATTAATATTCATTAGGATTTGTACTTGTTCTTTGTATGCATCTCTTGAATAAAGTTTACTTACTTGCTTACACAAAAGAAAGAACTCTCTGCTTTGCTGGGAGACTGCATCAGTGCAGGCTGTGTTCTAAACGAGTTCAACGGCACCCTTGTGCACTTGAAAGACTGGAAGTCCATATAACCCACAGCAAGTATTATATATGTTATAAACATATAGTATGAATGAGAGATGAGCTTCCTTGGTTGAATCCGCGTATTTATAGGCGGAATCAGGAGCAAATCCTTTGATCTTTGCCGATTTTTCATCGTTGAAACGTGGTTATGTCGGGTATTCCTCAGTCATTCCTCAGTCATTCCGTGTTGAACGCGAACGTTCTGCCGTCATTCCGCCTGTTCCACAATCATTCCGTAGCTCTTCCTTCTAAAATGGAGTAGTGTCGTAGTTGTTTCTCGAGTGTTCCGTGCTTTCCGTGAATGTTCCGTGAATTATCCGAAGGTCTTTCTTTGCAATCCGCACTGGTTCCGAAGGTAATCCAAGCGCTTTTACGCATGTATTCCGACATTGTATCGTGGTATTTCCGTGTCTTTTCCGCACATTCCGTGAATGTTCTGAAGGTGTTCTGAAGGTACAATTTTCCATGGGTTTTGACCCATTTTCCGTGTAAAAATGCCGAAGCTCCTCCGTAGAGTGCGTTCCGCGCCTTTCTGCCATGTTCATTGCATTCCGCGCTCCAGTGAAATGGGGGTATTAAGAACAAAAATGGCGGCATGCTGAGAAGCATCCAGATATTAGATAAAAATAAGAAAAAAGTTTTTTTTTTTGTTTTTTTTTTTATGTTAAACTTCACTAATGCATGAATCAAATTATTTTTAATTGCACACGCATTCTGCAACTGAACTTGAAACAGTAAAAGCAAACAGCAGAGACTGCACCTCTCTGGCGAACAGGAGTGTTTCAGTGGCTACAGCAGACATGACCTCAGCATCTCCGAGCAGAGAGGACTGCTTATGTTTCCAACATTCTCAATCCTAATTTTCTAGACATTTTTTAATACATATTCTGAAATAAAGAACAGCAAATAGCTTCAAATAAATATGATTTAAAACATAATCAGTCCGAAAAGCATATTAATATCTAAAACTAACGAGACATTGCTACACTTGGGAATTTGTTTATTCAGAAAAATGATCCAGTATTACATATACGAGTTAGTAAAGTTAAGTGGGCCTTTGCTTTCAGACCTATATGTGCAGAAATAACTGTAAATAAATATAAATGTTGTTCAGTCTTGCATATCAATATTTTGTCAATATTTTGGCCAAAACATTACATTTATTTTTATTTAAATATTCTTTTGCAGTTCAATTTATGTCTTCGGGGTTGTTGTCTTGCTGCATCATCCACTTTCACTTAAGATTCAGTTCATTTTCTCTAACCGCTTAATCCTAATTAGGGTCGCGAGGAGGCTGGCGCCCATCCCATCCGACTCTGGGCGAGGGCAGAGTACACCCTGTAAGACTCACCAGCCCATCGCAGGGTGGAAACATGCTGATGGCTATGCAGCTACTCTTGTTGAAAGTCAGCAATGGTTCTTTTACATGAACCTCACACCATAGACAGTGAGAGACATGGGCCGGCCTTTGATAATCCAGTTAGCTGCACTGGGGCAGTGACAGCCTGTTCTGAGTGGGGCTTGAACCCCCCAACCTTAGAATCAGTGATCCAGCACCTTTACCACCAGGCCACCACTGCCCCACCACTTGAGATTCAGTTTGTAGACAAATGTCCAATCATTTATTTTTATAAAATTTTCTGGTATAATTCTGAGTTCATTGTTGAACTCAATAAGAGCAAGTGGTCCTGGCTCAGAAGCAACAAAATAGGCTGAACCTTGATTAGCACCACCATATTTCACAGATTAAGTAAGGCTCTTCTACACTAGTGCAGTGGTTTCATTCTCCAAAGCATTCTTTTCATTTAAACCAGAATGTTCTAGTTTGATCTCATTGCTCCAAATCAATTTCCCAATCAGCTTCTAGCTTGTCCAATGTTCTTTGTGGCGAGCAGTAACTTTCTGTTTGCAACCCTGTGTGCAGCGGACTCCTGAACATTAACATCAGCCAATGTGAGAGAGGCTTTGAGTTGCTTATAAGTTATCCAGGATTACATTGAAACCTGGTGGTGGTGGTGGTGGTGGTGGTGGTGGGGTGGTGGTGTTCAAGATCTTAAATTTCCTCGTTCTGTCTAAAGATGGATTTGTGACTCTTTTCAGCCTGATGAACCTCAACAAAGTTTTTGTCTGAGGTCTACATATCTTCACACCATGATGGACTTCCACAAACGGGTACTGTGAAGCTCAGACTTTGACAGATCTGTGTTCTATCTTCTATTATTGGTTAATTTATGGTGAATTCTTTACAAATTTGCTGCCACAAAGTTGAAAGGTCTCAATTATGCAGAATGTCTTTGTCTACTGTCGGGCTACAATCTCCCTTCAGTAGAACCTAGAGGCTCAAACCAATAGTAGCATGAGCCTTCCCAATGTGCACACAGTTGGCTCCATGAAAACATGTCTCGCCAATGCTGAAGTGGTGAGTTACTTGCACAGAGCACCGACCTCAATCCCACCGAACACATTTGGGATGAACTAGAATGCCAGCCGCCCCAGGTGTCGCGCCTGACATCAGTGTCTGACCTTAATAATGCTCTTGTGGATGAATGATCACAAATCCTTACAGCTAACACTCTATAGCCTTCCTAATAGCCTTCCCAGAAGAGAGAGATTTATTATAACAGCAATGAGGAGTAGAGCCTGGAGTCTGACCATCGGGAAATACGTGTGAGTGTTATGGTCATGTGTCTATAAATTCTGGGCTGTATAGTACATCATCGTGCCTGTTTCAGGGATCATTAACACTCCCGTACAGGAAAATGTGACGCTGTGGCAGATTCCATTTTATTTCCAAGAGATAACACTGTATTTCTCGGTAATTTAATATGTCTGGGAAGTGAACGGGCCTGTTTAAGTTAAACACGCATCACCTGATTGTCCTCCGATTGTTTGAAAACACACAGCTTTAATTTCTCTTTCTAATTAACTGCTAATCCTCAAGGTGCGCATACATTAGTTACTCACCGATGTGATATCATGCCTAGTATTAACTTATTAATCATTATTATTAATGACCAAGTGGAGCCTAAATATTTTTGTCTGGTTTGTTTAATTATGTTCTCTTCATCCACTTTTGAGGCTTTTCTGAAAATCTGATAATTTTTTTAAATCATATTTCTGGGGAAATTTTAAGATAAAAAAAAAAAGATAAATTTGTTTGTCAGTGTGCATAAACTACCAGTGATATTGAGGACTTTAAATGTTTTTTACACACACACACACACACACACACACGTATACAGTGTATATAATATATATATATAGATGTATACATAAATGCACACACACAAAGGGATCAATTCATGTGGCTTCAGTGAATGACGTTATTTTTTAATTTTTTTTTTAAATATTCATTTAATTAAAATATAAAGAAATTAAGGAAGAATAGCGGAAAAGGTTAAGGAAAATGCCACAAAAACAAGGCCAATTATGCAAAACAAACAAAAACAGCCCAAAACCTCCCATCAAAACTAGTTACATTTTTGTGAGGTGCACACCTGAGTGCGTGCGTGTGTGCTGTATGTGTGTATTTATATTTTAATTACATCCTATGCATAATTTTTTTAATGTTTAATTGTTATTATAAGCATTTACAGCATTGAATATATATTTATTGATATTATATACACATATACATGTACGTATACGTCAGTCGGGGTGGGGGGGTGATTCTATTCAGAATTTGGCGGTGGCAGGGAGATCTTGGTCCCAATTAACAGTGGAAAGTGAGGGAATCGTGTGTGTATGTGTGTGTATGTGTGTATATACAGTGTATGTGTATATATATATATATATATATATATATATATGTCTGTCTTCCTTTCGGCTTTTTCCCTTTTACTCGGGAGTCGCCACAGTGAATCATCTGATTCGCACGTTTGATTTGGCAGAGGTTTTTACATCGGATGCCCTTCCTGTCACAACCCTTTTAGCAAGGGACAGAAACACGCTGACGACTTTGCAGCTAGTCTTTACAAAAGTCAGCAATGGTTCTTTTACATGCCCCTCACCATAGACAGTGAGAGACATGGCCCGCCTTTGATAACCCAGTTAGCTGCACTGGGGGGGGGGGGGGACAGTGACAACCTTGTGGAGAGTGGGACTCGAACCCCTAACCTTTTGGATCAGCAATCCAGCACCCTATACCACTAGACCACCACTGCCCTATATCTATCTATCTATCTATCTATCTATCTATATATATATATATATATATATATATATATATATATATATATATATATATATATATATATATATACAGGTCCTTCTAAAAAAAATTAGCATATTGTGATAAAGTTCATTATTTTCTGTAATGTACTGATAAAAATTAAACTTTCATATATTTTTAGATTCATTGCACACCAACTGAAATATTTCAGGTCTTTTATTGTTTTAATACTGATGATTTTGGCATACAGCTCATGAAAACCCAAAATCCCTATCTCAAAACATTAGCATATCATGTTCAGGTAGTCTAAACGAGCTATTAACCTAATCATCTGAATCAACCAATTAACTCTAAACACCTGCAAAAGATTCCTGAGGCTTTTAAAAACTCCCAGCCTGGTTCATTTCTCAAAACCGCAATCATGGGTAAGACTGCCGACCTGACTGCTGTCCAGAAGGCCATCATTGACACCCTCAAGCAAGAGGGTAAGACACAGAAAGAAATCTCTGAGCGAATAGGCTGTTCCCAGAGTGCTGTATCAAGCCACCTCAGTGGGACGTCTGTGGGAAGGAAAAAGTGTGGCAGAAAACGCTGCACAACCAGAAGAGGTGACCCGACCCTGAGGAAGATTGTGGAGAAGGGCCGATACCAGAGCTTGGGGGACCTGTGGAAGCAGTGGACTGGGCTACAGGTGCTGCATTCCTCAGATCAAGCCACTTTTGAACCAGAAACAGCAGCAGAAGCGCCTGACCTGGGCTACAGAGAAGCAGCACTGGACTGTTGCTCAGTGGTCCAACGTACTTTTTCAGATGAAAGCAAATTTTGCATGTCATTCGGAAATCAGTTTGCTGTTCTTTGCAGTGCTATACCACTAGAGCACCACTGCCCCACAAAGTCAATAAACAAGAGTCAATAACAACAGTTTAAACATGTTGAAGTCAGTGATGGACTGGGGTGCCATGTCAGCTGCTGGTGTTGGTCCACTGTGTTTTATCAAGGGCAGGGTCAATGCAGCTATCAGGAGATTTTTGAGCACTTCATGCTTCCATCTGCTGAAAGGCTTTATGGAGATGAAGATTTCATTTTTCAGCACGACCTGGCACTGCTCACAGTGCCAAAACCACTGGTAAATGGTTTACTGACCATGGTATTACTGGGCTCAATTGGCCTGCCAACTCTCCTGACCTGAAGCCCATAGAGAATCTGTGGGATATTGTGAACAGAAAGTTGAGAGACACCAGACCCAACACTGTGGATGAGCTTAAGGCCGCTATCGAAGCATCCTGGGCCTCCGTAACACCTCAGCAGTGCCACAGGCTGATTGCCTCCATGCCACGCCCGCATTGAAGCAGTCATTTTTGCAAAAGGATTCCCGACCAAGTATTGAGTGCATAACTGAACATAATTATTTGAAGGTTGACTTTTTGTATTAAAAAAAAACACTTTTTTTGTTAGTCGGATGAAATATGCTAATTTTTTTAGATAGGGATTTTTGGTTTTTCTTTACTTTTTTGCCAAAATTATCAATATTAAAACAATAAAAGGCTTGAACTACTTCAGTTGTGTGTAATGAATCTAATGTTTATCAGTACATTACAGAAAATAATGAACTTTATCACAATATGCTAATTTTTGAGAAAGACCTGTGCATATATGTGTGTGTGTGTGTGTGTGTGTGTGTGTGTGTGTGTGTATATATATATATATATATATATATATATATATATATATATATATATATGTGTGTGTGTGTGTGTGTGTGTGTGTGTGTGTGTGTGTGTGATGTTTATAAATCATTTGGGAATGTGACCATTCATTAGATAATTTGCATCAGAGAGGGGGCGAGACAATCAAAAGAGCTACATCAGCTCGCATGTATACTGCACTTCATCACATACTCGATCCAGAGAGTGGTTCATGTGGGCAAGAGATAGACTGGCTGTGACTTTGACTCCATGGTAGTGGTATACAGGGTTAATTTCTATAGCAGGGCATTTAATACATTTCTGTGTGGAGTTTGCAATTTTCTTCCTGTACCCACATAGGTTCCATTACGGTGTTCCAGTTTCTTCTCACTATCCACAGACATGTGAATTGGCTACTCTGAATTGGCCATGATGCGTTTGTGGGTGTGAATGGTTGTTAATCTATGTACTGGCTCTGTGATATATTGGCAGCCTGCCCAGGGTGTGCTGTGCCCCTCGCCTGAAGACAGCAGGGATTGGCTCCAGCTCACGCACAACCCTGGCAGATAAGCAGTATAGTTTTGGATGGATGAATGAGAGTGAATAGAAGCACATGGTCCATTTATTAATACAGTCAATGGGCACGAAGGAAAAGCACTCACCATGTCTTTGGGAGTTAAATCTTGATGATGCTGCAGACTTGTGTGGCTGGGAGCCAAGAAATTTTGGCCACAAAATTGGCCGTGCTCGGACGATGGGAGGGGTGGCACATTCTCTCTTACCCTGACCAGTCAAAGCAACACACGTAACTGTGGACTTCTGTGAGTTCTGTGACCTTTTGCTTGAGGAACGTGGTACTGTGATGTGCCAATCTTTATTCCATAGGAAATTGTGTTTGTGTTTGTCTGTCTGCAGTGCACAAGTGCGGCACAGTCCTAGTAAGTTATAACCTTTGGCGTGAGCTACATACTGTTTATGTTGTTGTTATTACTTGACATTTTAGATTTTGTAGAAGTTGTACGTACTAAAGTAAAGTAACATTACATTAGCATAGAAAGGAACTTTCCAGTGGGTTGCTAGGATGCTAGGATCCAATTAGATAATTTAGTAGTTCAAGTTTAACAGAGCATCCCAGGTACCCATAACACACGAAAGGTCAGTGAACACGTGTGTGTACTTCTCCAGTCATTATTTATGCAGAAGAGAAAAGATAGCGATAATCCGTGTGTGTGTGTGTGTGTGTGTGTGTGTGTGTGTGTGTGTGTGTGTGTGTGTGTGTGTGTGTGTTAATGAAAAGTTAGCTCGAGTATGAGCATTTCAAAATAAAATTGTTGAGAAAAGTTGAAAGAATATTTAGATTATTCATGAGAATATTGTACAAGCTTATACTCAGTATAAAACCTGTTAATAAATCTATTAAATAAATGTGCCATTAGTGTATTGTGTTCGGAAGCTATAATAACTTCAGTATTGATGGGCAGTTTTAACGGTGGATTTTTTTCAGGTCACGATAATGAAATATGATAATATTTAATAGTGCTGATAATAGTACCCCAGGTAATGGATAGAAAAAAAACCCCACCCTCAAAGAAGTTATTATTTCCAGAGGAGCACAGCAAAATCCAGAATCAAGAAATAAAGTGTTCAGTACTACTAGAACCCTTCCCAGGTCAGACCATCCAAACTGGAGAGAAGACCAAGGGGGAAAGTGGTCAATGGAATTACTTGGCCTCACTGCAGAAAGCTTGAATAAGGGTATTGACAATTCTTTTTTTTTTTTTTTTGCTGGACACTTGGCTGGTATAAGTTTCATTGAGTTAATACAACGAGGCACCACTGCACAAAACCATGACAATAGAAGACAGTACATTGGTACCTCACCTTACGATAATCCCAGCAAACGAAAAAAATCCAGGTTACGAAAAACATTTTCCAAAATTTTTTGTCTCTGTATACGAAACAAGTTCTCCTTACGAAACGCGCCAGACACGCCATTCAAACATGCAAACAATGCACGAGCTGCTCTCTCATTGACTATCTTCCAACATCCCGCCCCGCTGGCCTCCCATTGGCTAGGAGGGATGACGCAGCTCCCTCCCATTGGCTATTATGGAGCACTCGTAATGCTTTTTGTATAAAGGACAAGAGTTACTGTTGTTTCATGAGTTTTTCGAGCATGCTCATTGCAACGTTATCTTTTGGCTCAGGCTTTTAACCTTGCATAAACATTTGTAAGATTATAACTCTGCTAAAAAGACATGGTCATCACACGCATGCACACACACACACACGCACGCGCGTGTGTGTGTGATTCCCAGTGTGATTCCCAGTGCGAGTGAAAAGAAGAAGCGGGCTCGTGGCATGCGGTTGAGTGATCTCGCAAAGGAATATGGCCAAACCTGTCTACCATCGGTACGATATTGAAGCAGAAGGAGGCCTTAAAAGGTATGCTTTTATAATTTTAAAGGGTTTAGGGGGTAGTTTTGGGGGCCGTGGAACGAATCACACTTTTTAATGTAAAATGCGGTTCAATTTACGAAAAATCCAGGTTAAGAAAAAGGCTCCGGAACGGATTAATTTCGTAAGGTGAGATACCACTGTATATCATCTCTATGGTTTCAGATGCCAGCGCAGGTGGATAAGAGTCTCTCACACACGTATGTGTACACATTTTAATACATTCCTCCTATGCATGAGGCTATATGTACGACACTCCTGGAAGGTGCAGATCAAATTGAAAGGATTCTCATTAAAAAATACCTGTAAAAGAAATGAGCTTCTTAACCTGAGAGGAATACAATGGATTTCCTTTCACGGTACAGTTAAACCGTGAAGGAAACCAGTCTGATTGAATCTATTATATACGAGTGCACCAATGCAGAGTAACCTAGTTACAAGCTTTTGAATAGGGCAGGCTTCTAGACAGCAGCCTGCATTTGTGAGGACAGTTAACCTAGTTACATCTGCAGGACATCTCTTTCTACATTCTACTCCCTAGATTCTGTGCTAGCCTAGTTACCATAAGAGTTGATGAATCGCCATCAAATAAATATCACTCTGAATCACATTTTCTGTTCTTTCTTTCTAGTGGCATTTTTATTAAATCCAACTCTACATACATACAGCAGCCAAAGGTTTCTGTTTATTGCACTGATTTATTTATAAGAAGATTCGGGCACACTGTGACCCAGGATGGTCATCATTTACAGCCTGTGTTTACAGGTCAGAGGAAGCACAGAGCTGCAAAACACAAGCAGATTGACTACATGTGCCCGCAATACTCCTCATTTATTTTCACAAATGTGGCCATCTCTTTAAAAAAAAAAAAAAGAAGCAATTAATCTCAAAAGCGATTTCCCATGCCACTTAACATCATGGAGAATTGGTCTTATCTCATTAGCTAAAGATAAATATGTGTCGAGTAAAATCAATGGTAATTTATCTCCAGAATACAGACATGCACTTTCTTTTCAGTGAGGCACATCTCCACGCCATAATTTTCTCTCAACAAGGATTACATTCTGTCTTCTTTTATTTGCATTTTGTTTCAGACTGATAAGCCTATTTTTTACTTATTAGCCTTAATTTTCTGGAACTCAATTAATTCTCATCATTAAAGCTAAACTAATATAAATATTTTACAATGGCCTAAAAGCAGAGCTCCAAAAATGTTTGCATTTATTTTCATTAAAGAAACAACTTACTGTCTTTTCAATGGTATTTGGGGGTGGGGGGATTCTTCAAGAATAAAAACCACTGTTTTTTTTTTTTTTGGGGGGGGGGGGGGGGCAAGTGCATTCATCGCTGATGACATAGGCGAGGCTACACACCATATATAGTGTAGTTCCTCCAAATTTCCTTCATTAATTGGGTTGCCTGTGTGGGCACCTGAGCATTGATGTGACAACTAAAAGTTCATGACTTTACAACAGGGGTCGGAAACCTTTTTGACTAAGAGAGCAAAAAAATAAACACATATTTTAAAATCTAATCCTCTGAGAGCCATATATTAATACTGAGCACAAATAAATTGAAAAAGAAGACCAACAATTTGAGAGTATCATAAGACTCTGAATTTATTTTAAAGGACAGTCATAACAAAGTTATTTATTAATGAGAAAAGTACTTCTTACTATTAATGTGACTTCTGGTGCTGCATGTTGTTGCTGATAGCTTTGTAGTCAGGTTGATACGTGCTGAGGTTCGGCTTCCATCTGTTAAACGTGACCGCAGGTTGGTCTTGATGGTTTTCACTTGTGAGAAGCACCGCTCACGTGCGCATGTGGAGCCAAACATGGTCAATACAGCACGACTCACACGCTGTAGTGTTTATGTGACAGGAAGCACGTTCCAAGTTTTGGCAATCAGCTTGTCAGCTGGTTAAAGTTTTTTTTTTATGTCTGTCGATTTGTATTTTGCTTTCCAGCTGTGCTTGGCTTTGTGCAAATGAGCTGATCAAAAACGAGGGAAATTTACCTCTTTACCCAAAAACAACTAGCGCAGGCGGTTGCATATACAGTAGGCCCTTGACATTCGCGGGGGTATGGGTCCGGGCCCTCCCGTGAATCGAGATAATCTGCGAGTTCTGTACGCGGAAGTAAAACCCCATGTATGACATCACATGCGCGAATGAGCAGCCGGCAGTAAAATACTATGTATCTATTACATGCGCTAAAATATGCTTCTTAAATACATTCTACAGACAGTCTTACTCATTAATACAGTATTAATGTAGTAAAATGTAGTCATGATTAAGAAAAACTTTTTAATTTTGTACTGTGATATTTAGTAATAAAATATATAAACATTATACAGCATATAGTGTTGAAAAGCACTCGTTTTAAAGTCTTTTTCAATTATTATTCTAGTACAGTATCTAAGTTAATTCTGAGAATGTTTGTGCGTGAAATTTTATGTTCTGTAGCATGTTTAACAAATGATACCAAAAGGATAAACTTTATTACGCTGCATGTCCTTTTACATTGAACTTGGAGTGACGTCTTGGAGTGACGTGTCCAAGATGGTGCTGCCTAGAGGGCAACGTCGTGGAGTTCTCAGAGTCAAATTGTTTCTTTGTTCGTTTTAATTTGTTTTATTTGTTTGTTCATGTTTTGCACTATGCTCGTCTATGATCAGTCGACTCTACTACAGCTATGAGCAGCTTCAGCTTTGGGCAACTAAGCACACAACAACTTATATCTTGAGCTGCTATACTATGCTATGCCCAGGCGGAGTTTTCAGATTCTTGTATGGTTCCGGCCATACTGCTTTAAAATGTTCAGTCCCTGCGAAACAAGATGGATGAGCTTCATGCTCAGATTGCAGCACAGAGGGATCTACAGGACTGTGTTTCTGTGAAACATGGCTCGAGTAGAGTACACCCGATAAGGCGATTATACCAACCGGCTACACGGCCTTCATCCCCTGCAATCCCAAGCGACAGAGTGGTTGTTTGGCCCCTTCCCGCCTCGGCTTCTTTGTTAGCTGGGATGCGGCTCGCTGCCTACCATAGCATGTTAGCTCTGCTAAGTTATACACGCCCGAAGATGCTCCGATCTTATACAGTAGCTGTAGTAGAGTCGACCGGTCGTAGACGAGCATAGTGCAAAACATGAACAAACAAAACAACAAATAAAACAAATTAAAACGAACCATAGCATGCTAGGTCTGCTAATAGCATGCTAGCTCTGCTTAGTTATACACGCCCGAAGATACTCGGATGTTATAGTTGTAGTACAGGCGACCGGTCGTAGATGAGCATAGTGCAAAACATGAACAAATAAAACATTTAAAACGAACAAAGAAACAATTTGACTCTGAGAACTCCGCAACGTCGCCTTCTGGGCAGCGCCATCTTGGAGACGTCACTCCAACTTCAATGTAAAAGGACATGAAGAGTACTGTGATAAAGTTTATCCTTTTGGTATCGTTTGTTAAACATGCTACAGAACATAAAATCTCACACATAAACATGAACTTAGGTACTGTACTGGAATAATAATTGAAAAAGATTTTAATACAACAGTTCAGAGAAAACCGTTGTTTCTCAAGAGAAAGTCTTATTTCTTCAGAAGAGACTTCCAGCATTTTCTATCGCTTAGCCAGAGAAGATGCACCCCCCAGTGCGGCTAACTGGGTTATCAAAGGCGGGCCATGTCTCTCACTGTCTATGGTGAGAGGCATGTAAAAGAACCATTGCTAACTTTCGTAAAGAGTAGGCTGCAAAGTTGTCAGCGTGTTTCTGTCCCTTGCTAAAAGGGTTGTGACAGGAAGGGCATCCGACGTAAAAACCGCTCCCAAATCAAGCGTGCGAATCAGATGATTCGCTGTGGCGACTCCCGAGTAAAAGGGAAAAAGCCGAAAGGAAGACAGACAGACAGCCAGAGAAGACGCACAGCGTTTTAGTGGTATCATAGAGCTTAACTGGTAATTAAAACACACACAAAAAAGAGGCTCATTGACAACTTGTGCGCGAATGAGGAAAAAGGGGTAGGGCATCAGCTCAACCAATCAGCAGAAAGAAGGACAGCCACTGGCTGAATTTGAATCATGTGCCGGTTGCTGGGCAGACCGCGTGTACTCAAACCGCGAGTGCAAAATTGTGAATAGTCAAGGGCCTACTGTAATCCAATAAAATTAGAGTTTCAAGGTATCGGCCCCGCCCACACACTGGAGTACAGAAAGGATTGGCTCTCTGCTGCGCGCCACAGCGACAAGTGGCATTGAACATAGATTTATAGATTAAAATGCGTGAGATTTATCTATCTGTTTTTGTTTTATTTGATGCCTTTTTTCTGTATTTTTATTTAAAGGACAGCGAAATTATGTATTAGATATTCTGTTAAGAAAGCCCACCTGATATATGTGAGAGCTAGATGCAGTCATCAAAAGAGCCACATCTGGCTCGTGAGCCATAGGTTCCCGACCCCTGATTTACAACATTTGCACAAGTATGGAGTGCCATGGAGCTTTGCTTACAATGTATTGTGACTTTTAAAAAGTAACAATAATTATTTATTGATCGTGGTGGAAAGGGAAAGCACCAAAGTCCTAAAGAGACGTGTACTATACAGTTTCCCCTTGTTTTCTTGTGATCAAGTAATTGTTATTTTTTTTGGAATAACAAATATTATTTTCTTGCGATAATGAGTTAATTTCATTTGTCCACTCTATTAAATTGATAGTTATAATAATTCATAATGTACAGTAAATAAAATATAAATAAATATATTATTAATATAAATATATATTTAGAACAAGCAAGGTATGAAGTTATTTCAGCCTGTGTCAGGACAAGAGAAATGTGGCATGTTGAACCATACAACCATACATGATGCTCTTGATATGATGTTGCCTATTTTTCTAAATTACACCATGTGTTGTTATCTCTAGGTTTCATATTATTTATATCATTATAACAGGAAAAAAAAGGTATAATGAGTTTTTAGAAGAAAATTAATCCGTATCATGAGAGGTCACATTGGGACCAGAAGGTCACTGGTTCAAATGCTGAACCAGCAGGAAAATGTGTGGCTATGGAAGCGTCAGCTGCACTGCACCTTTTCTTCTTCCACATAAAAAATAATCCCTTGCACAAGGCATCTAACCGCCAACAGCTTTCCAGGCACCCCCAAAGTGTGTGGCAGCTGACTGCTCTAGGTGTGTGCTCACTTTTGATGGGTTTAATGCAGAGGAAATCATTTCCCCTATGGAAGTAATACATCATCTTCTTCTTCTGCTTAATCTGGAGTCGAGTCGTAGGGGCAGCAGCCTAAGCAATGAGGTCCAGACGTCCTTCTCCCCAGTCACTTCCATGAGCTCTTCCGGGGAGACACCGAGGCATTCCCAGACCACCCGAGAGACATAATTCCTCCAGCGTGTTCTAGGTCAATCCCGGGGTCTTTTCCCGGTTGGACATGCCTGAAACACCACACCAGAGCCTTTCGGGAGGCATTCTAACCAGATGCCCGAGCCACCTCAACTAGCTTCCTCTCAATGCGGACAAGCAGTGGTTCTACTCCGAGCTCCTTCCGGGTGGCTGAGATTCTTACCTTATCTCCAAGGGAGAGCCCCGCCACCTGGCAAAGGAAGCTCATTTCAGCCACTTGTATACAAGATTTTGGTTTTTAGTTTGCTACCCAAAGTATGTGACCATAGTTGAGGGTTGGAACGTAGATCAACTAGTAAATTTAGACTTTTGCTTTGCGCCTCAGCTCCCTCTTCACCAGGATGGACAAGTACAGGCGCCACTTTACAGCAGAGGCTGAAGCGATCTGCCTGTTGATCTCCCGCTCCCAAGACCCCATGATACCTGAATTCCTCCACTTGGGACAGTACCTCATTCCAGACTTGAAGGGTGCCTTTTCTGACTGAGAATCATGGCCTTGGACTTGGAGGTACTGACTCTCATCCCGGCTGCTCTGCACTTGACTGCGAATCATTCCAATGAGAGCTGGAGGTCCCGGATTGATAACGCCAAAAGGACAATGTCATCCATAAAAAACAGAGACGAGATCTGATGGCCACTAAACCAGAATCCCTCAGTGACTCGGCTGTGCCTAGGAATTCTGTCCATAAAAATTATGAACAGAATCAATGACAAAGTACAGCCTTGATGGACTCCAGCCCTCACCGGAAACAAATTTGACGTGTTGTTACCAATGCGGACCAAGTTCTGGCTCTGGTTATGCAGCAACCGAATGACCTGTAGCAACAGGTCCAGAACACCGTATTCCCGGCGCATGTCCCGCAAGATAGCATGAGGGACACGATCAGAAGCCTTTTCCAAATCGACAAAACACATGTAGACAGATTGGGTAAACTCCCATGCCCCCTTCAGGATCCTGTAGAACATAGAGAATTGGACGAGAGTGCCGCAGCCATGAGGAAAACTGCATGGTTCCTCCTGAATCCGGGGTTCAACTATAAGTCGGATCCTCCTCTCTAGTTCCCCTGCATAGACTTTCCCGGGTAGGCTGAGGAGTGTGATTCCACGATAATTGGAACACACCTTCCGGTCGCCCTTTTGAAAAAGGGGGGACTACCACTATGGTTTGCCAATCCAGAGGTACAGCACCTGATGACCACGTGATGTTGCAGAGACGTCTCAACCAAGACAGTCCTACAGCATCCAAAGTCCTGATACAGTGGTATGAAAAAATATCTGAACCTTTTGGAATTTCTCACATTTCTGCATAAAATCACCATCAAATGTGATCTGACCTTTGTCAAAATCACACAGATGAAAAAACAGTGTCTGCTTTCACTAAAACCACCCAAACATTTATAGGTTTTCATCAAGAGTAGGCTGTATTGCCACCAGCATGTATCTGGTGGTGATGTGTGGAGTTGCAACCCCATCGCTTCTATCTTCAGATTGTAAGAACGCTATGGAAAGTACAGCAACAGCAAAAAAAACAAACAAACAAAAAAAAAATCTGATGGAGCGCCAGGCATGTAGCTTGGCTGCAGCTGCTATGAATGAATGAAATTACCTTCCATTTTATCCTTGAGATCTTTTGACAGTGCCTTGCTACCTACATTTGATCATTTACTTTCCATTATTCTTTTAAGCAGTGGAATTCTCTAAGAATCCTTGTCGTATGCTTAACTAGTCAGAAGGATCACAGTTGATCACGCCAAATAAATGCCAGTTAGTTTGGTTTGCAGTGGAGAAGGCAAAGTTACAGTGGATTTTGTTGACAAGTTTTTTTAAGTGAAGCGAACCTTTAACCACCTCTGTGCTTCAAATTGTATTTTTTAATTATTATTAATTTTCTAACATTTTTCTGAGCTATTGCTATTGTATATTTTACTTGCTTATAAGTTGCGCTGAGATAATACTTTATGTGTGTGATTTTTGATCTCAGTCTGCAAAGCAAAAAAATGGTAATACAGTGGTACCTCACTTTATGAAAGTATCACCAAACGAAAAATTCAGGTTACGAAACGCATTTTCCTAAAATTTTTGTCTCAGGATACGAAACAAGTTCACACTACGAAAGCACCATCTCAAAAATTCAAATGTGCCATTCAAACATTCAAGAGTTTTCCCATTGGTTGTCTCCCAACGCCCTGCCCCGCTTGCCTCCCATTGGCTAGGAGACAGCTGAATCTCCATAATACAGTATTGTACCCATAATGCTTTTCGTGTGCCTTCGACCCATTGTTCGACACACACACGCTTGAAGGAGAGTTGTACTGTTGGTTCGTGAGTTTCGTGAGTTTTTTGAGTGTGCTCATTGCAGAATTATTTTTTGTTATTAATCATGAGCCCCAAGAAAGTGATTCCTGGTGAGACTGAAAAGAAGAAGTGGGCCCCGTTATCAATAAAAGTAAAACAGGAGATGATAAAAAAAAAAATATGAAAGTGGGATGCGGTTGAGTGAAATCGCAAAGGAGTATGGCTGAAACCCCTCTATAATCGGGACGATATTGAAGCAGAAGGAGGCCTTAAAAGCAGAGCTACAGTGACGGAGGCAATTATTTCGGAAAAAGCAACCGCCATATTTAAGGACCTCGTGAAGGAGGGTGGGGGTGAGGGTTCTTTGGACCAGCAACCCCCGGACTTTAAAGCATTGCATGGGTGGTTTGAGAGATTTAAAAAAAGGTAAATAATTTTATTTTACTTTTAACACATATTTCATACATACAGTATTCCATACAAAATTTGTGTACTTTTATAATCTTCAAAGGGTTTATGGGGTTATATTGGGAGTCTTGGAACGAATCACGCGTTTTACATGTAAAATGTGGTTCAACATATGAAAAACGCAGGTTATGAAAAAGGCACTGGAACGGATTAATTTCATAAAGTGAGGTACCACTGTATTTTGAAGGGGTGAATAAGCTGTTTTAAGGGAGCCATGTCACTTTTTTTTTTTTAACCTAAAATCAACTTTGTAAATATACAGTTTCAAACCTAGGTGGTACAGTGTAGTGGTAAGCATACTCACCTCATAGCAGGAAGGTGTAAAGCTTAAGATAAGGCTAGTAGGTCTTGGGTTGATTTCCTGTCTTGGGTGTTTCTGTGTGGAGTCTGCATGTTCTCCCTGTGCTTGTGTAGGTTTGCTTCTGGTGCTCTGTTTTTTCTTCCCACAGTACAAAGACATGCACATTAGGCTGACTGGCTGTAGCATATTGACCATGGCTATGAGTGAGAGTGGTTGTGTGTGTTGCCTGCAATGGCCTGGAGAGCTGTTCAGGGTGTACCTCGCTTTCACCCAGTGTCGGTTGAAACTACTAGGATCAGATTTTTTAAGCAAATGAGTGATTGAGTCACGTTTTTGATCCTGACACGGCGCAGATGAAGATGGATTGCAGCAAGGACCTTTTGAAATCTTGTTGGGCTGAACAGTTTTCAAGGATTGAAATCACAGCAAATTTGTTTTATGAGCCTAATTCATGTTTCCTATCATTTTGTGAACAAAATTTCCATTGATATACACGATAATGTCATGTAATGACAGTGATGTTATTTGGGCTATTTTCTTCAACCAACCATAACCCTGCCCATTTAAGATTAGTGTGTCTGGGGTTTAAATGTTTATGAAATGTGATGCCCTGGTCCTCAGGCTTTCCAATAAATAAGTGTTTCTGAGGCAAGCCTTGGCATTTTGCCCTACTCCTTGGATGGTGGGAGCAGGGTAAGAATCTCTACCGCAGGAAGACAGAGTAAGAGATTTCATTGTTTCATTTTCTGAACCGCTTAATCCTAATTATCTCAGCCGATGGGGTACGCCCTGGACAGCTCGCCAGGCCATCGCAGGGCCAACACGCACACAAACATTCACACCAAGGGGTAATTTGGAACAGCCACTTGACCTGCTGTGTATGTTTTTGGACTGTGGGAGGAAACCCGCGCAAGCACAAGGAGAACATGCAAGCTCCACACAGAAATGCCTGAGCCGGGAATCAAACCCAGGACCTTCTTGCTGTGAGGCGGACATGCTAGCCAGTCTACCACCGTGCCGCCAAGTAAGAGATTTGCATGTTAGAAATAACTTCAGCGCAAGTGTGAGAACTTGACAATGTACAGATTATTGAAGCTGCCTGTCGGATCAGGTTGTTAACCAAGATGATCAATCAATAGCAAGCAGAGTGGAAAAGGGTTAAAGAGACATCCTAATACAGACTCAATCGAGAATTCTCAGAACCATAACACTTCAACCCCACCAGAGTTGTTGCTCTGCTTGTTTTCTGCACCATCCAAGGAATCACGTGAGTTTGCTTCTCAGTCCTCAACAGTCCTGCACTGTTCATGAAAACAATGCAGAGTTCTACTGCTGTTTACGAGCCACATGGTTTGTTGTAGGCAGGCTTGAAATATTCAAAATACACACAAGACGTAAC
The DNA here is from genome assembly GCA_024760905.1 of Plotosus lineatus. Taxonomy (NCBI): domain Eukaryota; kingdom Metazoa; phylum Chordata; class Actinopteri; order Siluriformes; family Plotosidae; genus Plotosus; species Plotosus lineatus. The sequence continues at coordinate 38,927,310 of CM045739.1, forward strand.
ACTGTGTATGTAGTACTGGAAATTGTAGCATATTTTATTTTGTTTTGCTTGTTACGTATGCCAAATGGATTCTATCGCACAAGCCTCCAATTTTGTTACGTATGGAATTTAGAGTAAATTGCCCCGTGAAACCAGTAAAGCACGACAAACCACGACATAAACTATATACATTTTAATAATATAAACAAAGTAAGGCTACAGCTAGCTGTATAAACAAAATACAAATTAAATAAAGGTTCCCATAGTCACCAAGCACCTGCAGTATGGTAAATTTAGAAGCGGCTCGCGCGCTGGCGGGGAAAAGCTTGTAATCCCGCGTTAGACAGAAACAAATGATTAAAATCCTCGCGTTGGCTGTGGGTGAACATGGATTTTGGCGATGAAGTCCCGAACGACGAAACTTGGGTGACATTTCTATGATCTGCCTTGGATGAGATGAGCCACCACGATGAGTTTCCTTAGAGGATCTGCGCGCCAAAGAGACCCAAGAGACTGGAAGAGCCTCGAAGAGACTGGAAGAGGCTGCACGAAACTGGAAGAGGCTGGAGCCAGTCGGCACTAGGTCCTTAATATAACCTCCCCAAAGTTCTGGAAGGTTCCATTCATGAAGTATCTGAATCACCTGATGCGCAACCAGGTCCATCTCGAAGTTTCCAGACCGCCTTACAGCTGAGTCATACCATGTGACACTAGTTATAGCACACTCTGAATATAATTATGTACACCGTTTACACACTCATATTTATATACATCCCCTAACCAGCTGTTTCATTCATTTTTTTGTGGAATCACATACATACTGTGCATGGGTGACTGTAGCTCCAGCTGTCTGCGCTCACCTGACCTTTTGGTCCAATGGACTTTGATTGTCACTTTGTTGATTTTGTGTTTGTCTATATGTAAATCTTTTAAAATAACAGTGCGGGACATGCATTAGTGGACCGTAACACATGTTGGTCTTTTTTTAACTCTTGCCAAGAATGTTACGTTTTGTTTGTCAGCAGTTTCAAGCAAAAAGTTGTGGGTGGATTTTCATGAAATTTCTTCAGGCGATGGGGTTCTGGACACAAAAGACTCCATTAGATATCAGAGGTTATTTAGATACAAAACCTTCAGAAATGTAGAATCTGGACGTGTTTTAAAGCAGGGGTCCCCACTCACCGGTCCGCGGACCAATACCGCTACATGGCTCAATTGGTACCGGTCCGCAGAAGAAATAATTCATTATTTCCGTTTTATTTATTATCGGAGTCTGAACAATCTTTATTTTCGGTTATATGTCGGTCATTTCAGCGCTAAAATGTAACCCATAAGTGGACGGCACATGAACAGAGGCGAGTTGGACATATTTCAAACAATCCCCACGATTTTGGGTGTGACTGGGCCTGAGCCTCCATTCTCCCAGCTGGTGCACCATCACCTGTGGTTTTTTTTTTTTTAAAGGTTTAAATAAATAAAATAATAGTCATAGAGTTCTTCTTCTTCTTCTTAGTATTATTGATATTGATATTAATAATGATAATAATAATAATAATAATAATATTTTATACAAATAAATGATATTTATAATATAAACAATTAATGACCTCTCCCAGAACGCTGTAAAATTTTCAGTGTTGACCGGTGCACGATGATTGAAAGCTTGGGCAGCCCTGTTTTAAAGGATTTTTTAACAGTGTGAGATGAGATGACTTTTTTTTTTAATTTTTTATTTATTTATTTATTTATTTATTTAAAATGTGAGCTTGCTGAGCAGGGCTGAGGTGTGAACTTATTCACCCTGCATTCCATAATTCCTAACCTGAAGTACCCCCCCCCCCCCCCATCATCATCATCATTGGTACCAGCGGTGGTAAACCCCTTACCCACTCATGCACTTGTAAAATGTAGAACATCGCTGATGTTTCTTCATCAGTTGTTATTCATACTCATCCTATGTGCATCAATCTAGAATCAATCGAACGAAGTAGAATAAGTAATGCAATGATGCGTAACCAGATTGGAAATTGGAGGAGCCTTGAGATGAAGGGACTACTTCGGAAAAAGCAAAGTCGCTGTTTTCTTATTCCTAGTGATCTCACTATGCACAGTTTAGTGACTTTGCTTTTCAGACGCACCCAATTCACCTGACCACAGTCTGGGTTGAGGCTGTTGGATTTAATCAGAGTGAATATCTGAATTTGTGCAGAACATCATCCAGCTCCAAGTACACACATTGTAACAGCACTTTGTAATTAGGACCATCATATTAATCCACACACAATAAAAGATGACAGAAGCTGTGACTGCACCTTTATAACTGTATTCTCACATGGTTCGCCAATTTATTACCTGGCCAGTTATGGGCATTTAAGAAGTTAGTTCACAGAGGGAAGCAATCATCAGGAAAGTGTAAACATGGTGTATACAAAATTGTCCCATTCTAAGAAAAAAGGCTATTCATAAAAACTGGGATTGAGTGTCCTGAAAAATACATGATACATGCTCCATGAATCAGTAAAGCACACTGTGTGTAATTTGTAATGAGATGGAGGCCATGAGTTTCAACACAGTTCTTTGCTTGGGATTTTGTCTGAGCAATTAGCCTTCCTCTGAACCTTTGACTCAGTGAAAATTTGGTAAGTGGTCCTCTAAGACCTGTGTACCTCTGCTCAATAATATTAATATCATTAATTCATTTGTGAACTGCTTTATCATACTAGGGTCAAGGGGGTGCTGGAGCCGATTATGAGCGAAGGCACAGCTCGAAAATCCTGCCACTCCATTGCAGGGCCAATACAACCACACAACCATTCCCACTCACACAAGGGGCAATCGGTAACCACTATTTCGCGTAACGTGCATGTGTGAGAAAACTGGAGTATAAGGAGGAACCTGTGCAAGAACATGGAGAACATACAAACCACACAAAAACACCCTCGCCAAGTCCAGGATTGGAACCCCGCACTTTCATGTTGTAAGGTGAAGGGCAGTTGAGTGATTTGTGTTTTTCTGACAAAGACATAAATTCCAATCAATGATTTTTGGAATAAATATAGATTTCACCTGAAATATTATCGATGAATGGGGACACGAGAGCTTTTAATTATTTATTTGTCTGTTTGTTTGGATTCTGGGTTCTAAGCCTAACTGGGGATTTAGCTCAGTTGGTAAAGCATCCGCTTTATCCTCCGGAAGGTCGGAGTTTGAATCCAGCTGCGTCATATCATGAGACATTAAAATATGGGAGTTGTTGCTTCCTGCTTGGCGCTCGGCATCAAAAGGATAGAACAACGCAACAACTGGTGCCGTACAGTGGCAACGGGTACCCAAAGCGCTGGGGTCTCATGCGCATTGAGCAAACGCATGTATGAAATTGTGCTATATAAGCATCCACAATAATAAGCCTATATGTACACTGTGTGGAGTTCCTGTTATGTACTTTGAAAAAAAAAAAAAAACGATTAAAGAAGTACAACCAGTGACCACAGACAGTGTTATTGGTGTCCAAGGCTCGCTGATATACCTGAGACATAAAGGCTAATATGTTAGGTCTGATTCTATGGAAGAGCTACTGTAGCACAAAATGCTAACGGTTATTGCTGCCGATGATAGAGAGGTGTCAGAACATACAGTATATTGTATCTTGCTGCGTAAAGAAATGAGTAGTTGCAGATTGGCCAGAATGCCGATGTTCTCCACTTAAGCTGCCTAGTCTGGACTCCTGAGCATTATAATTAGACAATGGAACAATGGTAGAATGTGGCCTGCGCCGATGAATTCATTTTCTTTTACATTAAGTGGACAGCTGGGTATGTGTGCATCACTAATCAGGGGTAGAGATAGCCCCAGCATGCTTTAGGAGAAGTAGACAAGTAGTTGATGCTTTTAGCAGTGTTCTGCTGTGAACTCTCTTGGTCTAGAACAGGGGTGTCAAACTCATTTTCACTGAGGGCCACTACACTAAATTTAAAGGTGACGAGGGCCAAATAAATCACTGAACATCTGTTCTAAAAATCAACCATGAACTTCATCGCAAAAAAAAAAAAATGAAATGTTTAGAAGTTTGACTACTTTTCCTGTTTACTTGGATTTTCTGACAAAGCTCAACAACAATAAGCAAGCATGCAATCTTTTTTGAGTCATGAATGACTAGCTTTTTACTTGAAAAAGGCGGCTGCTGCTGCCGCCTAGTGGAAAGGATGATGGATGGAAAGGATGATGCATTAGGTTTCATGGTAATGGCTGATGCAAAGGATGTACGATAATCATAATCTCACTACGTTGAAAACTCATACGGATCACTTAAAATGAGTTGCTGGGCCGGATTTTGGGTCGGATTAAGTTTGACACCTGTGGTGTAGGCTAGAACAGTGCTTGGGTAAATTATACATGTCAAAGTAAAATTCACTTCAATGCCAGAACCAGTTGTACCCCTTCATGGCAGTAGCCTCTTTCAATAGGATATGGTTCTGAGGTAATCTGAGGAACATGGTGGAGTTAAATATGTTTACAGCACACCTTCAGCGGTCCGGACTCAATGTCTGGAAGAGTCTGAACTATTTTGTTTGCACAAGGTAAATTTCCAGAATATCAGGCAGGTGGTTTTAATGATATGGCTGATCATTGTATAGGTTTTCATTCAAACTGCAAGCCAAAATGGATCTAATAATATTAGTGTTTTCACGTTCAATATTAGAGGGGAACGTTCTGCACCCTGCTGAGACAAGCGGAAGTAGCTGGCTCTTTTACGGCTGACTCAGAGATTCAGCCTGCTTTAGCCTGAACAGCACAGAGAATCATGGTGATGGGTCAGCAGGAGCTCCAGGAGGATATAAACACATATGATTGCAGATGATGAGTAATGAGATAACCATGCAGCCCTGCTTACTCTTCCAAGCCTTCTTGTAGATAATCCACACGGCACTGTAGTGATACGAGTCTGGAATTGCTTTCATAGTTTTTCATATACTAGTCCTTCTAAAAAAATTAGCATATTGTGATAAAGTTCATTCTTCTTCTTCTTTTCCTTTTGGCTGTTCCCTTTAAAGTTCATTATTTTCTGTAATTTACTGATAAAAATTAAACTTTCATATATTTTAGATTCATTGCACACCAACTGACATATTTCAGGTCTTTTATTGTTTTAATTCTGATGATTTTGGCATACAGCTCATGAAAACCCAAAATCCGTATCTCAAAAAATTAGCATATCATGTTCAGGTAGTCTAAACGAGCTATTAACCTAATCATCTGAATCAACCAATTAACTCTAAACACCTGCAAAAGATTCCTGAGGCTTTTAAAAACTCCCAGCCTGGTTCATTACTCAAAACCGCAATCATGGGTAAGACTGCCGACCTGACTGCTGTCCAGAAGGCCATCATTGACACCCTCAAGCAAGAGGGTAAGATACAGAAAGAAATCTCTGAGCGAATAGGCTGTTCCCAGAGTGCTGTATCAAGGCACTTCAGTGGGACGTCTGTGGGAAGGAAAAAGTGTGGCACAAAACGCTGGTCAAGCCACTTTTGAACCAGAAATAACGGCAGAAGCACCTGACCTGGGCTACAGAGAAGCAGCACTGCACTGTTGCTCAGTGGTCCAAAGTACTTTTTTCGGATGAAAGCAAATTTTGCATGTCATTCGGAAATCAAGGTGCCAGCGTCTGGAGGTCTGGGATGGTCTGGGGTGCCATGTCAGCTGCTGGTGTTGGTCCACTGTGTTTTATCAAGTGCAGGGTCAATGTAGCTATCAGGAGATTTTGGAGCACTTCATGCTTCCATCTGCTGAAAAGCTTTATGGAGATGAAGATTTCATTTTTCAGCACGACCTGGCACCTGCTCACAGTGCCAAAACCACTGCTAAATGGTTTACTGACCATGGTATTACTGTGCTCAATTGGCCTGCCAACTCTCCTGACCTGAAGCCCATAGAGAATCTGTGGGATATTGTGAAGAGAAAGTTGAGAGACACCAGACCCAACACTGTGGATGAGCTTAAGGCCGCTATCGAAGCATCCTGGGCCTCCGTAACACCTCAGCAGTGCCACAGGCTGATTGCCTCCATGCCACGCCCGCATTGAAGCAGTCATTTCTGCAAAAGGATTCCCGACCAAGTATTGAGTGCATAACTGAACATGATTATTTGAAGGTTGACTTTTTTTTGTATTAAAAACACTTTTTTTATTGGTCGGATGAAATATGCCAATTTTTTGAGATAGGAATTTTGGGTTTTCATGAGCTGTATGCCAAAATCATCAGTATTAAAACAATAAAAGACCTGAAATATTTCAGTTGGTGTGCAATGAATGTAAAATGTATGAAAGTTTAATTTTTCTCAATACATTACAGAAAATAATGAACTTTATCACAATATGCAAATTTTTTGAGAAGGACGAGTACAGTATTAAAATGCAAGCCTGTCCAGGGTGCACACTGCCCTCGGCCAGAGTCGGCTTAGATGGGCCCCAGCCTCCTCACGACCCTAATCGGGATTAAGTGGTTGAGAAAATGAATGAAAGAATGAATAAAATTCGAGCAGATATTTTAGAAACAAAGACATTTGATGCTAAATATCTAAGACTCTAATTACATCCGCTTCCATCATAGTGGTGCATATTTAATGGTGGTCCACTGATTATTCTGGACAATTAATTTTATATAATTAGCATGAGATGATTAAACATAAAGCAAAGAGTGTGTATATCTGATGCCGCCATGACAAAATAAAGCCACTACAGTTATTGATTTGAATTGAGTAGTGTGTAAGCATGGAAAGTAATAATCCAAACATCAAACATGTTTTTGGTGCCAGCTGTTTTGAACCAATGAGGACACAGGAAGCAGGACGTGATCTTCGGGGACAGTTGATTTTAATTTACACACACACTACACACACACACACACAGCATGCTGGTAATTACATTCGGGTGAAATTCACCAGTGGGTTACCTGCCGCCTCTACTGGTCAATATTCTCTCTGCAGATGGTTCTTTATGCGCGATTACCATAATAAGAAATGCTGGAATAAGCCATCAATCATTTGTCACAGTGAGGAAATATAGAGAAAGGTTTTTAGCCATGCATTTTTTTTTAGCATCGCAGTGCTTGTGGAACATGCCATGTTGTGTCTGGTGGAATCTCAAGCAGGGGCAGTGGTGGGTCAGTTTGTAAGGTTAGTGACGCAAATGTTGGGGTTAAATCCCCAGTATCACCATCTACGACTGTTAGGCTCATGAGCAAGACCCTTAACCCTCAATTGCCAATAAAAAAAATTATAAATGTAACTCGCTGTGGATGAGATCATCTGCTAAATGCTGTAAATTTACCAAACATACAAAGCATTGTGTTGCAGTAATGGCGGTTTCATGCTCCGTTCTCAACGTGGCTCCTTTCCACACCAGAAATCTTCAGAAATGGAGTGTTTCAGAAGCAGAGTGTATTGTCTGTCTGTTTATGTGATGTTCCACTTGTGCAGCTTGAGCACGAATAGCAGCAAAAGCAGGCCAGACATCAGCACTTACATCGTTAAAGTTTTTATTCAAAATTCTTCACTGCAAAAAAAAAAAAAAAAAAGGAAAAACGACAGTAAACCAAATGTAAGATCATTATGACTAGACACTCTTCATACTCACTCATTTGCCGAATGGCTACATAAAATAAGGGTCATGGAGAGGTTGGAACCTATCTCAGCTGACAATGAATGAGAGCAGGGTGCATCCTGACATCCTGAACAGTTCAATAGACCAGGGGTCCCCAAAACCCGGTCCGCGGACCGGTACCGGTCCGTGGCTCATTCAATACCGGTCCGCAAACAAAATCTTTCTTGGTGCAAATTATAGTTTTTTTCATTAGAGCTTCAGGATCTTATTTTGAAAAACGACTGTTTTTGACATTGCCCCAGAAGCACTGAAAATACTTCTTCCGTTTCCAACCACATATCTTTGTGAGGCGGGGTTTTCTGTCGTAACAGCCACCCAAACAAGACCACAGAGTAGACTCTAACCGGTCCGTGGAAATATTTTCAAACATAAAACCGGTCCCTGCTGCAAAAAAGGTTGGGGACCACTGCAGGGCCAACACACGCGCAACCATTCACACTTACACTTCGGGGAAATTTGGAGCGGCCAGTTATGTTTTCGTGCGCTGCATGTTTTTGGACTGTGGGAAGGAACAAGAGTACCCAGAGAAAACCCAAACAACTATCGGGAGAACATGTAAACGCCACACAGAAACACCAAAGTCCGGGGATCAAACCCAACGCCTTCTTTCTGTAAGGCTGACGTGTTTACTACTGTAAGAAAAGGTAAAGTCTGTTGGGTTTTTACACCCGAGCCTCATGGCTCATCAGGCTGGTGCTTATCCCCGGTTTCCATAGCGTGAAGCGATCAGGAGTTCAACTCCCCCTGGATGGGACGCTAGTCCATCACAGGTTACCGTCCCAGTATATTTTACTGGTACCCATTTATACTGCTGGGTGAACAGAGGCACACTTGTGGTTGAGATCTTGCCCAGGGGTCTTAGCACAGTGAGGGTCTCAGTGGGATTCGAACTCACAACCTCCCGATCATGAGCGCAGCACCCTAACCACTATGCCACCGGCCCCACACGTTTACTACTGTGCCACGGTCTAATTCATTCGGTCACTCTTCTTTATTCTGATATGTGAGTATTGTGGGGCGGTGCTGGGCCGGTGGTCAGGTGCTGGATTCCCGGTCCCAATGTTGGGGGTTTGAGTCAACGGTTGTAACTGCTGTCCCCCCAGTGCAGCTAACTGGGTTATCAAAGGCCGGCCATGTCTCTCATTGTCTATGGTGGGAGGCATGTAAACGAACCAATGCTGATTTTCGACAAGAGTAGCCGCATAGCCGTCAGCGTGTTTCTGCACTGTGATGGCCTGGCGAGCTGTCCAAGATGTACACTGCCCTCAAGTCAGCTGAGATGGGCACCAGCCTCCCTGTGACCCTAATTATGATTAATGGGTTCAGAAAATGAATGAATGTGTGTATTGTTTTTGTTCGGCCCCAGATGGTGGGTCTTAAAAATGATTGTACTTTGAAAAAAAGAAGGCGTGTCTACATTTGATCGACAGCAGTGTTGCCAGGAAACACTGGCTGTTGCTTGAGTATTGCGCTAAGTCTCCTAATTACCTGTAATTAGTTATTAAAACCCACACAAAAGACATTTCCTCATCACTGAACACACACCACCACATTAGGAAGAATTTTATATGTAGAATCATTGAGAATTGTCCTAAATGATAAATTTTTGCTCAATGTGTACTGCTGACTGCTGTTAAACCAGGCAGCTGTTTCTCCTGAAACCACAGTTAATCCGTCACTGAATTTATAATAAATGTCCTTCCGAGACTCATCTGTATTAATGAAATATCTCCATCTGAAGCTATTTAAACTCTCCGGACAGATATAATAAAGAAAATTTCAGAATGTGTGTGATGATTAGTTCTGGAGCAGGGGGAAGCCTGGCAAAGGATTTACATTGCCTGGCATATCTGCTACACATGCTGGAGCTGGAGAAAGTCTCCACTGAAGAGCAATTTCACAGCAGAGCTATAGGATAGGAACTTTGTTTCTACGGAATGAGAGTGAGTGAGAACATGCTGTCCATTATATCTATACAGCCGATGCATTAGTGCATTAGATGAGCACTAGTCTGGAAAAGTACTACTTTAAAATTAATTATCTTGGTGCAGAGCAGTGCAGCTTTTGCTTTGATTAATACCAATAGCATTATGTGTTCAATCAGTGAGATGCAGTTACAGAAGCTCGTCAAGACGTTATGTCAGTTTTGAAACTGTTTTCTTAAAAACAACCCGACAACAACATGTAAGTGAATCTCTGTGTCGGCCAGACATGTTCTCGTTGTGAGCTCCTGCACCCTGCTGGGGTGATTAGATGTATCTTGGGTACATGCTGTAAAATTATAGACCGTTAAATTTAGAGCATGAAAATACCTTTGGGAGGCATTCTAACCTCAACTGGCCCCTCTCAATATGGAGGAGCAGCGGATCTACTCCGAGTGCTCCCCGGATGGTAGAGCTTCTCACCTTATCTGAAGAGACCCCGGGGTCGACCTAGAACACGCTGGAGGGACTATGTCTGGGAACGCCTCGGTGTCCCCCCGGAAGAGCTGGAGGAAGTGGCTGGGGAGAGGGATGTCTGGGTCTCTTTGCTTAGGTTGTTGCCCCCGCGACCAGATCCTGGAAGAAGCGGAAGATGATGAATGAATGAATGAATGAATGAATGATGAAAATGCCTTTGTATAAGTATGCATGCTTGTATGTCTGTCTGCGTTTGCCCCATGTCTGTTTACATATGTGTGCATGTACAGTTTCAGTAGCTGTACAGGTATGTTTGGTACGTCTGCATATATGTAAATATAGATGATTTGGGTGATGTGTATGTGCAACCCCCTCGCCACACATGATATGACTGATGGGCTCGAAATGGTTGAGTCATGCACGAGCAGGGAAACACTGGAGGATGATTATGTATTTCCCAGCGGATTACAAGGCTCGTGATTGGTCTGTGTTTTACAGGAATACAGTGACCGCAGATGGTGGATATTTTTTTGGTCTCTTTCAGATCCCATAAGTTATTGATTGCTCTTTGGGTGGAAAGACCATTTCAACCAGTACTGTATACCTCTTTGACTATACAGCCAAGCCAAGCTTTACTGTACTGCTCTGTGTGTGTGTGTGTGTGTGTGTGTGTGTGTAAAACTCTATTTATTGTCCAGTAGGTTTATAGAGCTGATGACACTACAAATACACACACACAAAAAATATATATATACATAAAATAAAGATTTTGACATCAGTGATGTCCCAAACATGATGTTAACACTCATGATTGGTGTTTCTCACCATCTCATAAGTGTGCAATCCAAAATCTACTATTTTGCGTGCAACGTCATTGGCAGTGTATATTTCTGCTTGGCAGCCTATCAGACCTCACAGTGGTGTTAGGCTGCAGGGAGGATTTTCAAAATCTGAATTTTCAAACAGTTCTTCTTCTGTTATTCAAACCATTCACACGTCCAATGCTTAATACCATGAAATGAAATGTTTGTTGAAGATTGTTTGTAATTTATTGTATCATGTACTGAAACGGAGTGTGCCCGAGCGGATGGGTTTGTCAGAGCAGAATGATGGACAAATGCAACAGAAATAAACCTAGGCAGGTTTATAAAAATGCAAAAAAAAACAAAAAACAAACAGAACACTGGGACAATGTTCACACAAGCTATGCTCTTACTTACACGGCGCACAGTCAAACACATCCTTTCTTCAAAAACGAAACTCCAGACTGAACCATGCAGCACATATTTAAAATACTAGGCACAACCATTGAATGTTTTTAAACCCAACGAACTGCTATGCACATGATTTCAACATTTTAAACATTTTACCTGAACACAATACATTTTCGAATACACATGCAATCAATAAATATACGGACCAGGAAACAGTTTGTTAATAAAATAGGGAAAATTGCTCTTAACTCATTCATTTTCTGTAACTAATTAATCCTAATTAGGGTCACGGCACCCATTCCAGCCGACCCAGGCAAGGGAAGAGTACACCCTGGACAGCTTGCCAGGCCATCGCAGGGCGGAAACACGCTAATGGCTATACAGCATTTCTTGTCAAACGTCAGCAATGGTTCTTTAACATGAACCTCTCACCATAGACAGTGAGAGACATGGCCGGCCTTTGATAACCCAGTTAGCTGCACTGGGGGGGGGTTCGTCTTGAACCCCCAACCTTAGGATCAGTGATCCAGCATCTTTACCACCAGGCCACCACTGCCTCCCATTGCTCTGAACTGGAGGATGGTCACAGGTAAATGGATAAAAAAAGTAAATCAGAGTAAACTAAAGCATGCGAGTGTTCTGATGTTAAATTGCGTGCTCTTGAAGAACCTTTACGCTGCTGTTATTGCCATCGTGGGGTGGCTGCTATGTGAGGAAGAGAGGTAGAGTTGGTGATTCGGCCTGTTAGCACTGGCATTTCAAACATTATTCAGGCATGAGATTTTTTTTGCTTTTTGGCGGAAATCCGCTTTTTATGACCTCCAGAGGTTATTTTTTATATTATTCCAAATCTGTTAAAATATATATATTTTATATTTTTTTGGGGGGGGGTGGGAGTTGAACGTGACGAAGTTGTGTGATACGATGCTCCGACGAACATGTACATTTCATTAGAGGACTTTTAAGATGGGGAATTGAAAGCGCATTCCCTGCTTGACAGATCGGAGGTCCAAACTCAACTTTAAGTCGATTCCTTGAGGGATTGGAGGTCCAGATGAGCCGTGTTTTGCTCACATTTGGCGAGTGCGCCACATTTATTAAACATTTACTGAATTAAACAACTTAAAAAACTAAACTAAAAACTAAAGAGTTAAGCCTCCTCTCATCTCTGACTGACTCTATAGGCAGTATCTCTCTCTCTCTCTCTCTCACTCACACACATACTGAAAACTCTGTCCCTATGGCTCCGCCCACACGCAACGCACAGCTGTCGGAACAATTGATCTCCAAACAAGGAACAGTCCTGTTCAACTCTCCTTCACATGTTTGACAAACAAGCATGACCGGTGCAGTACTATGGAGATCCAGCTCAGTCCTGGCCAATGGGAGGCCAGCGGGGTGGGATGTTGGGAGACAGCCAATGAGAGAGCAACTCGCGCATCGTGTGAAATTTTGATCGGCGTTTTTGAATTTTGAATGGCGCAAATTGGCGCTTTTCGTAAGAGGAGGTTGTTTTCGTATACCGGGGATGAAAACTTAGGAAAACGTTTTTCGTAACCCAGAGTTTTTGTACCCAGGGTGTTTCGTAAGTAGGGGGCACGACTGTATTAACTTTGTTAGAACACTGAAATTGTGGAAGCGTACAAGAATAAAGAATACACATGTAAAATATCATCATATCAGTGGGTACTTACAATTCTTAAGATATTTCGATGTGATTTATTCTATAAAAGTGAATTATTCAATAACATTATGAATGTTCCAAAAGCTTATTTTTAAATGCGTGTAATACCACCAATTAGTATTCCATTATCAGTCATCTCGTCCGGCGTCCTAGACCCACGATTTTTCCTCCAGACGCACAGTTTCAAACAATGTGCGTTTTTGGGACGCAAGCAATTTTCTCCCGATGGCAAAAAAAATTACACGGCAGACAAATTATTAATAACATAAACATCGCCGTTCGCTGCGCTTGACAATCGTCGCCATCTTTGTTTTGATCTCGCGACTAAACCTCGCGTGACGAGACCGGCTGATAGCAGACGAAATTTTTCTCGCGAGACGAGAGTGACCTTCACCTCATGGTAAGCAGACGATTTAATAAGTATTAATTAAATAAGTATAAAAAAAGTATTAAATTTAATAAGAATAATAAGGCCGAATATTCCAAAGTTATGTCTCAGAAAAAGCAACAAAACCTGGATGTTTTTTCTCTGTCAAAAGCAGTGTAAATAACAAGCGAAAGGCTTCGGATAAAACGGACGAACCTGAAGTGAAACGTAGTAAAGTTCGGACATTTCAGAAGCATTGGCTGGGATTGTTCGCGTGGTTGCGATACGACGAGGAAGGAGATTTTATGTATTGTTCGGCATGCACGGACAACAAACAAGTTAATGGTATGATTCAAGCAGCAAAATGCACAAATTTCCAAAAAAGCACCAAAACACAACACAAACTTATGACTGTGCAGTTGGCAGCAAGTGTAGATTTTGAAAAAGCACTGAATGTTTGGAAGGAAACCAAACAGAGGAGACTGTATGAACTCAAAGATTAATTTACCTTTATATTTTATATGTGTATCTATGAACTTTTCATATATATATTTTTTCAATTTAATACATACAACTGTCAACATGCATGGAGTACACTTTGTCAATTGTGAAATAAAGGCATTAAATGTAAATTATGGTTATTGTTGTCATATGCACAAATTGCCATACCTGTCAACCCTAGGCCGTTGGCGATCTTACAAATGGCTACTTATGCCCTTACAAAATAGCAACTAATCTTACGCGTCTTATTATCGCATGCAATATGAAACAAAAATTAAACTCTATTTTTAATATAATATGAATTTATTGGTAATGTTGTAACATATAACCTGGTGCAATCAAATAAAAGAGTAATATCTTCAGCTGCATGATTAAGAAAATTTAACAGTGATCTTTATTATAACTATATGTAGCACTTTTGGCACTTTCAATCATTTCTTTTGATGGCTTCACTTCATGGCACTTGAGCTCGCAATTAAGTTTGACTTGAATGATGGCGGAAGTGAAAGTGCGGTCACGTGGTCGGAAAGAGCAGACGATAGCAGACGATAAACGCAACGCGCGATTCTCGCGAGAAAACGGCTACAGACCAATTCGGCGTATCGTCTCTTTACCGAAACGGTGACACAAAAAACGGAGTTAAAAAAAAAGACGAAATGATCGAAAAACGTACAGATTTCGGACGTACGGCGTACACATTTAAAAATCAGTGCTCACTTGTACAAATTACGCCAAAACCGTACAACTTGACAGGTATGAATTGCCTTTCCATTGGATCCTTCCGGTGGCGCCGAGACAGGGGGGGGGGGGGGGGCTTGCTGCTTGGGTAACAGCCTGTCCCTCATTACTCCCTACCCAGGCTCTGTGCACTGGGGAGTATCACCAGTCGGGATACTGGCCAGAGCGCAGCCATAGTCCTTCGGGACTGACGGAGGCCTACGCACGCTACGCGCTGTCATATGCACTTTCAGTTTTGATCAAGAATTTTTTCAGATTATGTTTCACGACATATTGCATGCATCATGGGACTCACACTTTTTTGACAAGGGAGTCCCATGGACTTGCAGAGTATGAATTGTAAAATTATCACTGATTCCATTTTTCAAAAATTTTCTGAACCCTACCCCCTGTTCCGCTTTTTTCATCCATGGCCAATCTCATGCCTGTAAACATGTTTCATGTCTGCTTGCCTTCAAACTTTGACGACCAGAATGGGGCATGGGAATATTGTGTTTATGGCGAACACTGATGTCTCAATTCTCTTCCACTGTGGGTGTCAAAGCGGTTTTCCTCAAAGTGGACTGTACACGGCCTTGACGACTCGGCGCTTCATTCTTCTCTTCTCTTGTCTGGGAAACCTGTTTCATCCACTGTTCACGGCGAATTGGGTCTTTTATAGAATCTATATAAACTATTACCACCCTCTCTGGTGTTTGAGCAAAATCCTGCCACCCAGTGGCATAGCATGTCTTCGACTATTAAGAGAAAAACGCCAAAACACTGCAACAGTAAACAATCAAACCGCAACCGCATGTGCGGCCTCGTGAGACCAGATTTCTGCCAATGATGTCATTTCTGCCTTCTTCTTTGGTGCACGTTCATTGGAGAGGTTATTGAGTTTTAAATGACGCGCAATCCAAAGTGTCCACGCAACTGCGCTTCGCTGTGTAATGTTATTTGCTTTGATTCGATAAAATATGCTGATTTTAAAGAAACGATGAATGGTGTCATGAGCTCTTTCATGTCTTTCACATGTTTATGAAAGAATCAGCAGGTTGAGTTTATCCTATAAAACTTATCTCACTAGTTTCTGTTTTCCGAGCTGATAGTTTTACGTGTCCCAAAATAATCTCCATGTTCCTCAGAGCTGTTCCCCTTTCTTAAAAAAGAAATACAAGTTGAAATGGTTTGAGGTAGAATGGGCTGTGAACACAGAACCATACAGTCTAGCATGAATGTGCAATTTAAAACTTTACTTGAGATGATGGAAAACAAATCCAAATCAAAGCACAGTGTCAAGTCTAGTGGTATAGGGCGCTGGATCGCTGATCCAAAGGTTGGTGGTTCGAGTCCCACCCTCCACAAGGTTGTCACTGTCCCCCGCAGTGTAGCTAACTGGGTTATCAAAGGCCGGCAATGTCTCTCACTCTCTATGGCGTGAGGTTGATGTAAAAGAACCATTGCTGACTTTCGACATGAGTAGCTGCATAGCCGTCAGCGTGTTTCCACCCTGCCACTCCAGGGTGTATTCTGCCCTCGCCCGGAGTTGCCTGGGATGGGCGCCAGCCTTCCCGTGACCCTAATTCGGATTAAACGGTTACAGAAAATGAGCAGAATAACAAACACTGGAATACTGGTTGGGTCGAAGCAGACAGAGACCTATTTTTCATATTTCAATGCCTGGCGCAGAACGTCTGTGTTCAAGCAAAGTGAGGCGAGACGAGTCTTCCGCAGGAGCCCAGCAGACGCCATTGTGAGTGTTGGGTGTTTCTTTTTTCTCTATTACATCTCCATGGTAGCCATACTTACTTGTATGATTGCCACGGCAACGCTTACTCCCACTCCCCACAGCCTTTTATTTATTTAACACAGGTACACGGGTCAGATGGAGGGAGAGAGAGAGTGATAAAAAGGGCTGCTTGGTTTACAACTGTGTGGGAGGTTGTGAAAAGGAGCATTGTGTGCACTTGAGTGTGTTTCTGTGCATGGGCTTCAGCCTTTTTCCAAGTGCACTACGCTACACAGGAAATGCTTCATGCGCAATTCAAAGATGGATGACAAGTCATAAACCAAGGCTCTGTGTGTGTGTGTGTGTGTGTGTTTGCTGTGATTCTTGCATGCCAGATGACAAAGTTGCACTTAGAAGAGCAGCTGTACGAGGACCATGAGCAGAGCCAAGGCCGTCTGGTCCTGCGCTATTTGTGCATTCATGTATTCACTGTTGCCATTATTTTTGCCGGCTGGGGCCAAATCAATCCTGGCTCCTGTTGTCCGTGCATCTCATACATTATACACTACGTGGCTGAAACAGTTTTGCTGACTGTGTGATGGTTTTGTGGATGTGGAGACTGTTTGCTGAAGTAATTGGATGAGATGTCTGGAACGCAATGATTGATTTTAGAAGATGAGGCAGGAACGCGAATAGAACATTAGTCTGATGGTTACCATTACTGTCTGATCTTCATTCTCTGTCAAGGCACTCTCGGCATGTGACATGCAAAACTGCCTCTCACCTCTATGGAGGGTGACGAACAACATACAGTAGTACGACAGCTACTCATGCACCCGCTTTAGCTTTACCACGGGAGGTCATGTGCTTCCTGGTCAAACCTTCCTCCATGTTTTAGTGTTTTTGCTGTAACTTTGTTCATGATGTTTATTTGATATTCAAAGGGGATGTTTATTGCAGTAATAATGAAGATGGTGATTATAATAATAGTGAATATTTATTTTTGATTAATTGTGGAGATTGTTGGAGCCCATCTCAGCTGACACTAGGCAAAGGAGGGACACAGCCAGCCAGGCCATCACAGGACAACACGCACACAGGCTAGGGATATGTGGTATAGGGCACTGGATTGCTGATCCAAAGGTTGGCGGTTCGAGTCCCACTCTCCACAAGGTTGTCAATGTCCCCCCCCCCCAGTGCGGCTAACTGGGTTATCAAAGGCGGGCCATGTCTGTCACTGTCTATGGTGAGAGGCATGTAAAAGAACCATTGCTGACTTTCGTAAAGAGTAGCTGCAAAGTCGTCAGCGTGTTTCTGTCCCTTGCTAAAAAGGGTTGTGACAGGAAGGGCATCCGACGTAAAAACCTCTGCCAAATCAAACGTGCGAATCAGATGATTGGCTGTGGCGACTCCCGAGTAAAAGGGAAAAAGCCGAAAGGAAGACAGACAGGCTGGGGATACCTAGGCTGATGTTCATGTTTTTTGGACTGTGGGAGGAAACTGGGAAACTACACACAAAAAAGTCTTGACCCAGAGGATTTGAACCCAGGACCTTCTTGTTGTGAGGCAGATGTGCTAACCACTGCAACACCGTGCTGACAAGTTTGATTTATTGAGAGTAAATTCTGTTCATTTGTATTTGCCATTGTTTTGAAGGTTCCAGGAAGTAAGTGTGTGTGTGTGTGTGTGTGTGTGTGTGTGTGTGTGTGTGTGTGTGTGTGTGTACAGTGCATCTGTCAGGTTTAACTCT
Organism: Plotosus lineatus; assembly: GCA_024760905.1. Taxonomy (NCBI): domain Eukaryota; kingdom Metazoa; phylum Chordata; class Actinopteri; order Siluriformes; family Plotosidae; genus Plotosus; species Plotosus lineatus. Next base: position 38,945,313 of record CM045739.1, read on the forward strand.
AAAATAAGATTGTGAAACTCCCTGAGTTTTCTCCTTCCAACAGCAGGTGTGTACTGAAAATTTTCTCTTTCTTGACAGTATGCCTGTAATTATTATGTCTTCATCATTGCTAGACAGCCGCTGTGTGAAACCAGCCTGAAACTAGTGTGAAACAAGTACCAACAAAAGCACAAATACTCTATTTTAAGTTGCATCACAGAGTTATGGGTGACAAAATTATATGGAACTGGATCCACCGGGGCAGTACAGTGGCATAGTGGTCAGCATGTCTGCTAGAAAGAAGGTCCTGGGCTCGAGTCCTGGATTTGGCCATTTCTGTGTGGAGTTTGCATGTCTTTGTTTGCATGGGTTACCTCTGGATACTCTGGTTTCTTCCCTCACTTGAAAAAAAATGCAGGTTAGGCTAACTGGCTGTTTCAAATTACTCTATGTGTGTGTGTGTGTCTGTATGTGCTTGTGTATATCTGTATGTGTATGTCTGTATGTCTGTATGTGTGAGTGTACTGTATATGTGTGTGTGTCTCTATGTGTGTGTGTATGTATGTATGAGTGTGTGTGTGTACTGTATATATGTGTGTGTGTGTGTGTGTCTGTATGTGCTTGTGTTTATCTGTGTGTGTATGTCTGTATGTGTGTGAGTGTGTGTGTCTGTATGTCTGTCTTCCTTTTCGCTTTTTCCCTTTTACTCGGGAGTCGCCACAGCGAATCATCTGATTCGCACGTTTGATTTGGCAGAGGTTTTTACATCGATGCCCTTCCTGTCACAACCCTTTTAGCAAGGGACAGAAACACGCTGACGGCTTTGCAGCTACTCTTTACGAAAGTCAGCAATGGTTCTTTTACATGCCTCACACCATAGACAGTGAGAGACATGGCCCGCTTTTGAGAACCCAGTTAGCTGCACTGGGGGGGGGACAGTGACAACCTTGTGGAGAGTGGGACTCGAACCCCCAACCTTTGGATCAGCGATCCAGCGCCCTATACCACTAGACCACCACTGCCCTGTCTGTGTGTGTCTGTATGTGCTTGTGTATATCTGTATGTGTGTGTGTATGTCTGTATGTGTGTGTGTGTGTGTGTGTGTGTGTGTGTGAGTGTACTGTATATGTGTGTGTGTGTGTGTGTGTGTGTGTGTGTATGTGTATGCGTGTGTGTGTGTGTATGTATGTGTGTATGTATGTGTGTGTGTGTGTGTGTGTGTGTGTGTGTGTGTGTGTGTGTGTGTGTGATGGTCTGGTGAGCCATTCATAGTGTTCCCCACCTTCTCCTAGTGTCGGCTGAGATAGGTACCAGCCTTTCTGTGACCCTGGTATGATTAATCTGTATTCATCATGAATAAATGGATGAATGAATGGATGAACCCTACACTAAATCACAGATATGGCTGTGATGCGATTAAATAACTTTCTTTCATGTCCTGTTAGAAACATGTGGACGTTTAATGGAACTGTTTGTATTTTATCGGAAAAAGGAGATTAGTTCATGCTGGTACTATGGCAGTACTCACAGCCAGGATATAGTTGTGTATGAGGGTTTGCAGTATTATATATTATATTATAGTGTACACTGGATCATCAATTTTTCTGCCATTCAGAGAGTAGCAGTCTTTCAAAGGTTTTAATGCTTTGAGAATGAAGACTTATATTGCGTTTCTTTTGATGAGAGGTCCGTTGTCAGGAATATCAGCTATTGAACTTGACAGATTAGTCTGCTGGGGTAACTATGGCAACCCAGCAGTATTATTAAAAACTAATCAGTGCAGTATTACGACCAGTAACCAAATGAATTTACAAAAATGTATCTTACAGTTGGTAAAACGTTCGTCGTTGTTCTGTCTGTCTGTCCATCTGAAGGTTTTTTAGTCTGCGCACTTGTTGTGGTGTCAGTGCTTCATGTATTATTTACCTCATTACGCCCATATACTTTATGACACCTCTATATACGCTTTTTTCCATTTTTGTTATAATATCCTTTATTATTTTAGAAATGCATTACTTTAGGTTGTCAAGCATGGTTATGAAGATTTTTTTTGTTCAGTAAGCTACATTGTTGAGGTCAGGAGCTGATGCAACCTTGAGGACATCTGGGGTGCAGTTGATTACCAGTTCATGCCGGTGGGGTTGAGGTCAGGGGTTTGTGCAGGCCAATTGAGTTTCTCCTAATAGATCAGGTCTCTGGTGACCGTGATGTTGCGACTGACTTTGGTCTCTTAGGCCACTCATTTTATATTATCTGGCTGACGGATCTGCCGAAGTACTGGCAAAAGTGCCTCTAAAAAATAATTTTTAACTTTTTTAATTTACCATATTCGACGTAATAAGCGCCCTGCTCTAAAAAGCCCCTCCCCCAGTGTTTTTGATCTTAAGTCTAATAACCGCCCATGTGTACTGGAAGCAAAATGCTAGATCAAACTTACCAATTTTATTTGATCAGTTTCTGTAACTGTAAAACAAGGCGTTCACTGCCTGTAAAAGTGAGTTTACACGGTATTTCAAGACCCCCTGCCACTGGGGAATGTCTATAATGTTCATAAGTAACAACACATTTGATTGTTCCGCCGTGCTTTAAAAAACAGGAAAATATTTTTGCTGTGTTCTCTTTGTAAATGTCCAACAACCGATGAACCATTAGAAACTGCTACAGCACAACTATGGGATGCTCTGAATGAATGGGAGCGATGAGCCAGATATGGACCAATCAGAAAGTGATGAGTATTTTTCACCCGATTCGATTCTCCTGCTCACTAACTTCATACATTTAAAGACGTTTCTGGCCATGTGCTTTGTACCATTGTGCTAAAGTTGACTGTTGTGTTGATTGGTGCTAAAGTTGACATTCGTGTTGATTGTCTCGATTTTACATCAGGGGAAAATATTTAAAGGAACAGCACCAGGAGGGAAAATTAAAGGGTCCTTTTTTAAAAAATAAATTATGCTGTTTTCTGTTTATTTTCAGCTTTCATGTAAGTAATTTGGTTGATACCACAAAATGAATAATATAAATACCAGTAAAACTCTTTTATTGTTCTGTTATTATTCATATTTTCCACCTCTGTGCTCTAAGCACTTACCGTTCCACTCCGCTGGTAACATTTTAATAAGCACCTACCCACTCCAATTTTTTAAGCGCCCTGGGCGCTTATCACATCAAATACGGTATTATTTTTTCCCCCCCGCCGATCTCTGTATTATATGCCGATGTGAAAAAAATATCAAATCTTAATCAGACACAAAATCATATCTTTAAATATTATGTATACTTTTGTGTGTTTGCCTTCGAGATCGCGCTTACACCTTTATATCCAAATGAATTCTCGCATCAGGTATCGTGAGTCAAGAGTCCCAGCATGCTTTGCAAATGACCGTAATGAACAGATAATGCATTGTATTGAGACATATGTACAGTAATTTGCACACTATAGTTGATGATATTCCCAGCACTTCTAGGGTCATCAACCAGATATTATACATGAAAAATTTTTAACACACACACACACACACACACACACACACACACACACACACACAAACCTTCCTGTGCTATTAATGTCAACAAAATAACAACAAAAATGTGTATATATATATATATATATATATATATATATATATATATATATATATATATATATATATATATATACATACACACATTTTTGTTATATATATATATATATATATATATATATATATATATTTTTTTTAATATTTTTCACTCCAACACTTTTTCTTTCAAAATTGTAAATAATAATATTTTAGATCTAGTGGCCTTTTTTTATTATTTCCTCCGACATCACTAAAATAAAAAATGAGTGGCCTTAGGTGAAGTAGAGTGAAGAGAAATTGTAACCCTACAGCATAAAAAGAATTTTTATACAGGTTTGGGCTACCAAATATAGGGGTATTGTAGTCATTTGGGTGTACAGGGATCCCTCACTTTCCACGGGTAATTGAGATCATGATCCCCACGCGACCATCGAAATCTGTGAAGTAGGATCACCCCCCCCAACCCTCTCCCCCGACTGATGTATATGTACATATATATGTGTATACAGTGAACCCTCGCTATAACGCGGTTCACTTTTCACGGTCTCGCTACTTCACGGATTTGCATAGTGCATTGTGTTCTGCATTCTGATTGGCTAAACAGTCTCTCTGCTTCTTCTCTACGTTTTAGTCAATAAGCTTATGCGGTTTAATACGCACCGCACGTAAAACAGCTTGCCATTTATGTTCCCTACGTGCAAATTCTCTTGCAATTTCAAGTCTCCCTAAACCCATTATGTCGACAAAAGCGTTCTGCACCGACAAAAGCACCTGCGGTCAGACCTAAAAGGCAGAGGAAGATGCTAACTATTGCAGAAAAGTTCAACTTCTGGACATGCTAAAGGAAGGTAAAAGCTATGCGGCTACAGGTCGGCATTCACGGAATTAATGAATCTTCCGTTCGTTCTATAAAGAAGGAGGAAAATAACATAAGGACTACAGCAGCAATAAGTTTTAATAAAGATGCAAAAAGGGTTGCAACTGTTCGCAACAAGACCATGGTAAGGATGGAGTCTGCATTAGCTTTGTGGATTAATGACTGCAGAAAAAAACATTACGCTGGATACGAATGTTATCTGCACAAAAGCTAGAACACTGTATCAAGCCTTTGCTGGCGGCGACAGTGACAGGGAAGAGGAGTAGGATGCAGATACCGAGGCCATCATCAAGTGCTGTTCCACGCAGTACCAAGCACATTTAATGCTAGCAAGGGCTTGTTTGAAAAATTTAAGCGCTTTGGACTTAAAAATGTTTCTCTGCGGAGAGATCGCCTCTGCAAATACCGCTGAAGCAAGCGTTCGTGAACAATACATTTAAAGCGATCATTGAGGAAGGGGGATATATGCCTGAACAAGTTTTTAATATGGATGAGACTGGCTTATTTTGGAAACGGATGCCCTCCCGCACCTTCATCATGCAGGAAGAAGCCAAAGCCCCAGGATTTAAAGCCCAAAAAGATCGTGTGACTCTGGTTATGTGCGGAAATGCTGCAGGTTTTATGATTAAGCCTGGGCTCATTTATAGGTCTAAAAATCCCAGAGCACTGAAAAACAAAAAAGGATGATTTGCCCGTTTACTGGATGCACAACGCATAAAGGCTTGGATGACAAAAGCGCTCAATATGGATTGGTTCAAAAACTGTTTCATCCCGGAGGTCAAGTGTTATTTGAGAGGAAAGGGACTAGACTTTAAAGTGCTTCTGCTCGTTGACAACGCTGGAGGTCACGCCGATGATTTGGTATATGATGGTATGCCAAATCGAATTTCTGCCGCCAAACACTACATCCCTGATTCAGCCCATGGACCAAGGCATCATCCGTGCTTTCAAGGCTCTCTCTACACGCAACACCCTGCAACATCTTGTTGCCGCTATGGACTCGGATCAAGACTTCTCACTAAAGGACTACTGGCGTGGATACACCATCGCATCATGTCTCCAAAATATTCAGAGGGCCATTCAAGAGATGAAAACTGAAACTTTGAATGCCTGCTGGAAAAAACTGTGGCCAGAGGCAGTGCAAAACCCAACCAGGGGCCTCGCTCGGCCGGATCCATCACTCTGTCATAGATACTGTGGTGACTCTCGCAAAACAGCTTGGAGGAGGCGGCTTTAATGACATGACTTCTGCATGACATTAATGCACTGATTGATGCTGAAGCACGCCCGCTAACCGATGCAGACCTGGCCCAAATGACAAAGCCACCAAGTGATGATGAAAGAGAAAAGGAAGAAGAGGACACAAGTGTGGATAAAGATGAGGAGGATGGACTAACACTTGGTAAACGCAGCAACCATTCTGAGAATGGCCACTGAACTTCAGCGAGCAGCTCACGATTGGGACCCTTTGATGAGCCGTTCATTACAGTTCTCCAACATAATCGATGGTGGCATGTCTGTGTATAAGTCTCTTTTGCCCAGAAGAAAAAAAGCGTCAACAACTGCCTATCACTATGTTCTTCTCACGAAAAAACACACCTGCACCTCGGGCTTCAGAAGAAGAAAAGCGCTGCAGAGCCGGAGTCAGGATGCAGCGGCTCAGTCAGAAGAGTAGTAAAAACAGTACATGTGAGTCACAATTTGTCCGACTGTACTTTTATTTTCATTTCTCCCATTCAATCCAATTACTCGGGTCGCAATGGGGCGGTGCTGATCTCCATAATTAGTTCACATTGATGATTAAAATTATTATTTGACAGTACAGTAGTTATTTGTAAAAAGCAAACAAACGTTTATACAGTACTCTTATTTGTTAAACAAATGCTTGGGCCTATAAAAAAGGTTTGTTCTTTGGTTTCAATGTATAATAGAGCATTTAATTGTATAATGATTGTAAAAAAATAAAAAAATAAATAAAGGTTTCTACTTCACGGATTTCGCCTATCACGGGTTCTTTTTGGAACGTAACCCCCGCGAAAAATGAGGGTTCACTGTATAATATCAATAAATACATATTCAATGCTAAAAATTCTTATAATAACAATTAAACATTAAAAAAATAACATACGATGTAAATAAAATATAAATACACACACATACAGATGGTATTGCATGAGAAGAAGACGACACACATACATACGTGCGCGTGCACACGCACGCAGATGCGCGTACATACACAGATGCAACAATGTAAGTAGTTTTGATGGGAGGTTTTGGGTTGTTTTTTTTGTTTTTTGTTTGTTTACTTTTTTTTTGCATAATTGGCCTTGTTTTTGTGGCATTTTCCTTAACTTTTCCCCCTACTCTTCCTTAATTTCCTTATTTTTAAATTTGATAAATATTAATTTTTTTTTAAGAAAACTGCGATGCACTGAAGCCGCATGAATTGAAGTTGGAAGTAGCGAGGGATCCCTGTACTATATAATGTTAGTCTTCTTTTCAACAGAGAGTGGGGGAGAGAGAGAGGTAGAGGTGTAGACAGAGAGAGAGAGAGAGAGAGAGAGAGAGAGAGCATGCAATTGGATTGGGAATTGATTTGAGATGAGAGATTGAGACACAGAGAAACAAACCAGTCGCGGATAGTTTTCGACTGAAAGCAGGTGGATTTTAAAAGCAGGACCGGCATCTTACTCTCCAAATGAGAGTTTCAGATTTGAACTCGTTGTGTAAAATTGGAAGGGATAATTATTTGGTCTACTCCATTTCAGACTCTTTTTCTCATTGTTCCTTGCCGAGATCATTTCTTTACACGAAGAGATCCCATCATTCATTGCAGGAATTGCTTTGAGCAGCTCAGAGCAGGGAAGTGTGCTTTTCCTTTTGATGAATCTATTTAACGAGAGTTCATTATGGGAAGGACATTAAACACGCAGATGTTGAGCTGCTATCTGAACCTGTCAGATGAACCCGAACAGTGTTTTATAACATAATGAAAATGAGAGACGTGTGTGCGTCGTCGTTTGATGCTTCAGTTTGCCATTTACAGCTGTGCTTAAATACATTTTTGATCTTCCTGTTTTAAAATTCCATTTTCTTTCTGTGTTTTTTTTTTTTTTTTTTTTTTTTGTGTGTGTTCTCCCCACAGCTTATTGGATCATTCACAAGAAGAGAGCATCACCTGAGCACATACACATAGCCTGGATGAAGAGTACCCAGATATAACAGGTGCAGTAAAAGGATTTTCGGTGCATTAAGTGAACATTTGGCAAGAGGACGTTGGAATACCTGTCAGAGAGGCACAGTGAGGTCGACAGGCAGCAGCATCATGGGTATTATCCCTTAATTCAGCGAAAGGAGCAAGAAACATTATCTTTCTGAAAAACCCAATATTTAATATAGAACGGCAAAGAAAACAAACTCCAGGATTAATGCTATGTAGCACCGACGCGGTCAGCTGAGGGGAAGAGATTGTCTTGTCTTTTTTTGTCATCCAGTCACTCACCAATTGCCTCTTCACTCCTTGCAGATGATTCCTTCATAAGCCTGATTGAGGTTGCCAAATCTTTTCTGCAAAGCTTCTGTAAATCTCTTGCATGTCCTGTGTGTAAGGGATTTGGGCTTTGATTGCTTTTCTTGACTTTGCTTCTTTTTCATTACATGCATGGTGTCTGGCAGCCATCTTTCTTCTTTCCTGCAACACATTGTAGTGATCAGTGTAGAGCTCCCAACCAGGTGACTTCTGACTTCAGACCTCGGCTAAGAAGAACCTGAGAACATCGGCATGTGTCCCAATTATTTTGGAACGCATTTACCTTTTATTAAAGATGATGGAGAATAAATAACAAAGTCCAGGATGACCAGACAATCTAATTGTACAGAAAAGGTCCACCTGTTTTTGTCCAGAGATTGCTGGGAGTTACCACAACACAGTGGCTCACTAGTTTATTAGCAAACAGCCTTACAGTACACACACACACACACACACACACACACACACACACACACACACACTTAGAGTTGTACACATAGCAGGCGGGGGTGACAGCCTTTGCTTATCTCAAGCTGAAATGTCAAATCCACAGAGGCTTGTTTCATCAGACTGTCGCTGTAGAGAGAATCAGACTATGCGGCCCCCTACTGAGCAGACGACTCTGTGACGATTTGAACAGGTGTGTGTTTTGAGCCGAGCGATGAGAGGATAAGAGCGAGGCAGATCTGAGTTGAGTGGGCGAGAGTGAGCAAGCGCGAGTGAGATAAGTGTGTGACCCACAGACAGACCGAGAGAGCTCTGTTTCTGTCTGTCAAGCTGTTTTGTGTGTGTTGGAGTGCGTGTATGTGTCAGCTGGCGTGCTGACAGGCACCAAGAGAAGGCTGGGCACGGTGGCAGGAATCGGTGCATGGCTGTGGGGGGGTCGTGCGGCGTGCACTCCTCAGCAGAGAGAGAGCCGCTGGGGGTCAGGCTTCGGGTGGGCTCGGACAGAGAGGCCCTGGGGGCCCAGTGGGGGACCGACTGAGCGGTGCTCTCGACCAACATCGGGGGGCATGCGCTGCTCTCTGCGCTTATGGGTGCTGCTGGCATCGTTGGCTCTTCTCTTCCTGACCTCCCTCCTCTTTTCACTCTCACTGAGGGGAGGGCCCGGTCTGTCCTACCTGGAGTCACCTGGGTGGGAGGAATCAAGGCAGGTGAAGCTGGTGCCGAACTACATCGGCTCCCACAAGCTGATTTCTGCCGAGGGCAGCCAACAGAGGACATGTGCCTGTCACCGCTGCGTCGGAGACCCGGGTGTTTCGGATTGGTTCGATGAGAATTATGAAGCAGACATCTTGCCTGTGTGGACACGGGACAATATCCAGCTGCCTTCAGATGTCTACTACTGGTGGGTGGTGAGTAAGACAAGAATCACAGTGATCACGCTGTGTTTCCTTTATTTTTTTATGCAGCCATATGCGTCAGACCACTAGACGGGTAACACAACCAGAAGTTCTTTCCTTGAGATTGTAATGAACGTATGTATTTTATTAAAAAAAAAAAAAAAATGTTTACTGATTGTCCAAAGGGTGGCACGGCACATAGTTAGCAAATCTGCTTTACAGCAGGAAGATTCTGGGTGCGAGTTGCGGCTTGGGCATGTTTGTATGCTCTACCTGTGCTGCTGTGGGTTTCCCCAGGGTCCTTCGGGTTCTTTCCATATTTCCAAAGACTTACACATTAGGCTAATTGACCGTTCCAAATTGCCTTTAGACGTGAGTTTGACTGTGAATGGTCGTGATATGATGGCCTGTCAATCGTTCAGGGTGTCCCCAAAAGCACAGTGGCAGCTGAGATAGGCTTTATTCTCCCTGCGAGCCTAATAGTAGGATTATGCGTCTGGCAAATGACTGCGTGAGAGTGATTGACTACAGACAACCATTATAAATAAGGCCGTAGCTATCCGTACGACATCGTACGGGATTTATTTTTTTGCTATTTGTATGGCAATCCTTTTACGCATGTGCATTGACACGCCATCTACTGGAAATGAGGTTAATCATTGTGCTGTATGTTTAGCAGACGATACCCGTATAACCCTAACCCCAAACCCTTAACCCTAACCCTGATGAAAATTTATCCCCGACATGGAACGCATGTTCTTCCGTTGCCATTTTGACCACATGACTGACATTCATGTTCGAAATCTCGAAAACGAGACAGAGCTGGATACCAGTTATACGGAAGATACTGGAGATACTGGGGTGTTCATTTCATGAATTCGCACTGCTAATTAAGACTGCGAGCATAAGTTTTATAGACGTTAAAAGACCCCGCGGTTGCGCTCGTCTTAAAACAGGGAAGGAGTGACCTCCGAAATTGTGCTTATGCGCTGAATGAGAGCCAAAGGGCCGTTTTATTAGAGAGAATATGAGTAATGTCTCGCCATCTGAAAAACCAGTAACCAGATTAAAATGAGCCTGAAGAGACGCGCAGCTGATTCAACATGGAGGATTTAAAAGAGGAGAGAGGGTGGTGCAGCTTACAGAGTGTTTGGATTGTACTGGGAAAGGATGGACTGTGACTCATGGAAGCTCTGAGCATTATGTCTGTGTCTATGTGTGCGGTCGTGCATGGGGTGCTGAGAGAGGATTAGGGAATTGTTTTTGGTGCCTGTCAGGAATGGAGGGATTTAAATCAAGAGGTGTGTGATGGAGGGGGAGACAGGGATGAGCAGTTGTATGTGAAAATGACCCCCTTTTGATAGAATCGATCAAATTTCTACCGCTATCCTGTCTGAGTTATGCTTCCATGTACACTGCTACCTCACCTTACAATAGTCCCAGACAACGAAAAATCCAGGCTACGAAAAACATTTTCCAAATTTTTTTGTGTCTGTATATGAAACAAGTTCACCTTACGAAACAAGCCAAACGCGCCATTCAAACATTAAAACGCGCCATTCAAACATTCAAACAATGCACGAGCTGCTTTCCCATTGACTATCTTCCAACAGCCCGCCCCACTGGCCTCCCATTGGCTAGGAGGGATGACGCAGCTCCCTCCCATTGGCTATCTCCCAACATCCCGTCCTGCTGGCCTACCATTGGCTAGGAGGGATGACGCAGCTCCCTCCCATTGGCTATCTCCCAACATCCCGTCCTGCTGGCCTACCATTGGCTAGGAGGGATGACGCAGCTCCCTCCCATTGGCTATCTCCCAACATCCCGTCCTGCTGGCCTACCATTGGCTAGGAGGGATGACACAGCTCCCTCCCATTGGCTATCTCCCAACATCCCGTCCTGCTGGCCTACCATTGGCTAGGAGGGATGACGCAGCTCCCTCCCATTGGCTATCTCCCAACATCCCGTCCTGCTGGCCTCCCATTGGCTAGGAGGGATGACGCAGCTCCCTCCCATTGGCTATCTCCCAACATCCCGTCCTGCTGGCCTCCCATTGGCTAGGAGGGATGACGCAGCTCCCTCCCATTGGCTATTATGGAGCTGCATCTCCCATAATGCTTTTCGTGTAAAGGACAGAGTTACTGTTTTTTGACTCAGGTTTTTAACCTTCCATAAACATTTGTAAGATAATAACTCTGCTAAGAAGACATGGTCAACACACGCGCGCACACACACACGCATGCACGCACGCACGTGCGTGTGTGATTTCCATTGGAAGTGAAAAGAGGAAGCGGCTCGTGATATCGCAAAGGAATATAGACAAACCCGTCTACCATCGGTACGATATTGGAGCAGAAGGAGGTCTTAAAAGGTATCCTTTATAATTTTTAAAGAGTTTAGGGGTAGTATTGGGGACTTTGGAACGAATCACGTGTTTCACATGTAAAACGCGGTTCAATTTACAAAAAATCCAGGTTAAGAAAAAGGCTCTGGAACGAATTAATTTTGTAAGGTGAGGAACCACTGTACACTTAAATGTACATGTTCACTTGCCTGTCTGTGGTGACATGGTCTCAGTTCAAAATAAAATCCCTGGTTGGCACTGCAGTCAGAGAAACATCTGGCGAGAGTTACTCTGCCTACTAGAAATTCCAGCGGGCTTCATCTCGACCAGCAGCTGGCACAGACAGAGCGAGAGAGAATACATGAGGGGGATGGGAACTTGGTTTCATCCAGAGAAACAAAAGTGGCTGGAAAATGTTTTAAGATGAAGTGTTTTCAATGGTATACTTTCAGTTATGTGTCTCCCTGATGCCAAGGTTTTTTTGCCAAGTCTTTTTTTGCAGCCATTCATCCGTTCTCTATACCGCATATCCGTGAGGGTAGATGGAGTCAATCCGAGGCTGACTAAGGACAAGAGGCGGGGTACACCTTGAACAGGTTTCTAGTCTACAGCAGACACAAACAACTGTTGACACTCACATTAATGCCTATTGGAAATTTAGAGGCTCCGGCTGACCTCATCTGCATGTCTTTGGACTGTAAGAGGAAACAAGGACACCCCGAGGAATCCACACTGCTTTACTGCTTAATCCTTTTAGTTTAGGGGGTCTCAGCCGATACTGGGAGAAAATGGGGTACACCCTGAACAGATTGCCAGACCATTGTATGGCAAAACACACACACACACACACACACACACACACACACACACACACACACACACACACACACACACACACAAATTTTTTGAAACAACCAGCCTAATGTGCATGTCTTTGACTGTGAAAGAAAACTGGAGGACCTGAGGGAAACCCATGCAAGCACAGAACGAGCACGCCGCACAGAAACTCCCAGGCCCGAGCATCAAACATGGAATCTTCATTCTATGAGGCAGACGTGCTGATCACTCTGCCACCGTGCCCCGTTTTACTGCAGTTACTTCTGATTGCATGACTCCAGCTTTTCTTTCAGTTCAGGTTTAATCGTGGAGGTGCACGGTTAAGAAGTTGTTACTCAGTCTTATATATCTGCTCCTTCATCTCACTGTTATTTTCTCTCTTTGGCAGATGTTGCAGCCTCAGTTTAAGCCTCACAGTATCAAACAGGTGCTGCTGAAGCTCTTCCAGGTCATCCCTGGGCACTCACCGTATGGCTCGTGGGACCCTGCACGCTGCCTGCGCTGTGCTGTGGTGGGCAACTCGGGTAACCTACGTGGATTGGGCTATGGCTCGGTGATTGATGGACACACTTATATCATGAGGTGAGTGGTGGGGATGAGAGGATGGGGCAAGAAAATGGAAAGAAAAGGAAAAGAAAAGAAGTGTGGTTTGATTTGAATGATTGTGCTCCTTAGTTCAAAAATAGCTTTTATAAAACTGTGATAAGGATTGATTCATTCGTCTTCATCCTCGTCAGAGTCATGGTGGATCTGGAGGATCTTCTAAGACAATGGGCATGAGATATGTACACACCCCTGAATAGCACCACGTCCACTCAAACATCAGATTAAATTTGATTAGATTCAACTTTATTGCCCTTACACATGTAATAAATACATATAAAATAACCCTACCGTGCGGTGGTGCTCACCACCCTCCTCTACGCCTATGAGACCTGGACTGTCTGGACAGCAGACACGCCAACAGCTCAACCACTTTCACTTGAGCTGCCTCCGCAGACTCCTCTGCATCGAGTGGCAGGACAAAATCCCTGACACAGAAGTCCTGGAACCAGCTGGCATTCCCAGCATCCACACCACCCTTCACAAAGCGCAGGTCAGATGGGCAGGCCATATTGTCAGGATAACGGACAGTCGACTGCCCAAACAGCTACTGTATGGAGAGCTTTGTGAAGGCAAGCGTTCAGTTGGTAGACAGAAGAAATGCTTCAAAGATGGCCTTAAAGCGTCCCACAAGGACATGAACATCAACATCAACACTTGGGAGCAGCTTGCTACCAACTGCTCAGCTTGGCGAAGCAAACAAACAAACAAACAAACAATTCTTTATTGTCAAAGTACTTTTACATACATTGAAATTTGGTTTGTGCTCTGGGCACCTGTCACCACCGTGCAGCGCCAGTTATTGCGTTGTTCTATCCTTTTGATGCTGAGCGCCAAGCAGGAAGCAACAACTACCAAATTTTAACGTCTTATGGTATGACGCGGCCAGATTCGAACTCTGACCTTCCGGAGGATAAAGCGGACGCTCTACCAACTGAGCTAAATCCCCGGTTAAGTTAAAGTCTTTACAGGTGCCCGTGCAGCAGAGACACGACAAACTGCAGAGGCGCAGCAGAAACGCGCAGGGCGCAAAGTTCGAGCTGCCTCCACGTCCATCGCAGCACCCACCCATACATGTCAGGTGTGTGGGCAAGCATTTCGGGCTCGATTTGGCCTCATTAGCCATCTCCGGACCTACAGCCAAGGATTACAGATCTGATATGAAGTCATGGTCATCTTCGAACTCGAAGGATGAACAACAACAACAACAACAACAACTACAGGGTAATGAAATTCGGTTTAGCATCCGATCAGAAGTGCAGAGAGCAGCAGTTATTGTCAGCAGCAACTTCACTTGGTAGTTACTGCCATGTTTCTTTTTGAAGCTGGAAGGAAAGTGTAGAACGTTAAGGAAACCCACACAGATATGGTCTCTATTCCACCCATGCCAAGTGCTTCGCTGTGATCCAGAATTGGATAATACGGGTGTTTTGTAAGCAGTTATAATGTTGATTGTGATTGAAATTATGAGCTTCCTTCCTCCCCTTAGATCAGTGGTGCCATAACTTATTTTCACTGAGGGTCACAACACTAAACTTAAAGGTGATTGAGTGCCAAACAATCACTGAACATCTATTCTAAAAGGGCAACCATAAAATCTGCATGGCAAAATTATTTATTATTTACAACCGTTGACAGTGGGACAGTGAGGCTTGAACCCTCAACCTCAGGATTGATAATCCATCACCTTACCACCGGGCCACCGCTGCTATAAGATACATGCCTCGTGTGGGGAGTGAACTCACAACCTTCAGATTATGAGACTGACACGCTACCTACTGCACTAATGAGGCAGCAGGTATTATAATTATAAAAAAACAAACATATATATATCACTTTTTTGTGTTGTTTGTCAAATATTATTATACGATGAATGATTCTACGCTTTACAGACTGCTGGGTGATATGCCACACTAACCTTGTAACCTTTGGAGGCACGGTGGCGTAGTGGTTAGCACGTCCGCCTCACAGCAAGAAGGCCCGGGTTCGATTCCCGGCCTGGGCGTTTCTGTGTGGAGTTTGCATGTTCTCCCCGTGCTTGTGTGGGTTTCCTCCGGGTGCTCCGGTTTCCTCCCATAATTCAAAGACATGCACTGTAGGTTAATTGGCCATTCTAAATTAGGGACTACAGTTGGAAACTAGTTATAAGATGTATGATGTAATGATGTAAGATATATGATGTGAGGCGACCTTGAGTGCTGTGAAAGGCGCCATATAAATAAAATGTATTATTATTATTAACCTAGCGGTGTTCAAAGAGTTAAGCTGCAAAATTTTAATTTGCATGTAGAGTCCCAAAACATCTTGACGCAAATGTAAAAATTTGCAAAAAAAAAAAAAATCCACTTTGGTATGATCACGGTAATGGTTGATGCAAAGAATGTACAATAATCATATTCTTTTTGAAAGCTCTTGTGAGCAAAATAAAATGATGGGGGGTTCCTGTGCCTTAGAAACAGTACAGACTCAACAATAGTGTCAGAATTTCAGTACTTTGTAGGTTGTCATCCATGATGTGACACTTAAATAAAGAATGACCCTTTGGGGGGGGTTAAATAAGTGCTTGGAATAGTCTATAAAATCTAGTTTCTGTAGCTAGTAATCCATTTTACATACCGCCTTCAGTGGGAGCTTGTTAGCAGTAAAAAAAACACAAAACAAAAAACCCCAAAAGACTGAGAAGAAAGTTAAATCTGATCAAAAGAAATAGCAAAATCCTGTAAAGACATCCAGCTATTACAACTATTATATAACGCTTCTTTATCCACAATTAGATTCCCGATAAAGTAAAGTCTATATACTCTAAGTCTATATGCCACATGCAATTCTGGCATCGTAAGAAATAAAGCCCTGTGTTATTATTTAGCCGTCCAGATACAAGATTTTTTTATCAGAAAGAGATCAGAAATATCTTCTTAAAAGTGCCACCCTGCTTGAATATGGCTTCAGTGAGATGGCTTTTCACTTAGAATTTTATTTAGAAAAAAAAACAATTGAGCCCTCATAATAAAGCAGGATGAGCGATGAGGTGGTGTTCAGTGTATTTTGCTGGAAAGTAAAAAGAAATCTGGCCTGAAGGAAGTGTGGAGGAGTTTTAGATCTTTCAGTGTGAATAGAGACATGATGGTAAGGAACAAAAGAAATATATGTATATGTAGATGAAGGCATAAATTGTACGATTCTGGTAATGTGTTTATTGAATGTGTTTATTGATGTAGCTTTGAGCTCTGAAATCAGTCCTTCATCTCACTTCACGTGCACGTCTTTCATTTCCTCTCCACTGATAAAGAAACAGCGCCGTGCTTTCACTATGGGTGATGGGCCTTCAGACTGTTTAATGCTTCCAGTCGGGATCACACTAGTTTGTAAATATTACCAGACTTGGTTGAGCCATGTTACATTTTCAAGATGTATACATTGATTCATTGATTTTCAGTAACCACATAATGCTAATTAGGGTCGCGGAGAGGCTGGCGCCTATCCCAGCCAACTTTGGGCGAGGGCAGAGTACACCCTGAACAGCTCCCAGGCCATCGCAGGGCAGAAACACACTGACGGTTATGCAGCTACTCTTGTCGAAAAGTCAGCAATGGTTCTTTTACATGAACCTCACACTATAGACAGTGAGAGACATGGCTGGCCTTTGATAACCCAGTTAGCTGCACTGGGGGCAATGACAACCCGCGGAGAGTGGGGCTTGAACCCCCAACCATAGGATCAATGATCCCACATCTTTACCACCAGGTCACCACTGCCCTAAGATGTAGACATACAAGTGTAAATTTTCTGTTTGCCAGTTCACACATGCATGAGATTGATATTGAAATACTGGTATACCTTGACCGAAGTCATATCAAGTTAAGTCATTCTCGATTATACATCGGTTTTCAAAAAAACAATATGGAAAAATTTTAAAAATGTAAATAAAGTTTACATGAGTATAATCATATATTCTATTATATATATTTAGTATATTAAATATTATGTATATACAGTGATCCCTCACTACTTCACGCTTCAATTCATGCGGCTTCAGTGCATTGTTTTTTTTTTTTTTTTAATTCATCCAATTAAAAAATAAGAAAATTAAGGAAGAATAGGGGAAAAGTTAAGGAACATGCCACAAAACAAGGCCAAAACAACAACAAAAAAAACCCCCAAACAAACAAAAACAAAAAAACAACCCAAAACCCTCCATCAAAACTACTTACATTTTTATGTGAGGTGCGCATCTGTGTGTGTGTGTGTGTGTATTTAGATATTTTTTCCTTCTATGCATTATTTTTTTGAATGTTTAATTGTTATTATAAGCATTTATAGCATTGAACATGTATTTATTGATATTATGTACACATACATGTGCGTACACGTTAGTCGGGGGGGGGGGGGGGGGGGGGTTTGATCCTACTTTGCGGAATTTGGTGATTGCGGGAGGGGATCTTGGTCCAAATTAATTAATTGGGATTAATAAATTCATTACAAACAAATTCATCTAAGAACGGCCATCCTGAACCTAACTCGTTAGTAAGCTGGGGAGCGTCTCTACATGCACATACAGATGGTATTGCATGAGAAGAAGACGACATACATACATACATACATACGCGCGCGCACACATGCAACAATGTATTCAATTTTGATGTAAGATTTTGGGTTGTTTTTTGTGTTGTGTTTGTTTAGGATTTGTTTTTTTTGAATAATTGGCCTTGTTTTTGTGACATTTTCCATAACTTTTTCCCGTGTTCTTCCTTAATTTCCTTATTTTTGAATTCGATGAATATTTATTTATTTATTTTTTAAAAACCCGCGATGCACTGAAGCCGCATTAATTGAAACGCGAAGTTTCACATGATGCATGAGTTGCTCTCTCGTTGGCTGTCTCGCAACATCCCGCCCTGCTGGCCTCCCATTGGCTAGGCGGGATGACGCAGAACCAGAAG
The DNA here is from genome assembly GCA_024760905.1 of Plotosus lineatus. Taxonomy (NCBI): domain Eukaryota; kingdom Metazoa; phylum Chordata; class Actinopteri; order Siluriformes; family Plotosidae; genus Plotosus; species Plotosus lineatus. The sequence goes on from CM045739.1 coordinate 38,963,328, forward strand.
GAGACCTTAAAGCGGAAATACAGTGAGGATTTCTGATCTTTCAAACAGGTACTGCAATTCCGCTTTAAATAAAACATACCGTCCATGTGTGTGTGTATGTGTGTGTATGTGTGTGTATGTGTGTATGTGTGTGTGTGTGTGTGTGAGTCTGTGTGTGTGTGTGTGTGTGTGTGTGTGTGTGTGTGTGTGTGTGTGTGCGTGTGTGTGATAGAGAGAGAGAGTGTGTGTGTGTGTGTGTGTGTGTGCAGCGTGCGTGTGTCTGTGTATGGGTGTGTGTGAGAGAGAGAGACAGAAGGAGGCTTAACTCTTTAGTTTTTAGTTTAGTTTTTTAAGTTGTTTAATTCAGTAAATGTTTAATAAATGTGGTGCATTTTAGCTCATCTGGAATTCTAATCCCTCAAGGAATCAAATTAAAGTTGAGTTTGGACCTCCGCTCTGTCAATTTGAATTCCATGTCTTGTGGGCATGGCTGCAGCGCTACAATAAACATTTAATGTGCATACAATACACATTTAATGTGTATGTGTGTCTGTGTATGTGTGTGTGTGTGTGTGTGTGTGTGAGTGCGTGAGTGAGAGAGAGAGAGAGAGAGAGAGAGGTGTGTGTTTGTGTGTGTGTTTGTGTGTGTCTGTGTGTGTGTGTGTGTGTGTGTGTGTGTGTGTGTTAATAAAATGTTTAATAATGGTTTAATATGTTAATAGAATGTTTAAATCGTTTAATAAATACTTTTCTTTTACTTTTAACACATATTTCATACAAAATTGGTGTACTTTTATCATTTTTAAAGGGTTTATGGGGTTGTCTTTGGAGCCTTGGAACGAATCAGGCGTTTAACATGTAAAATGCGAGCTCTACTAACGAAACTCCCGCTTTATGAAAAAGGCGCTGGAACGGATGAATTTTGTAAGTTGGGGGCCGACTGTATATACAGTGGTACCTTGACTTATGACTTATCTCAGCTAACACTAAATATATATTTAAATACATGTGCATGTCAAATTATACATTTGGCCCCGTCTGTTTTTTTCTATATAAAATTAAAACCAATCACACAAACAGTGAACCATAACCTTAATCTTGACTCAGAAAAAAAAAAAAGAAAGTTAGTGGAGGCGTTCAAAATACTAAAAGGGATACATTAATAAATAAATAAAGTATTGTATGTATATACAGTGCTAAGTGCTTGGCTTCCAGGACACCGAGACACGGCCCTTCCATCAGATTGGCATGGCAAAAAAAGGGTTAAATTTGCAGTAGCCTATTTAGGAAATGGAGCTGACCAAGAAGAGAACATGACCCCAAGCATTATAAAAATCGTCAGAGCACCTCCTGATACTGTTCTCTCTTTCTCTCGTTTTCTTTTCTTTTCTTTTTTTAATTTAGCTATATTAAATCTTTGAGATAGGCATTAGGTGAGGGAGGCTTTTTATTCTTCCAGTAAAGCAAGATATGTCTCTGAGTTACCAAAGATGCAAAGGTAGTAATATCATATTTCCTGTTGGTGTAATATGTCTTTTAGCAATATTTGCGTATAATTTCTTTGCTCTTGGATGCTCATGACTGAAATTTCCTGTGTGTGGAGTTTCTGTACCTATTCACATCATGTCCCTGTGGATTTCTTCTCACCTCCAGAAAAAAAAATAGAAAAGGTGTATTATGTACAGTTCTGTACAAAAGGTGTATGTAAGGAAATGCTGTAGAGCAAAGCTACCCTTTGTTCGCATATAAATAATTAAATTACATATTTCTACATAAAAAGCATGTTAAAGAGAAATACATGAAACAAAGTTCAAATATAAATACAGTATTCTCAGGTAGATGGTGTGTACGGTTTTATATGGTAATGAGAATCTTGCTTTTTTATTTGCATGCAAAACCAAACAGCCTTTATTATATTATCCTCATTATATTTTTGGCCTCTTATGTAATCTGCTACTTTCTTTATTGGCATTCTAATTGCTCTGCTGGAAATCTAATGTTTGTATATCCAAAATATTTTTGCATTCACTCTCCAATGTACAAGATAATTTAGACATCAGGTGCCGAATACCTTTGCACACTAATTTGTATATGTGCATATTTAAGTACGTATATATCTTTACGCTATATAGGAAAAAGTTTATGGACATATTATTGATCATCAGACCCATATGTATAGTATCTTCTTTGTTGAAGATTAAAGCACACAATTGTATAACATATATTTGTCTGCGGTCAGGTTTCAGTTTCCCATCACTAGAGCTAAGAGGCTAGGAGGCTCAAAGCTGTTCTAGCATGACGGTCCCCCTGTGCACACAGTGTGCTCCATGAAGACATGCCTTGCCAAGGTCGGAGTGGGAGAATGTGAGTCGCTTGAACAGAGCATTGACCTCAACCCCACTGAACATGTTAGGGATGAACTGGAATACCAAGTGCCTCAGGGGTCTCTGCTTGAACTGAATAATGCTATTGTGGGGCGATGAAAATAATACCCCACAGCCCACTATCCAAAATCTTGTGGAGCCTGGAGTCCAACCATCAAGAAATACATGAGTGTTGTTTACACACACACACACACACACACACACACACACACACACACACACACACACACACACACACAAATATACTGTATATATATGTGTGTGTGTGTGTGTGTGTGTGTGTGTGTGTGTGTGTGTCTGAGGATATAACTTTTAAAATAAATGCAGTTCATACACACCTTAGAACAACTGCCTGGTTTGAGAACAAAAAAATGTTGCCGCATTAAAATCACTTCCATCGGACCATTCTCATTTTTTGTCTGCTTCCAACACACTAATTTTGAAAACTGACTGTTCACCCTCTGCCTGATACGTCCCACTCCGTGATAATCAGATCAGATCAGATTCACTTCAGCTGTCAGTGGTTATAATGTTGTAATGTCAGGACTATTTGGTACATACACATGAATAATATGGGAATCAATTAATAATATATATATATATATATATATATATATACACACACACACACAGGGATCCCTCACTTTCGGTTAAACGGGACCGAGATCCCCACGTGACCACCGAATTCCGCGGAGTAGGATCACCCCCTCACTGAATTATAAGTACATGCATATGAGTGTAATATATATATATATATATATATATATATATATATATATATATATATATATATATATATATATATATCAATAAATACACATTCAATGCTATAAATGTTTATAATAACAAACAATAATGCATAAGATGTAAATTAAACATAAATACACACATATAGACGTGTGCACTCAAATGTGCACCTCGCAAAAATGTAACTAGTTTTGATGGTAGGTTTTTGGTTGTTTTTTTTGTTTTGTGTTTGTTCAGGATTGTTTTTTTTTTGGTTTTTTTTTGCATAATTGGCCTTGTTTTTGTGGCGTTTTCCTTAACTTTTTTCCCTATTCTTCTTTTCCTTTCGGCTCTTCCCTTCAGGGGTCACCACAGCAAACCATCTGCCTCCATCTCACCCTATCCTCTGTATCTTCTTCTCTTACTCCAACGACCTTCATGTCCTCCTTCACCACGGCCATGAATCGTCTCTTTGGTCTTCCTCTAGGCCTTCTGCCTGGTAGTTCCAACCTCAGCATCCTACTACCAATATACTCACTATCCCTCCTCTGTACATGTCCAAACCATCTCAGTCTAGCCTCTCTGACTTTGTCTCCAAAACGTCTTACATGTGCTGTCCCTCTGATGTGCTCATTCCTAATCCTATCCCTCCTCGTTACTCCCAAAGAGAACCTCAACATTTTCATCTCTGCTACCTCCAACTCTGCCTCCTGTCTTTTCCTCAGCGCCACTGTTTCTAAACCATACAACATCGCTGGCCTCAACACCGTCTTGTACACTTTTGCTTTCATTGTTCTTATTTTTTAATTTGATGAATATTTAAAAAAAAAAAAAAAAAACGCGATAAGATGCATGAATTGGAGCGCAAAGTGGCAAGGGATCCCTGTGTGTGTGTGTATATATATATATATATATATATATATATATATATATATATATATATATGTATGTATATATATATATATATATATATATATATGTATGTATATATATATATATATATATATATATATATATGTATATATATATATATATATATATATGTATATATATATATATGTATATATATATATATGTATATATATATATATATATATATATATATATATATATATATATATATATATATATATATATATATATGTATGTGTATATATATATATATATATATATATGTATGTATATATATATATATATATATATATATGTATGTATATATATATATATATATATATATGTATGTATATATATATATATATATATATATATATATATATATATATATATATATGTATATATATATATATATGTATATATATATATATATATATATATATATATATATATATACACAAAACAAAAATAAAAGGACAGGACAAAGACTTTCTATTGAAACTCCATTTATCACTACAGATCTGTTTCGAGGGGTGGTGAAACCATCCTCTCTCTTCAGGTGATTATAGAAGAATTTTGTTTATTTGCTCTACCAAAAAGTATTGAGCACTTTCCTACGGAAGGATCTACTCAGAAAATCCTCTATATATATATATATATATATATATATATATATATATATATATATATATATATAGTGGTCAGTGGTGGTCTAGTGGGATAAGGTGCCGGATCGCTGATCCAAAGGTTGGGGGTTCGAGTCCCACTCTCCACAAGATTGTCACTGTCCCCCCCCAGTGCAGCTAACTGGGTTATCAAAGGCCGGCCATGTCTCTCTTACTGTCTATGGTGTGAGGCATGTAAAAGAACCATTGCTGACTTTCGTAAAAAGAGTAGGCTGCAAAGCTGTCAGCGTGTTTCCGCCCTGCGATGGCCTGACGAGCTGTCCAGGGTGTACTCTGCCCTCGCCCTGAGTTGGCTGGGATGGGCACCAGCCTCCCCATGACCCTAATTAGGATGAAGCGGTTACAGAAAATGAACAGAATATATATATATATATATATATATATATCCCTTTAATCAGCCTTCCATATTTTTTCTTTTTTGGGGGTTTTGGGAGGTGTTTATTAAGGATATCTGCATCAGGCAGCCAAACGCACTGAGATAAACTAAAAACTCTCTGCCAGCAAAATCACAAGGGTGTCTATCTGGATGGTTCTAAAATTATCAGAAAACCACAGAGTTGATAGAGAAATGGTGGATAATTTGGTATGTAATTATCTCAGGGGTCGAGGGAGAAAAACAATGATGGCTGATACAGACAGAGATGCAATCACAGTGGTGCCCCTGCAAATTTTGGAATTCAGATCTCAGTGTGAGTGTAATCCTCTCAAAATAGAAAACAAGCCTCACGGTCAGTGGTTCTCACTGCTGTCCCCCAAGTGCAGCTAACTGGGCTGTCAAAGGCCGGCCATGTCTCTCATTGTCCATGGTGTGAGGCATGTAAAAGAACCATTGCTGACTTTTATAAAGAGTAGCAGCATAGCCGTCAGCTTGTTTCTGCCCTGTGATGGCCTGGTGAGCTGTCCAGGGTGGAATCTGCCCTCACCCAGAGTCAACTGAGATTGGTGCCAATCTCCCCACGACCCTAATTAGGATTAAGCGGTTCATTGAAAGAGTAAATATTCTTTTCGACAGACAGACATTTCATTCTATTTTATAGCTGTGAACTGTGATGAGTTACAGTGGTGCTGTCTGGCGTAAGACAGATGTTACCTTCTATTTTTTGAACCTTGTTCTTCTCCAGGTTTCTTCCTTATCCAAACTCAAGAAGATTTTTTTTTTTGTTGTTGTTGTTGTTGCTGTTGTTACTATCACCTCTGGCTTCTTTAGTAGTACAATCTGTATGTGTACCTCCTGGCCAGTCTAAATTGCTCATAGGTGTGAATGACTGCTTGGGTCTGTATTAGCCCTGTACTGGCAATCTGTCCAAGGTTTAACCCCACCTCTCGCAAGAAGTCACCTTGGATTGGCTCCAGCTTCCTCCACAACATTGACTGATAAGTGTTATATATAATGGATGGATGGAAACTTTAGTATTGCCTACTTTCAGTATTCTATGGCATATATGTGCTAATAGCGCACTTTAATAACATTAACAAAAGTGTGCAGTGGAGCCATCTTACAGTGTTAGTTTACAGTGGATCATGATACCAGTTCAGAGGGGAAAGGAGTGCGTCTGTTTGTGTGTGTGTGTGTGTGTGTGTGTGTGTGTGTGTGTGTGTGTGTGTGTGTGTGTGTGTGCACACGCGCATGTTATTTATATATCTATATCTATTACATTCTCTCTCTCTCTCTCGGCGTCCGCTGTCTCTGAAGGTGGGAGTCTATCTGTCCATCCATCCGAATCATTAGTGCTGTAACTTTACAAGAAAACAAAAGTGGATCTCCAAATTTTGTGTATGGCGCCCCCTCAGAGGCCAGCAGGGCGGCAGTGTATATAGGTCACCTTCATCGTTACTCAAGGTTACAAGGTCACGTTGTATATTCGGCCTGGTAGTGTAATAACAGGAAGGAAACGAAGTAAGATCATCAAATTTGGTGGATGGGTTTCACCTTAGAAAGGTCTGGGATGGGATTATATATTGGTCTCCTTAACCTTCTTTCAAGGTCATGACGTTACTTTTTCT
>CM045739.1:38972500-39007500 GCA_024760905.1 Plotosus lineatus
TGAGCAGATAGTTAATTCATCTCTGTGTATGAGACTTGCACCCATGCTTGTCGGCTTACGCTTCTGGCCAACCATATTTGCTTAGGGTTACAAAAGTCCGCAAAACAGTGTAAACACAAAGATCAAGAGTAACACGCTATATATAACTGAACTGGGAAGAAGGAGGGGCACGTTCAGGCTGTCGTTTGTAAATTACGTCATTGCATCATTACGTCAGCATACTACGTAGGTACGTCTAAACTCAAAATTTGAAAAAAAAAACATAAAATCGAAAAATATAAAACGGATGAACGTAAGTCAAGGAGCGTCTGTATTTCAGTTTTTCCTATTTCCTTGGCTTTCCTTCACAAAGTTTCTCTGTCTTGGCATCACAGTCAATGTGATGATGATCACTTTACATTGTCAAAGCATCCAATTTGAACTTTACTATATTTTTTGAAAATACACGAGTGGCCTGGTTACAGTGCGGTGCAAAGGCTTTTGCCCCCTGACCAATTTCTGACATTTTTTGCACGTTTGTCACCGTCATCCATTCCAGATCAAGCAAACCTAAAAATTATACAAAGATAAAACACAAGTAAACACAAAATGCAGTTTTCCATACCAATTGCATTTATTAACAGGAAAAAAACCATCAGAACCTTCAAGGGCCCGTGTGAATAAGTAATTGTATACCTAATAGCTGGTTGAACCACCTTTTGCAGCAATAACTGCAGTCAAGCGTTTGCGATAAGAGGTGATGAGTCTCTCACATCGCTGTGATGGGATTTTGGCCCACTCTTCTCTGCAGAATTGTTTAAGATCAACCAGATTGGATGGTTTTCGGCATGAACAGCCTTTTTAAGGTCATGGCACAGCATCTCAATAGGGTTCAGGTCGGCACTTTGACTAGGCCACTCCAAAACCCTCATTTTGTTCTTTTTTATCCATTCAGAAGTGGACTTGCTGGTGTGCTTCAGATCATTGACTTACTGCAGAACGCAGGCGCACTTTAGCTTGAGGTCTCGAACTGATGGACGAACATTCTTCACCAGGATTTCTTGGTAGCGAGCAGAATTCGTGGTTGCATCAATCGTGACAAGTTGTCCAGGTCCTGAAGCAGCAAAGCAGGCCCAGATCATCACACTTCCACCACCATGTTTCACTCTTGGCACAATGTTATTTTTATCAAACGCAGTGTTGCTTTTGTGCCAGATGTAATGGGATACATTTCTCCCAAAAAGTTCAACTTTAGTTTCATCAGTTCAGAGGATATTATCCCAAAAGCTTTGGGGATGATCAAGATGAATTCTTGGCAAAAGTGAGTCGTGCCTTGATATTCTTTTCTGTCAACAGTGCCTTTCACCTCGGAACTCTTCCATGGATGCCATTTTTTGCCTCGTGTCTTTCTGATGGTTGAGTCATAAACATTGACATTAACTGAGGCGAGTGAGGCTTGTAGTTGTTTAGAAGTGGTTTTTGGATCCTTTGCGACTTCTCCGGTTAGTCTGCGCTGTGCTCTTGGAGTAATTCACCGGCCACTCCTGGGAACGGTCAGCACTGTGCTATGCCTTCTCCATTTATGGATCATGGCTCTGACAGTGGTCCGCTGGCATCTTAAAGATTTACCAACGACTTTGTATCCTTTCCCAGACTGAGACATCTCTATAATCTTCTTTCTTGTTTGCTCTTGAAGCTCAGTGGATCGCGGCATGATGATATGTGTTCAGTATGGCCTACCTCACCCTGTCAGACAGGTTTTATGTTAGGAAACTCCTGATTGGAAATATCTGGCAGCAATCAGGCCTGAGTGTGGCCATGAAATTGAACTCCGTTTTCTCTAATAATAGGAATAATCACAATTACCTCGCCTTTTAACAAGGGGCTATTACTTTTTTTTTTTTTTTACAGAGGTTCATGTTGGTTTGGAGAGGATTTTTCTCTTAAATAAAATCACAACAGGAAAACTGCATTTTCTGAATACTTGGGTTATCTTTGTGTAATATTTCAATTTGTTTGATGATCTGAAAAAGTGTCACAAAGGTGCAAAAAAGTAAAAAAAAATCATGCGATGGTGGGGCAAAAACTTTTGCACAGCACTGTATATCCAATCAGCCTTGGGATTTTATATGTGTCTGACATCATACTTGTGATCTAAATACTTTCCACAGTATTTGGCCCTCGAATTATTATTTTTGTCACATGTACCGTAAAGCTGAGGTCAGCAGCAGCCTCCTAGCTCAGCTGACGTCTAATTGTTCATTTGAAAATAGCCTTGTATGACAGAGATGTATTATGGTTGAGGAATAGTATAGGAAATAGTGCCAGGAAAAATGTCTGGTTTTTCAAGTGTGTGCCTGAATAAGCATTGCTTCAATTTTGTGTTTGTATGGACATTTGGCAGAATAAACCTGGCACCCACCGTAGGCTATGAAGAGGACGTAGGAAGCCATACCACCCACCATTTCATGTACCCAGAAAGTGCCAAAAACCTGGCTGCCAACGTTAGCTTCGTTCTTGTGCCCTTCAAAACTCTGGACCTGCTGTGGATCACCAGCGCCCTCTCTACTGGACAAATACGCTTGTGAGATGTTACACCCACACATTTTTCTCCAGTGACCTGTTTTATTCTGACAAATAGTGACTGCCTTTCTCCCGTGATCTCTTTCTGTCACTCACATACTCACATAAATATTTTAATATACATATATCATAACTCCGATCCTAAATGACTGTAAAATAGTATACAGTATTTGCAAGCGTCACAGTTGTATTTATGCACTCAGTTTAACACATTTCAGTTCAGAGCATGTGATTACTACCTGCAGTTCATCATGTCAATGCTTTTTTTCAATAACATCTTTGTTTTTCCTCTCACTTCTTTTCCCCTTAGTACCTATGCTCCAGTAAAGCAGTTTTTGCGTGTAGACAAGGACAAGGTAATTTAAACTCAGTGCACCTCATTACACATTTCATAATGCTGCATCTGGTTCTCAGTGCACTGTCAGAATCTAAAAAAAACCCCACTTCTTTATACAGTGGTACCTCACCTTACGATAGTCCCAGCAAACGAAAAATCCAGGTTACGAAAAACATTTTCCTAAAATTTTTGTCTCTGGATACGAAACAAGTTCACGTTACGAAAGCACCATCTCAAAAATTCAAACAATGCACGAATTACTCTCCCAGTGATGATCTCCCAATATCCCACCTCACTGGCCTCCCATTGGCTAGCTCCCAACATTCCACCCCACTGGCCTCCCATTGGCTAGGAGGGATGATGCAGCTCCCTCCCATTGGCTATCTCCCAACATCCCACCCCACTGGCCTCCCATTGGCTAGGAGGGATGACGCAGCTCCCTCCCATTGGCTATCTCCCAACATCCCGCCCCGCTGGCCTCTAATTGGCTAGGAGGGATGACACAGCTCCCTCCCATTGGCTATTATGGAGCTGTATCTCCATAATACCCATGATGCTTTTCGGGTAAAGGACAGAGTTACTGTTGTTTCATGAGTTTTTTTTTGAGTGTGCTCATTGCAACTTTATTTTTTGGCTCAGGCTTTTAACCATGCATGATCATTTGTAAGATTATAACTCTGCTACGAAGACATGGTCAACATGAGGTAAATACCTTAAAAGGTATGCTTTTATCATTTTTAAAGGGTTTAGGGGGTAGTATTGGGGGCCTTGGAACGAATCACACGTTTTACATGTAAAATGCTGTTCTACTTACGAAAAATCCAGGTTGCGAAACTGCCTCTGGAACGGATTAATTTCATAAGGTGAGGTACCACTGTACTCAGAACAATCACTCTTTAAACTATGCATGTTAATATTTTGAGTTTATAAATGTATTATGTACAACAGCACGAGAACATTACACCACAAGTAGTTTTATAGAAACGCTATACACCTGTGCAGTCATCAAGGTGGTCAATGAGCTGACAAGACACTGCATTAAATTATACAGATACGGGTCAGGACTCACCCAAACCAGACAGGATACTGTATTTCCTGTGTTAAATTATCTAGTTTTGGTGCACGTACCCACTGTAGCCTCAGATTTATGTTCTTGGCTGATAGGAATAGATCTGATTAGGATATCGGGCTGTTGTGCTTCCAGTGATGCTTTTCTGCTCACTGCTGTTATAAAGACTGATTTATTATGCCTCTGCCCATTCAATCGAGTTTGGCCATTCACCTCAGATCTCTATTTAACAAAGCACTTTCGTATCATTAGAGCAACCCATTCACTTACCAGATATATTAAATAAACATGAAATGCAGTGTTATCTCTTAAAATAAAATGGAATCGGTGTATTGTCTTTTTGAAACCATTTTCTTCGTCCTGTCGGTGAGTATCTGCAAGTGTGCATGTGCTCATTTACTTGGGGGTGCTCACTTTGGATGGGTTAAATGTAGAGGCTGAATTCCCCTTGCAGGATTAATACATTCATCCGTTTGTTTTCTGCAACCGCTCAATCCTAATTAGAGTCGCGGGGAGGCTGGCGCCCAACCCAGCCGACTCCGGGCGAGGGAAGAGCATACCCTGGACAGCTCACCAGGTCATCGCAGGGCGGAAATACGCTGAATACGCTGACGGCTGTGCAGCCTGCTCTTGTCGAAAATCAGCGATGGTTCTTTTACTTGAAGCTCACACCATACAACAGGCAATGGTGGCCTGGTGGTAAAGGTGCTGGATCACTGATCGAAAGTTGGGGATTCAAGCCCCACTTGCCACAGTTTGTCACTGTCACCCCAGTGCAGCTCACGGCTTCATCAAAGGCCGGCCATGTCTCTCACTGTCAATGGTGTGAGGTTCATGTGAAAGAGCCATTGCCGACTTTCGACAAGAGTAGCTGCGTCAGCGTGTTTCTGCCCTGGGATGGCCTGGCGAGCTATCCTGGGTGTACTCTGCCCTCACCCCCTCGCGACCCTGAAGAAAATGAACTGAACTGAACTCACATCATAGACAGTGAGAGACATGGCTGGCCTTTGATGACCCAATTAGCTGCACTGGGGGGGGGGGGGCGAGACAGTGACAACCCGTGGAGAGTGGAATTCGAACCCCCAAACTTCGGATCAGTGATCCAGCACATTTTACCACCAAGTCACCACTGCTCCAGAATTAATACAGATGCTCCCCGACTTAGGTTCATTTGTTTTACGTTTTTTCGATTCTACGTTTTTAAAAAATATATATAAATAAATAAATAAATAATGTCAAATTTTGAGTTTAGCGTGCTCTGTGTAGTACGAGACGTACCTACGTGGTATGCTGATGTAATGATGCAATGACGCTGCGTCCATTGTTTACAAACGACAGACTGAACGTGCCCCTGCTTCTTCCCAGTTCACTGCGTGTTACCCTTGTGTTAAGATGTCGTCTCTGTGATCTTTGTGTTTACACTGTTTTGTGGACTTTTGTCAGAAGCGTAAGCCTACTAGCATGGGTGCAAGTTTTCCGGCATATGCTGGAATTTCCGGTGTTCCCAAGACTGAATTAACTATCTGCTCTGACGCGCGCAGTCTACAATCCACACTCAGTTAAGCAAAGAGAGTTGTAAAATGAATGAAAACCCGAATCCAGAAAAGAAAGAGAACTCTCCGCTCTGCTGGTGATTCACATCAGTGCAGGCTGAGTGCTAAACGAGTATTCAACTGCGCCCTTGCTCACTTGAAAGACCAGAAGTCCGGATAACCCGCGCTTTATCTCAAGCACAAGCAAGTGAACTACTTTCGGAGGAGCGCCTCACATATTGTAAGCGTTGATTGTCTGTTTTAAGCTTCATGTAAAGTGACCATCCGTCGACCATCGGAGCCATTTACAAGCAGAGAGATTGCATCATAGAGAATGTTAAAGGTTATATTTGATACTGTGTTTGATATTTGATGAGTGAATTTGATTAAAATTTATCTATTTGAAATTATTTTGCTTGAATTTAATTTATTTGAAATTAATGTTGATATTATTTGATATATTTGATATTATTTTACAATGTTGTTTATAATAATTGATTTAGGGGTGTTTTATGAGATACGGTAATGGTATTTATGGATGTACAGTACAGTATGAACGTCATACGTCACTGGAACATACAGTAACAACTTACGATTTTTTTTTCACCTTACGTTCGGCCGTCTGGAACCAAACAAAAACGTAAGTCGGGGAGCGTCTGTACAATATAGCAAAATAAATAAATAAATAAATAAAAGGGCTGAGCTGTGCACTTCATATCAGCAGCTGCATGACTATGTTCTGGTTTTTCCTGTGAATGGGCTGAAGAGGCTGTGAAGACGGCTGAAGAGGACATCCCTGCCATTCGAAACCTGCATCCACTCTTTGTGAAATTTTCTTTCCTTGTTGCATAGGTTCAGATCTTCAATCCAGCATTTTTCAAGTACATTCATGACCGCTGGACACGACATCATGGCCGCTACCCCTCCACAGGCATGCTGGTCCTCTTCTTTGCCCTGCATGTATGTGACGAGGTAAGGTAATCAATAAAGATTTTGGCACCTAAGCCTTTGATCAAAGGCTTGCTTACTCTCTGTGATGCCTGGTTGTGATGTTTAGGCTGAGATCGAATCTGTCAAGAACTAAACAAGAAACCATTAGTATTGAGTAATGCATCATATCATGAGATCTCACTGATGCAATAATAAAATGGCGCTTTGGAAACTATTACTCACACACACACACACACACACACACACACACACACACACACACAGAATTACATCCTGACAGTCGGCTGCATTCATATTTTCTGTTTCGAGTTTGAACGTTGCTCCACCGAGTGGATGTTTTTGGTTTCTGAATATGAAACATCAAAACAAAAATATTCAGCAAAATCTACTGAATTTAAATTTGTATTAACTGTTAGTTTATCTAAATTCATTCTTTCATTGGATAATGTGTGGCGGTATGATGATGTAGTAGTTGGCACATTTGCCTCACAGCAAGAAGGTCCTGGGTTCGAGTACCAGGCATTTCTGCTTGTTCTCGCCATGCTTGTATGGGTTTCCTCAAGGTACCGCCCACAATCCACGTTACACGAATTGGCGGTTCCAAATTTCCCCTAAGTGTGAATGTGAGTGTGAATGGTTGTGTGTGCACTTGTTCATCTTTTGCTGGTCTGGCGAGCTGTTCGGGGTGTAATACCCCCTCCCCCACCACCACCACCACCACCACCTTTGACCAGTGTCGGCTGATATAGACTCCAGCCACACAATGTCTAATAAAATTAAGCGATTCAGTGAATGAGTGAATGAATGAATAAGTGGCTGATGTGTGCGCATTTCTTCCATAAAAGGAATTAAGGGTGGGAAAGATAATAGATTAAATAATCCACCTCATTTGGGTTCATTTCACTTACTTCCATATGTCATGCATGGATTTTTCATGAAAGTCATGTTGATGCAGAGGTTATTAAAATATAAGCCTAAAAGGTGATTAACTCTGGGAACATTTCATCCTGTGTAATAACCTGATCCGGCTGCATTCATCTACATTCTGCACAAGAAAGAAATCAGTCCCGGTTTCTCGTCATAACATCGTCTGTATTTTTTATTGGTGGTATTACTGCACTGCTGGTGCCACGGAATTCCAGGAGTTCTACATTAACATGTTTAAATAGCCTGAAGCTTATCTGTTGATTGATTCATTCATTCACCGAATCCTACAGGACTGCAGGGAGGGTGGAGCCTATCTCAATTGACGTAGGGCGAAGGTGGGGTACAATCTGAACATTTCACCAGACCATTGCAAGGCAACATTTAATCTGGAACGGCCAATTAGCCTAATATGTATATTTTTGCACTGTGGGAAGAAACCAGAGTACCCAGAGGAAACCTACGCAAGCACTGGAGAGAACATGCAGACATCTGTACTCCATACAGAAATGCCGAAGCCTGGGAAGTGAACTCGGGACCCTCTTGCTGTGAGGTGGACGTGCTAACCACTATGGCACCGTATTGTTCCTTTACGTAATCAACACTCATCAGATATGTGAGGCGCTCCACCGAATGTAGGCGCTTGTTGCAAGTGACGTTATGGTGCTTGTGAGACAAAGCGCGGCTTTTCCAGACTTCTGATCTTTTAAGTGAACAAGTGAAGGTTGAGTACTAAACAAGTATTCAACACGCACTTGCTCACTTGAAAGATCGGAAATCCGAATAAGCCGCGCTTTGTCTCACATGTACCATACGTCCGTCACTTGCGACAAGCGCCTGCATACGGTGGAGTGCTTCACATATAGTCTTTAAAGGTTGTATACGTATCTGTAGCCACTGTATTATAGAGGGTGAAATGTTTTCATTTTTAAATATACAGGGATCCCTGACTTTCTGAGGTTAATTGGGACCGAGATCCCCCTGTGACCGCCGAATTCCGTGAACTCGGATGAACCCCACCAACTGACGTATACGTACATGTATATGTCTATATAATATCAATAAATACACATTCAATGCTAGAAATGCTTATAATAACAAACATTCAAAAATAATGCATAAAATGTAAATAAAATATAAATACATACACATACAGACACGCGCGCACGCATTCAGATGCGCGCCTCACATAAAAATATAAGTAGTTTTAATGGGGGGTTTTTTATGTTTTTTTTTTTTTTTGTTGTTGTTTTTTTTGCATAATTAAACTTGTTTTGCAGTATTTTCCTTATTTTTTAATTCGACTGATATTTTTTAAAAACCGCGATGCACTGCAATCGCATGAATTGAAGCGCAAAGTAGAGAGGGATCCCTGTATTGCAAAAAAAAAAAAAAAAGTTCTCACATGAATGTATATCATCTTATTGCTAAAGCAAAGCATTTGGAATGTGTATGATTGGACCTGTCCTCTGTTTTGGACCAGGTGAACGTATTTGGCTTTGGGGCAGACAGCCGGGGAAACTGGCACCACTACTGGGAGCAGAACCGATATTCTGGAGAGTTCCGTAAAACAGGTGTCCACGATGCAGATTACGAGGCCCAGATCATAGAACGCCTGGCCAAAGCTGGCAAGATCACCGTGTTTCCTGGGAAGTGACAAACTGTAGCAGGAGTGGAGGGATGGCGCCAGTGATGAAGCGAAGACACACTCTTTCCTTTATACTCGTACACTACAGCTGCTCACAAGGGCGGATCAGAACCTGTCCTGGAGATGAATTGTTTTTTTTTGCTGATGCTGATTTCCAGGCAAAATCCAACCTGGAAAAGGAACTGAATGAAGGAGGAATGTCACTATTGCCGTCCTCCGTATCCACCACACACATTTTTATAGTACTGTCCTACAATATACACTTCTGATAAAATATCTAACCTCGATGGGCATCAATCAGCCGAATAATTCGCACCTCAGCCAATGACTTTTGGGTTTATGAGATAATTACTGGCTTGAGCAGATCCAAGCTGTGTGTTAATCATGCCATGCTGCATGATAGCTGCAAGTGCCAGTTTACAAAACAAAAACAAACAAAAAAAATTGGAGCACTTTTATGTTGTATGATATATTTTATGGTTGAATTTTATCATGTTGACTCTGCAGCACTGTGCTCTCACAGCCGTTTGAACAGATGTTAGTCATCGTCATGTGTTTGATTATTTTAATGAGTAATTACCACCAACAGCTGATTGTAAAGTGAGATGCTCACTCAGCGCCTTTGAATTATTTGTTAAACAGAAACCACTTATTTACTCCAATGTACCAGTCAGTGTTTAGACGTATATATATATATATTTGTAAAGCACATTTGAGCAGTGTGACTCTGGTTGCTTTTTTTTCTGTTTGTTTTCTTTTGTAGAGCTGTAATGCCTCTTGACTAAAGCACATTTGGTTAATGACAAAGAACACAAAGCGTTATCTGCAAACCAGTAACAAAAATTGATATTCTTGGGTTATTTCGAGATGTTTTGAAGACTGCGGACATTCACTTGAGGTTTAACACTTTATGTCAAGATTAAAGTTAAAATCCTTGACATTCAGGTTTGAACCATGCTTCAGTGCAGTCAGGTGTTTGACATTCATTAGAAAATATTACTGCACATAGTTCTATTTTTACAAATAGTGCTTTTTTTAACACCTGTGTTTATGGTGGGGCTGCAATGTCCATGATATCCACGATTTGAGAGCATCGTGATGAGTGGCGGGGTCGTGGGATCGAAACATGATGCTCTTGAGGGAACTTGATGAAATCATGATGCTCTTGAGGGAACTTGATGAAATCGTGATGGTCTCGAGGGAACTTGATGAAATCGTGATGGTCTCGAGGGAACTTGATGAAATCGTGATGGTCTTGAGGGAACTTGATGAAATCGTGATGGTCTTGAGGGAACTTGATGAAATCGTGATGCTCTTGAGGGAACTTGATGAAACCGTGATGCTCTTGAGGGAATGTGATGCTCTTGAGCGAACTTGATGAAATCGTGATGCTCTTGAGAGATCTTGATGAAATCGTGATGCTCTTGAGGGAACTTGATGAAATCGTGATGCTCTTGAGGGAACTTGATGAAATCGTGATGCTCTTGAGGGAACTTGATGAAATCGTGATGCTCTTGAGGGAACATGATGCTCTTGAGCGAACTTGATGAAATCGTGATGCTCTTGAGAGATCTTGATGAAATCGTGATGCTCTTGAGGGAACTTGATGAAATCATGATGCTTTTGAGGGAACTTGATGAAATCGTGATGCTCTTGACAGAACTTGATGAAATCGTGATGCTCTTGAGGGAACTTGATGAAATCGTGATGCTCTTGAGGGAACATGATGCTCTTGAGCGAACTTGATGAAATCGTGATGCTCTTGAGAGATCTTGATGAAATCGTGATGCTCTTGAGGGAACTTGATGAAATCATGATGCTTTTGAGGGAACTTGATGAAATCGTGATGCTCTTGACAGAACTTGATGAAATCGTGATGCTCTTGAGGGAACTTGATGAAATCGTGATGGTCTTGAGGGAACTTGATGAAATCGTGATGCTCTTGAGGAAACTTGATGAAATCGTGATGCTCTTGAGGGAATGTGATGCTCTTGAGGGAACTTGATGAAACCGTGATGCTCTTGAGGGAACTGATGAAATCGTGATGCTCTTGAGGGAACTTGATGAAATCGTGATGCTCTTGAGGGAACTTGATGAAATCGTGATGCTCTTGAGGAAACTTGATGAAATCGTGATGCTCTTGAGAGATCTTGATGAAATCGTGATGCTCTTGAGAAAACTTGATGAAATCGTGATGCTCTTGAGGAAACTTGATGAAATCGTGATGCTCTTGAGGAAACTTGATGAAATCGTGATGCTCTTGAGGGAACGTGATGCTCTTGAGGGAACTTGATGGGAACGTGATGCTCTTGAGGGAACTTGATGGGAACGTGATGCTCTTGAGGGAACTTGATGAAATCGTGATGCTTTTGAGGGAACTTGATGAAATCGTGATGCTCTTGACAGAACTTGATGAAATCGTGATGCTCTTGAGGGAACTTGATGAAATCTTGATGCTCTTGAGGGAACTTGATGAAATCTTGATGCTCTTGAGGGAACTTGTGATGAGTCTGAGAATTTTTTTTTTTTACGACGATTATGGTGATGCACTGTATTGCGATTTGACGCCAATGGTGATAGAACGTTGGAATCATAGGAGAGCGCGGTAGAGCTCAGCAGACCTTAACAGAGCATAACAGACCTTGATTCTCAATCGGAGGGGATCTTGATAAACTTAAAAACATAATTCCTTCAAGTTTCATCTCTTGGATATACCCTGCCTCCTTTTCTTACTCCAATCATGCTCCAAGCATGTTCAAAAATCATGGAGCTCCACAACTTTTCGGATCACGGAGATCGCGGACATTGTGCCCCAGTGAAAACTCAGGTTTTTGTTCATCTTTACTTTTCACCAGGTGTTGTGTGTAGAGCAGTTCTCTGTGGGGGTGGGGTGGGGTAGTGGGGTGTTTCAGGGTGCTCCATACTTCTGCTTTGGCTTAGTCCATGGTTTCATATTCAGGTAAAGTAAACCCATGGTTTGAAATGTAGACCTAAACAGATGCTTGCGTGCCTTGTCCTTGCTGTGGAGACATTCATGCTCCTTGCAGTAAAAAAAACAAAACAAAAACCTAAACAATATAGTTCCAGACTGAGAAAGTCTTTTTAATGTGCATTTTTAGCTTACATGCTTTTCATCACATAGACACAAACACCTGTGATGTTCTTTTAGCCTCTTTCTTGTATGTTCTCTTAAACACACCTGTTTTGAGCCATTGACTTTTTGTGTTCACACACCCAACACCCCTCCTTTCTCTACGATCTGTCCACTGCTGAGCATCGTGCCTTTAGGACCAGGCGGAACTTTTTTCACACTCACAGTCCTCTCACCTCTACCATCTTGCTGCCCCCCCCCCCCCCCATCTGCTCTTTGCTTAACACACACCATTTGAGGAGGAAACCATCATCGCAGCAAATTGTTGCTGAAACATAGACATTTGATGTAAGCTTCCACACACGGGACATGAACTCTTTCCCTCGTAGTCATGGTGTAAGCACGATGTATTCCACGATTCAGTGGGAAAAGATATTAGCAAAACCATGTGTTCGAGTTACTATTCAACCCACATAATGTACATTTCACGTAGCTCTAAATAAATGTATACACGGTATATCGTAGATCGCGGAACATATCGTGGAAGACAGGAGGTCCAAACACGTTATATGAGGGAAAGAGTTTTAAAGATGCTGCGTTGTTACTTTTACCCAGAACTCGATGCCAAAAAGTTGCCTCGGTATGCCATTAATGTCCAAAATACTTTGCGGTATTTTTTTAGATAGCTTTTCAGCCTGCAAATCAAAAGGAGTGGAGTTTTTAAGCTCACTGTGGACCTGATGGTCCTGGATCGCAACGAAATTGAAATCCTTTCGTGCTGAACAGTTTTCAGGCATTAAGATCATGTTGCAAACGTCGAACAAACGTAATGTATGAACCCACTTCACGTCTGGTACCCTTTAGAAACCACATTTGCGTCTGTATGAATGTTTAGATTGTTCGATAACACCATTTCTGATATTTGAGCTACTTTCTTCAAACAGTTGTAGGGCGGGCCAGGGGTGTCGTGGTTAAGGTGCAGGACTCATGATTGAGAGGTCCTGGGTCTGAACCCCTGGTTGACCCCCACCTTGCTAAGACCCCTGGGCATGGTATTAACCACAAGTGTGCCTCTACCACTGCCCCTTTAATGCAAGTACAGCAGCAGATCGAATGATTGAGACCGCACAGTATTACTGTACGGATGACGTTTTGTTTTTTTATTATGCAAATATTTACTCAACTCCTTCATGTGGAAATATTCCTTTAAAATCATGTGCATTTCATCACAAAAGATCGCGAGTCTCAAAAGCCTAAAGCCTGTCTAAGACTACAAACACACAGCTCGTTAGATTATTCTTTGTGCCCATCATCCCAAAAAGGGTAGGATTTCCATTTCTGGTGGTCTGAGAGAAGTAAACGTGCCCTCTAAATTATAGTGCACTTCCAACTCGAGTCACTCCAACATGTTTGACATATTAACTCTCGTCTGTGGTACTGTTTGTATTTAAGCTGCACTCTTTCATTTTCTTTCATCGATGACCTTTAGAGCTGTGCCTGGCTCCTTCACTGAGGAGTTTTCTCCCCCGCCCCCCCCCCCCACTGTTTGAGTCTTAGGTGCAGCTAGTTTGGATGACTGAGGTTTTGTAGAATGAATCTTGTGATTTTAAGCGCGAAAGCCTCGCTGTGCTAAGTTTTCCACTGACCTTACTCCATCACTGATGTGTTTGAAATTAATCACTGACAACAGACCGTACAATATCGTACATATCCTCCTGGTATTTTATTGTGCTTCTTAATAGAATACCAACATGTTAATGGTGTAGTAACCATCATCGGGATCAGTGCTCTCCGTATTTCCTTTTTCAACCTCCTCACGTGTGGGTGTAATTATGGACTGTTTTTATGTTATGCTATTGTAACAAATAAAGACATAAATATACGGCTGGTCTACCTGTGTGATAATGCAGTACAGTGGTACCTCACCTTACGAAATTAATTCATCCGTTCCAGAGACTTTTTCTGAACCTGGATCTTTCATAAATTGAACCGCGTTTTACATGTAAAACATGTGATTCGTTCCAAGGCCCCCAAAACTACCCTCTAAACCCTTTAAAAATTATAAAAGTATACCTTTTAAAGCCTCCTACTGTTTCAATATTGTACCAATGCTAGACGGGTTTGGCCATATTCCTTTGTGATATCACTCAACCGAATGCCACGAGCTCACTTCTTTTCACTCGCACTGGGAATCACACGTGCGTGTGTGTGTGCGCGCGCATGGGTTGACCATTTCTTCTTAGCAGAGTTATAATCTTACAAATGTTTGTGCAAGGTTAACAGCCTGAGGGAAAAGATAAAGTTGCAATAAGCACACTCGAAAAACTCATGAAACAACAGTAACTCTGTTCTTTACACGAAAAGAATTATGGGTGCTCCATAATAGCCAATGGGAGGTAGCTGCGTCATCCCTCCTAGCCAATGGGATGCCAGTGGGGCGGGATGTTGGGAGATAGCCAATGGGAGGGAGCTGCGTCATCCCTCCTAACCAATGGGAGGCCAGCGGGGGCGGGATGTTGGAAGATAGTCAATGGGAGAGCAGCTCGGGCATTGTTTGAATGGCACGTTTGAATGTTTGAATGGCGCGTTTGGCGCATTTCGTAAGGAGAACTTGTTTCATATACAGAGACAAAAAATGTTAGAAAATGTTTATCGTAACCTGGATTTTTCTTTTGCTGGGACTATCATAAGGTGAGGTACCACTGTATATTAAAGGGGCACAGCTACAGGAAGAACCCTCCTTGAATCGCCACCTTATCGTGGTGGAGGGATTTGCCGGTTATCTTGTGGGGCGTGCTCCTGGAGTATGGTGTTCTGGATCCGTTACTATGGGCCACTTGGTAGCTGTATCACTGGAGCCAGAACTTGGACCATTTTGGGAACAACCGGTCAAATTCATTTCTGGTGAGAGTTGGAGTCTGCCAGGGCTGTCCATTTTCACTGATTCTGTTCATAATTTTTATGGACAGAATTTCTAGGGGCAGCGGAGGCATTGAGGGGTTCTGATTTGATGGCCATCAGATCTTGTCTCTGCTTTTTGCGGATGACATTGGCTTCATCAACTCGGGACCTACAGCTCTCATTGGAATGATTTGCAGTCGAGTGTGAAGCGGCCGGGATCAGAATCAATACCTCCAAATTGAACCATGGTTCTCAGTTGGAAAAAAGTGAAATGTACCCTCCGGGTCTGGAATGAGGTCCTGCCCCAAGTGGAAGAGTTTAAGTATCTATGGTTATTGTTCATGAGGGAGGGAAGAATGGAGCGGAGATCGACAGTCGGATCGCTACAGCCTCTGCTGTAAAGCAGAACTTGTACTGGTTTGTCATGGTGAACAGGGAGCTGAGCCACAATGCAAAGCTTTCAATTTACCAGTCAATCTGAATTTATCAACCCTCACCTATGGATCACAAACTTTGGGTAGTGACCAAAAGAACAAGATCGTGGATACAAGCAGCTGAAATGAGCTTCCTTTGCCAGATGGCGAGGCTCTCCCTTAGGGATAGGGTGAGAAGCTCAGCCATCTGAGAAGAGCTCGGAGTAGAACTGCTGCTCCTCCACATTGGGAGGAGCCAGGTTGAGGTGGCTTGGGAATCTGTTAGAATGCCTCCTGTACATCTTCCTGGTGTGGTGTTTCGGGCATGTCCAACCGGGAAGAGACCCTGGGGTTGACCTAGAACATGCTGGGGGGATTACGTCTCTGCTGGTCTGGGAACACCTCAGTGTCCCTCCAAAAAAGCTGGAGGGAATAGGTGGAGAGAGGGACATCTGGACCTGATTGCTTAGGCTGCTGCCCCTATGACGTGACCCCGGATTAAGTGAAAGATGCTGCTGCTGCTGCTGATGGGTTACAGGAACTGATAATAAGCAACCATGTAAAGTTAATGAAAATGAGTGAAATGAGACACGAGGGGAAATTTCTCAAGCAATATGATGTGGGCATGTACTTAAAGTGAAACTTCCAGGTGACAGTTTAAACGACTAGCAATCATAGATTCATTATTTAATTGTTTGACATATGCCCCAAAATATTGAGTTCCCGAAAACATTTTCCACAGGGAACAGTGAACACAAGTTTAATGATTCCACCTACATTAACATGGAAGCAGCTTATTATTGCTATGTACTTTACAACTGCATATAGAAATTTCACAGGGTTAATAACAGGAAAGGTGATACTTGGATTCACATTTCTTACACAGCTGGCCTTTCTCACGAGTGTTTAACTCTGCCCAGTTCATAATGCCACGAGGTCTCTGTTCCGTACTCGCACACGATAATAATAAACTGGAAATGCAATCTTGTCACAAAGCAATAGGTGTGTCACCTGCATGGTCAAAAGGTACACTTATGGGGGTGTTGGGAGGTTGGTGCCTACCTCAGCCAACTCTGGTCAAGAGTACATCCTGCACAGCTTGCCAGGCCATTGCAGAGCTCGTATCATATTTTTACTAGCTTTGATTCTTCTGATATGGAAATAAGGATTATTAAAAAAGTGTGGTCTTTTATTGTTTTAATACTGATGATTTTGGCATACAGCTCATGAAAACCCCAAATTCCTCTCTCAAAAAATTAGCATATGATGTTCAGGTAGTCTAAACGAGCTATTAACATAATCATCTGAATCAACCAATTAACTCTAAACACCTGCAAAAGATTCCTGAGGCTTTTAAAAACTCCCAGCCTGGTTCATTACTCAAAACCGCAATCATGGGTAAGACTGCCGACCTGACTGCTGTCCAGAAGGCCGTCATGGACACCCTCAAGCAAGAGGGTAAGACACAGAAAGAAATCTCTGAGTGAATAGGCTGTTCCCAGAGTGCTGTATCAAGCCACCTCAGTGGGACGTCTGTGGGAAGGAAAAAGTGTGGCAGAAAACGCTGCACAACCAGAAGAGGTGACCGGACCCTGAGGAAGATCGTGGAGAAGGGCCGATTCCAGACCTACAGAGTCAACAGAGAAGCAGCACTGGACTGTTGCTCAGTGGTCCAAAGTACTTTTTTCGGATGAAAGCAAATTTTGCATGTCATTCGGAAATCAAGGTGCCAGAGTCTGGAGGAAGACTGGGGAGAAGGAAATGCCAAAATGCCTGAAGTCCAGTGTCAAGTACCCACAGTCAGTGATGGTCTGGGGTGCCATGTCAGCTGCTGGTGTTGGTCCACTGTGTTTTATCAAGGGCAGGGTCAATGCAGCTATCAGGAGATTTTTGAGCACTTCATGCTTCCATCTGCTGAAAAGCTTTATGGAAATGAAGATTTCATTTTTCAGCACGACCTGGCACCTGCTCACAGTGCCAAAACCACTGCTAAATGGTTTACTGACCATGGTATTACTGTGCTCAATTGGCCTGCCAACTCTCCTGATCTGAAGCCCATAGAGAATCTGTGGGATATTGTGAAGAGAAAGTTGAGAGACACCAGACCCAGCACTGTGGATGAGCTTAAGGCCGCTATCGAAGCATCCTGGGCCTCCGTAACACCTCAGCAGTACCACAGGCTGATTGCCTCCATGCCACGCCGCATTGAAGCAGTCATTTCTGCAAAAGGATTCCCGACCAAGTATTGAGTGCATAACTGAACATAATTATTTGAAGGTTGACTTTTTTTGTATTAAAAGCACTTATTTTTTATTGTTCGGATGAAATATGCTAATTTTTTAGATAGAAATGTTGGATTTTCATGAGCTGTATGCCAAAATTATCAGTATTCAAACAATAAAAGACCTGAAATATTTCAGTTGGTGTGCAATGAATGTAAAATATATGAAAGTTTAATTTTTCTCAATACATTACAGAAAATAATTAACTTTATCACAATATGCTAATTTTTTTGCCAATATATATATATATATATATATATATATGTGTGTGTGTGTGTACATGTGTGTATACTGTATATACGTATATATGTGCGCGCGCACACACACACACACAGTATATATGTTTGAGAGACACAGGGAGCTATCCGGCATAAATAAAGAATACTGTGCCAAATTTAGCACACCAGTCTATGTCCATAAGCATACAAACCAGATTCCAAAAAAAGTTGGGACAACATACAAATTGTCAATAAAAACTGAATGCAATGAAATTGAAGTGCCAAATTTCAATATTTTATTCCAAATAGATGACAGGGTCAAAAGTTTAAACTGAGAAAATGTATCATTTTTAAGGGAAAATATGTTGATTTTTAAATTTCATGGTGTCAACAAATCTCAAAAAAGTAGGGACAGGTAGCAATAACAGGCTGGAAAAGTCAATTGTACTTATAACAAATATCTGGAAGACCAAGTACCACTAACGAGGTCTATTGGCAACATGGATGAGTAAAAAAAAAAAAAAAAAAGAGCTTCTCCGAGTGGCAGTGTCTCTCAGAAGCGAAGATCTGTAGAGGATCACCAATTCCCCCATTGTTGTGCAGAAACATAGTGCAGCAGTACCAGACAGGTGTTTCCCAGCGAAAAATTGCAAAGAGATGGAAGTTATCATCATCTACAGTGCATAACATCATCCAAAGATTCTGAGAATCTGGGACAATCTCTGTGCATAAGGGTTAAGGCCAAAAAACCATACTGGATGCCCGTGATCTTCGGGCCCTTAAATGGCACTGCACCACAAACAGGAATGCTACTGTAAGGGAAATTACAGCTGGCAATACTTCCAGCAACCATTGTTGGTGAACACAATCCACCGTGCCATCCGCCGTTGCCAGCTGAAACTCTACAGTACAAAGAAGCCATTTCTAAACAGGACTCAGAATAGTCTGATAGTGCTATCATTTAAAAGCATACATGTATACCAATTCACAAAATACTTTCCTTTCCAAAATTGATAGTCAATTAATTTTTCTGTTAAAATGTGCATTACTGACATTATGAGTTCCTGACGTTACATATTTCATGCCTTCATTTTATCCAAAGGATACAAGTTAAAGGGTGATACTGGTATTCAATCTATACCAACTAGTTTGTAGTAGGAGAAAATTAAAAGGCAACTTATAACTTCAAAGGATCACCAAGCAGCACCAAATACAAGTCATTTTCGTTACTGACGTTACATATTTTATGATTCATTTATTGGAAAGACTTTTTGAAAAATATTTTTTTCTAAAAATTTTTTCTAGTTGAAAGCTGAAGTTTTATTTTTTCTCCTGGATCCTTCTCATCATGCAATTGACCAGATGGACAGATGTTGACAGATTTTGCAAAAAGGATGGAAATGGCTGTGGTGCATACTTTGTTCCAAAAGAAACAGGGGCATAGGGTGACTTATAAAAGAGAAGGTAGGAGCACACAGGTAGACTACATCTTGTGTAGACGATGTAATTTGAAGGAAGTCAGTGACTGCAAAGTAGTAGTGGGTGAGACTGTTGCCAAACAGCATAGGATGGTAGTGTGCAGGATGACTCTAATGGTGAGAAAGGTGAAGAAGGAAAAGGCAGAGCAGAAGACAAAGTGGTGGAAGCTGAAAAAGGAAGAGTGTCGTGTTGTCTTCAAGGAGTTGAAACAGGCTTTTGGTGGTCAGGAAGTGCTTCCAAATGACTGGACAACTACAGCTAATGTAATCAGGGAGACCGGTGGGAGAGTACTTGGTGTGTCCTCTGGAAGGAAAGTAGATAAGGAGACTTGGTGGTGGAATCAGGAAGTGCAGGAGCGTGTACAAAGGAAGAGGTTAGCTAAGAAGAAGTGGGACATTGAGAGGACCGAAGAGAGTAAACAGGAGTACAGGGAGACACAGCGTAAGGTGAAGGTAGCGGTGTCAAAGGACAAACAGAGGGCGTATGATGACTTGTATACTAGGTTGGATGGTAAGGAGGTAGAAAATGATTTATACAGGTTGGCACAGCAGACAAATAGAGATGGCAAGGATTTGCAGCAAGTTCGAGTGATTAAGGACAGAGAGGGAAATGTATTGACTGATGACAGAAGTGTGCTGGGATGATGGAAAGAGTACTTTGAAGAGCTGATGAATGATGAAAATGAGAGAGAGAAAAAAAGAGTAGAAGAGGTGACCGTTGAGGACCAGGAAGTAACAAAGATTAGTAAGGGTGACGTGAGGAGTGCATTAAAGAGGATGAAGAATGAAAAGGCAGTTGGTCAACAGGACCAACTTTAAAGAAAGTGGAGGATTTTCTTGTCAGAAACAAGGTATTAGAAAGTGAGAGGATGCCGGAGGAATGGAGAAGTGTGCTGGTGCCCATTTTTAAGAACAAGGGAGACGTACAGAGTTGTGGCATACAATGAAGTTATGGGAAAGAATAGTGGAAGCTAGACTAAGGGCAGAGGTCAGCATTTGTGAACAACAGAGCACCACAGATGCAGTGTTTGCCTTGAGGATGTTAATAGAGAAGTACAGAGAAGGTCAGAGGAAACTGCACTGTGCCTTTGTGGATCTGGAAAAAGCATATGACAGGGTGCCAAGAGAAGAACTGTGGTATTGCATGAGGAAGTCTGGAGTGGCAGAGAAGTATGTTAGAGTTGTGCAGGACATGTATGAGAGATGTAAGACAGTGGTGAGGTGTGCTGTAGGTGTGACAGACGAGTTCAAGGTGGAGGTGGGACTGCATCAAGGATCAGCTCTGAGCCCGTTCTTGTTTGCTATGGTGATGGACAGGCTGACAGATGAAGTTAGACAAGAATCTCCATGAACTATGATGTTTGCAGATGACATTGTGATCTGTAGTGAGAGCAGAGAACAAGTGGAGGAAAATCTAGAGAGGTGGAGGTATGCCCTGAAAAGAAGAGGAATAAAGGTTAGCCTGAGTAAGACAGAATACATGTGTGTGAACAAGAAGGACCCAAGAGGAACGGTGAGGTTACAGAGAACAGAGATAAAGAAAGTGGAGGATTTTAAGTACTTAGGCTCAACAATCAAGAACGATAGAGAGTGTGGAAAAAAGGTGAAGAAGCGTGTGCAGGTAGGTTGGAATGGTTGGAGAAAAGTGTCAAGTGTGATGTGTGATAGGAAGGTAACGGCAAGAATGAAAGGAACATTGTACAAGATGGTGATCAGGAATCAGGAATGAGTACATCAGAGGGACAGCACATGTAAGAGATTTTAGAGACAAAGCCAGAGAGACTAAATTGAGATGGTTTGGACACGTACAGAGGAGAGATCGTGAATATACAGAGATCCCTCGCTACAGTACTTCGCATTTCAATTCATGCGGCTTCAGTGCATCGTGCTTTTTATAATATTCATCGAATTAAAAATAAAGCATTTATAGCATTGAATATGCATTTATTGATGGTATGGTAGGCCTCCGTCAGTTCCGAAGGACTATGGCTGTGCTCTGGCTGGTATCCCAGCTGGTGATACTCCCCAGTGTGCAGAGCCCGGGTAGGGAGTAATGAGGGACAGGCTGTTACCCAGGCAGCAAGTCCCCCGTCTCGGCGCCACCGGAAGGATCCAATGGAAAGGCAAGTGCCGATACGACTGGGTTCCAGTGCCGTTGCAGGAGAGAATCTATGCTCAATTTAGAACGGCCAATTAACCTACAGTGCACGTCTTTGGATTGCGGGAGGAAACCGGAGCACCCGGAGGAAACCCACACAAGCACGGGGAGACATGCAAACTCCACACAGAAACGCCCAGGCCGGGAATCGAACCCGGGCCTTCTTGCTGTGAGGCGGACGTGCTAACCACTACGCCACCGTGCCGCCAATTTGCCTATTTATTTATTGATAATATATACATATATTCATGCAAGTATACATTAGTCGGGGGGGATTGATCCTACTTCGGTCGCAGGGAGATCCCGGTACCAATTAACTGTGGAAAGTGAGGGATCCCTGAATTGGTAGTAGGAAGCTGAGGATGGAACTACCAGGCAGAAGGCCTAGAGGAAGACAAAAGAGATTTATGGATGTGGTGAAGGAGGACATGAAGGTAGTTGGTGTAAGAGAAGATGCAAAAGATTGGGTGAGATGGAGGCAGATGATTCGCTGTGGCGACCCCTGAAGGGGACAGCCGAAAGGAAAAGAGGCCCTTATCGGGGTCATTGTACAATGTAATATGTTAACATTTAACTTTGGTAAATTGACCTCTGTGACTTTGAAAATTGAACAAGGTCACCCAGTTTTGATATAGGGACTACTGAACAGAACATGAATCCAGAAAGAACCGACATTGCTACTGTGTTAACCAGAAGTGTCTGTGAAAACATACAACTATCTATACTTCATCAGGATATAATGAACTATTTATGATAAGCTAAAATAAAAAAAAATCATGATGTTATTTAGGAATGAATTGGTAAGATACTGCTCATGGATCTATACTTGGAGTAGAGAACTAGCTATTCAGTGTTAAAAGGTATCATTTGGAAACATTTGGAAGTGGGGAAACATGAGGGTTACCTTGGCAACAACAGCTGGCAACTAGTGTTTCGCTAAGTGATTCACTTGTCAGTCATTCCCTCCTGTGTGTATGCCTCTTGACAGGAAGCTTTGTGTAAAGCCAGCATGAAGAAGTCAGGATGGGTTTTCATGTGCTCTTATGAAAGATGACATAATCAGTAGTCAACTCCATAAATCCCTTTAATTCATTTATTTCAGTATGCAAAATCTTCATTTACAGCAGCTTGACATTAATGCCGTACATAATTACGATTAAGTGACGTCATTCCACAGGTCAGGAAACAAGTCGGGGTCAATTTACTTCATTCATAATTATTTTTAAACATATCAAATACAGTCTGTGGGGCTTTCCCAATTAAAACCATTAGAATAACCCGCCAGTAATAGAAAGAAAATGAGGTTATTGTCCAATGGCACGGAGACAGATGATTAATAAACACGTTTATACATACATTAAATTTGCAGTGGTTTTAATACAAAGGTAACACGAGGGCTTAAGATTTGGTGATACCTTCTTGCGTCATTCAATGTATCATCCGCCAATCGGAAACCGTAGCGACATTCCATGCTTCTAAAGTATACAGAAGAGCAGACTGGACGGCGTAATCTCTTTTTAAAGGTATCATGTTGTGCTCAGTGTGTTCTTTGCACACAATGAGGATACCAACTGTTTTTGAGATGGTTCTGTGAATTTCAGCAGACAGCACTGCACTGCTATAGTCAAATTATTATAAGCTTCTGTGATATTAGCACGATCTAGTTTTGTTCCAGTTTAAGTTGGGCAAATTCATTGGCCAGCTTCAGAGCATCCTGGATGCACTGCGTGTTTCTGCCTGTGGCCTGAGCAGACAAGTCTTTCCCACCTCCCTTTCCATCCAGTAGAAGACACACTTCCTGCACCCATTCACTGGCTTTCAAGCCCTGGTTTGCAACCTCCTGCACAGAAAAGTAGAATCGAACACCATTGATTAAATAATGATAAAATAATAAATACATGTGCATTAAAAAAACAGGTTACAATTACAGGGATCCCTCACTTTCTACGGTTAATTAGGACTGAGATCCCAAAATTTCACAGAATTTCACAAAGTAGTAACTTTACTTTTACTTTTCGTAAAAGTATTAACCCCCCCCCCCCCGACTGCTGTATACGTACATGCATATGTGTATATAATATCAATAAATACATATTCAATGCTATAAATGCTTATAATAACAATTAAACATTCAAAAATAATGCATAAGATGTAAATAAAATATAAATACACACACATACAGACATGCACGCACTCAGACGCGCACCTCACAAAACTGTAACTAGTTTTGATGAGAGGTTTTGGGTTGTTTTTTGTTTGTTTAGGGTTTTTTTTTTTCATAATTGGCCTTGTTTTTGTGACATTTTCCTTAACATTTCCCCCTATTCATTCATGTCCTTATTTTTTAATTTGATGAATATTAAAAAAAAAAAAAAATGCGATGCACTGAAGCTGCATAAATTGAAGCGCAAAGTAGCGAGGGATCCCTGGACATGGAAAAGTGCACACATGGAAATTATGCAATGTAGCGATGGTGTATAAAAAGAAGGATGAAAGGTGTTTTATCGGGGGTTGGGGTTGTCCCCAACAGCATGTGGCTCCAGAACAAATATAATGGGTAATAAATCATGATGGTGCAAAGCTTTGTGAACTTGCACAGCATGTCGGTGTAGTTTACCTGTGGAACCTGGCAGAGGCAAATAATCTTTCCGGCTTCATTGTCCACTGTAAAAAGCATGGCAGCAGTTTGGGGAGACTGAGTCTTCAGCAGCTTCAAGGACTCATTCAGAGCCTACATTCAGAAAGAAGAACATAACCAGCACTTCTTACTCCTCAGTATTCATTTCAAAATATCATCAAACATGATCACATTTAATTGGCAGATGCTTGTAGCTGTAGGTTGTTCAGTTTGTTGAATATTA
This sequence comes from Plotosus lineatus, assembly GCA_024760905.1. Lineage (NCBI taxonomy): Eukaryota > Metazoa > Chordata > Actinopteri > Siluriformes > Plotosidae > Plotosus > Plotosus lineatus. The sequence continues at coordinate 38,996,926 of CM045739.1, forward strand.
TTTATTATTATTGAATATTATCATATGTCATTTTAAGCTGATGAGCAGAACAGTACCTTTGCACTAGCTCCACTCTCCATCTCCATGACAAGAAGAGGCTGGTTGGGGTTGCTCTCGATGACCAATTTAGTCTTCTCAAGAACCTAAAAGCAGACACACGCACGCACACACAAACATTTACTGTTATACATACTAGTCCTTCTCAAAAAATTAGCATATTGTGATAAAGTTCATTATTTTCTGTAATGTACTGATAAAAATTAAACTTTCATATATTTTAGATTCATTGCACACCAACTGAAATATTTCAGGTCTTTTATTGTTTTAATACTGATGATTTTGGCATACAGCTCATGAAAACCCAAAATTCTCAAATCTCAAAAAATTAGTATATCATGTTCAGGTAGTCTAAACGAGCTATTAACCTAATCATCTGAATCAACAAATTAACTCTAAACTCAGGGTCAATGCAGGAGATTTTGGAGCACTTCATGCTTCCATCTGCTGAAAAGCTTTATGGAGATGAAGATTTTCATTTTTCAGCACGACCTGGCACCTGCTCACAGTGCCAAAACCACTGCTAAATGGTTTACTGACCATGGTATTACTGTGCTCAATTGGCCTGCCAACTCTCCTGACCTGAAGCCCATAGAGCATCTGTGGGATATTGTGAAGAGAAAGTTGAGAGACACCAGACCCAACACTGTGGATGAGCTTAAGGCCGCTATCGAAGCATCCTGGGCCTCCGTAACACCTCAGCAGTGCCACAGGCTGATTGCCTCCATGCCACGCCCGCATTGAAGCAGTCATTTCTGCAAAAGGATTCCCGACCAAGTATTGAGTGCATAACTGAACATAATTATTTGAAGGTTGACTTTTTTGTATTAATTTTTTTTTTAATGGTCGGATGAAATATGCTAATTTTTTGAGATAGGATTTTTGGTTTTCATGAGCTGTATGCCAAAATCATCAGTATTAAAACAATAAAAGACCTGAAATATTTTAGTTGGTGTGCAATGAATCTAAAATATATGAAAGTTTTATTTTTATCAGTACATTACAGAACATAATAAACTTTATCACAATATGCTAATTTTTTGAGAAGGACTAGTATATGTTTATGAACATGAATACACACACATACATAAGATGGTTAGGAGGTTTGGTTCAAGGCTCTCACAGTTTTAGACAGTTGGTGCAAGGATCTGAAAACTCCAAGCTTAATTATTTATGTAGAGCAACCACATAGCACAGCAGAGTATTCCACCACAGTCACCATTTCAAACAACAAATCATAAATCATGCAGATTAACAACCACAATAAGGCCTAGGTTTGATCACAAGGCAGATTATGAGCTCATGGTTGTTTACTCCAGAAGTTCTTCCAAAGTGCTGGAGAGTTTAGATAATTTTTTCTCAGTTTACTTAGTAGATACGACCAGGAAAAGAAAAGGCCATTTTTGAAGGGGATGACTTTGAAAGAGCACCATGAGACCGATTTCCTTCTATTTTTGTACCAATGGACTTCCTGCTGATGTTATTCTCTCAGTCACAGTTTAAGTGTCAATGATAAAATGACAAAAAAGTCAGAGCCCCTCATATGAAATCTAAATACAGCTTCAGGCCACTTTCACACTAACTACTACTTTTTCTGACACAAAACCAGGATATGATTAAACCTTCTGACTTGCCTGGTTTATTAATTCTCAGGGAGGGAGGGCAGCCGGGTATGTATGTAGCTATATGTGTATCTATGTATGCATGTACTGTATCTATGTATGTATGTATATACTGTATGTATCTAGATATGCATCTATCTATGTATGCATGTATCTATGTATGCATGTACTGTATTTATGTATGTATGTATGTATGTATGTATCCATGTACTGTATCTATGTATGGATGTACTGTATCTATGTATATATGTATGTATCTATGTATGTACGCATGTATCTATGTATGTATGCATGTATCTATGTATGCATGTACTGTATCTCTGTATGTATGGGAGGGAGCTGCATCATCCCTCCTAGCCAATGGTAGGCCAGCAGGCGGGATGTTGGGAGATAGTCAATGGAGAGCAACTCGTGCATTGTTTCAATTTTTTTTTTAATTGACCATGTCTTCTTAGCAGAGTTATAATCTTACAAATGTTTATGCAAGGTTAAAAGCCCGAGACAAAAAATAAAGTTGCAGTGAGCACACTCGAAAAACTCATGAAACAAGCTGTTGCTCAAGGGAGCTGCATCATCCCTCCTTGCCAATAGGAGGCCAGAGGGGCGGGATGTTGGGCAATAGCCGCGTCATCCCTCTTAGCTAATGGGAAGCCAGTGGGGCAGGATGTTGGGAGATAGCCAATGGGAGGCCAGCTGGGCGGGATGTTGGGAGATAGTCAATGGAAGAGCAACTCGTGCATTGTTTGAATTTTTGAGATGGTGCTTTTGTAACGTGAACTTGTTTTGTATCCAGAGACAAAAATTTTCGGAGAATGTTTTTCGTAACATGGATTTTTTTGTTTGTTGGGGCTTTCGTAAGTTGAGGTTCCATTGTATTGTCAATATTATTACCACCAATACTACTATAATATTTATCATTGTTTTTGGTGTGATCCTAAGTCTTCTTCTTTTCCTTTCGGCTGTTCCCTTCAGGGGTCGCCACAATCTGCCTCCATCTCATCCTATCCTCTGCATCTTCTACTCTTACTCCAACTACCTTCATGTCCTCTTTGACCACATCCATAAATCTTCTCTTTGGTCTTCCTCTGAGCCTTCTGCCTTGGTAGTTCCAACCTCAGCATCCTACTACCAATATATTCACTATCCCGCCTCTGTACATGTCCAAACCATCTCAATCTAGCCTCTCTGACTTTGTCTCCAAAACGTCTTACATGTACTGTCCCCCTCTGATGTACTCATTCCTGATCCTATCCAGCCTCGTTACTCCCAAAGAGAACCTCAACATTTTCATCTCTGCTACTACCAGCTCTGCCTCCTGTCTTTTCCTCAGTGTCACTGTTTCTAAACCATATAACATCGCTGGCCTCATCACCGTCTTGTACACTTTTCCTTTCATTCTTGCCGATCTTGCCTGCACACGCTTATTCACCTCTTTTCCACACTCTCCATTGCCCTGGATTGGTGTTATCCTAAGTATATTATTATTATTATTACTATTATTATAGAGTAATTAACAACAGGGCAGTGGTGGTCTACTGGTATAGGGCGCTGGATCGCTGATCCAAAGGTTGGGGGTTCGAGTCCCACTCTCCACAGGATTGTCACTGTCCCCTCCAGTGCGGCTAACTGGGTTATCAAAGGCGGGCCATGTCTCTCACTGTCTATGGTGAGAGGCATGTAAAAGAACCATTGCTGACTTTCGTAAAGAGTAGCTGCAAAGTCGTCAGCGTGTTTCTGTCCCTGGCTAAAAGGGTTGTGACAGGAAGGGCATCCGACGTAAAAACCTCCGCCAAATCAAACGTGCGAATCAAATGATTCGCTGTGGCAACTCCCGAGTAAAAGGGAAAAAGCTGAAAGGAAGACAGACAGACATTATAGAGTAATTAACAGCAAGTTATGTACCTCGTTTGGGATCTGAATCGACTCAAAGTTTGGTTTTAATAGTTGTTCTCAAATCATCTCTGCAAAAGCTATTTAATGGCGTACTGAACGTTCTAGCTCTGCAGGTTTCGCTTCTTAGAGTCTAAAAACTGGGCATGTTTAGCTGGATGATGGCGTTTTAAGTGGGCAATTAGGTTTGTTCCTAAAGTTGTCACTGTGGCATAACATTAACACTAATGACGTGAGGCTTTAAAGAGACACGCGACTATGCACAGCTGTGATAATAATAACCTGCGCTGAAACCATGGGGACCATAGATATACATGATTATGATGGGGACAAGCTCAGCATCAGAAATAAGTGTACATTTACTCTATTATGACCTTCCTCTACAAACTGCATTGAGGAAAAGATGTACCGCAGTTCAATTCGAACAGAATAGATGCTGCATATGAAGGGAACAAAAACCCAATTATAAGTGTCAATATAATGCAACAATTTCTAATGGCACATTTGTAAGAGGCTGAGTCACCCCTGGGAACAGGAAGGAGTTCATTAAAAATAAATAAATAAATAAATAAATAAATAAATAAACCACCCCTCATTATATTTGTGTCTCTCTCTTACTCTCTTCTGCACATCAGCTTTACAACTCCGGTCCAAGTCATCCATGATCTTCTTCAATCCCTTTAAAGTCTCCCTCATCTCATCTTTCTGCCACTGGGAGATCACTGCGGTTCCTAAGGTCTGGAACACCACCAGAAACATGTCAAAGAGAATGTGGTGCATTCAGTTTTGTTTGGGCGATGTGTAAAAATGTAAGTTAACTGTAATGCTCACCTCATTAAGGTCCGCTATTTCCTTCTGGATATCTTTATTAGGAGCAGTCTGTGCTTTCACTTTCTCAGCCATGGCAGTGAGGGACTGATGCAGAGCATCAGCTTTCCTCTGGGCCTGTTATCAGACCACTCAAATCATAAGTAAAATAATCGATGCTACTACAACATGGAGCTTTCAAATTCTTCTTTTCAGTCCTGCTAAAATGTATTTAAATATTTAATAAATGTGTTAGACTTCAGTAATCACCTTCTGAGCCTCTGCTCCAGTCACAGCCACAATTCGCCTGATCCCCTTAGCGATGGCCTCCTCGGACACAATCACAAACTGGGCAGCATGAGCCGAGTTCTGTAGATGTCTGAATGTACAAGGATGGATAAGGATGGAGCTGTTACCCCAGTCACACTCACATAAAAAACCTTTTATTATCATCATTATGATGTAAATGTGGCCATGTGGGAATGTGAGCAAAATGGTAATTTCTCTCTTCATGGTCTGGTATCATTAATAAATGATGATCCTGTACTATGGCTCCAGTGGGAATTGGAGCCATTGGAATAAGGTTTTGGATTTTGCTTGAGCAAAAATCGTCAACGCTTCGGAAATCTGCTCACTTCCAGCACAATTAAAACTATTTTTCGCATGTTGGTGATATTGAGGAAACAGTTAATGCATCCTGTGTGTTAATTAGATGGGATTTTCATGCACTAACAACAAATATTATATTATGGAAAAAATGGCACGTCAACAATTTTAACCCAAACACCACTCATACCGTCGGCCAAGAGAACCAAACCAACACACAAGCTGTTTGTGAGTGGAGGAATACAGGGATTCCTCACTTTCCGCGGTTAATGGGGACCGAGACACCCCCCCTCCGCGACTGCCGATTTCCATGAAGTAGGATTGACATGTATACGTACGTGTATATAATATCAATAAATACATATTCAATGCTATAAATGCTTATAATAACAATTAAACATTCAAAAATAATGCACGAGATGTAAATAAAATATAAATACAGTACACACACACACACACAGACGCGCACACACTCAGATGCACGCCTCACATAAAAATGTAAGTAGTTTTGTTGGGGGGTTTTGGGTTGTTGTTTTTTTGTTTTTGTTTGTTTTGCATAATTGGCCTTGTTTAGCGGCATTTTCCTAAACTTTCCCCCTATATTTCCTTCATTTCCTTATTGTTCGATAAATATTTTTGAAAAAACACGATGAACTGAAGCTGCAGAAACTGAAGCACGAAGTAGCGAGGGATCACTGTACTTTAAACTTACGTTCCACCACAGAACTCAATGGAAGTGAGGGAGCCTGCAGTACTGTTTGGGTCAGCCAGTAGATCCTCCACAGGGATGCCGATGGACACAACTCTCACAGGATCCGGATATGTCTCATCAAAAACAGCACGCAGGCCCTGGATGGCTTTAGCGGCTGCAAGTGACGCCTCTTTAGCATACACTGTCTATAAAGAAAGCAATACAACAAATGTTGTTTATATGATGTATTTTGACTGTTCAGTCTTGAATACTTATGATAAATACAAGAAAGCAATTTATCTTCAGAAAGAAACAGATTTTAATGTGCACAGCTTTTTCTAATGAAGTATATTACTGATATTACCTTCGCCTCATTTATTATGCTGCTGGCGATTTCCTCAGTGCGGCGCACCTCCTGTGTGCTCATAGCTCCCTTGGCAGTAAAGTCAAAGCGGAGGCGGTCCGGAGCCACAAGGGAACCGCGCTGATCTGCTTCACCAAGCACAGACCTCAAGGCAAAGTTCAAGATGTGTGTGGAAGTGTGGTTACTCATGATGGGCCTGCGGCGGGCCTAAAGGAGCCCAAGAGCAGGAAAATGAAATACAGGTATAACAGAGCATAATGATATGATAACATGCACACAGAGTAAACAGTAAACATTTGCTGCTCCACTGTACCTACCTGGGCCATCAAATCATTAAAATTTGCATTTCTCAACCTGATAAACAACTTCCTCCAGTCTTTAAGACAGGAAACCTATAATTAATTCATTAATAACATACCGGTCTTACCATACCGGTCTCTTTGGACGCTTGGATTTCTATCTAACTCATTTAACATTGCTAATTTGAGCACCACGCTGTGTTGAATAGTTTAATGCAGGGGTCACCAACATGGTGCCCATGGGCACCAGACCGCCCACAAGGACAACATGAGTCGCCCACGAGCCTGTTCAGGGGTCGGGAGCCTATGGCTCGCGAGCCAGATATGGCTCTTTTGATGACTGCATCTGGCTCTCAGATAAATCAGGTGGCCTTTCTTACCATAATAACTAATACATAATTTCGCTGTCCTTTAACTAAAAATACAGGAAAAGAGTCATCAAATAAAACAAAAACATAAATAAATCTCACGCATTTCAATATATACATCTATTTTCAATGCCACTTGTCGCTGTGGCACGTGGCGGAGAGCCAATCCTTTCTGTACTCCAGTGTGTGGGCGGGGCCGATACCTTGAAACTCTAATTTTATTGGATTATATGAAACAGCCTGCGCGAGTTGTTTTTGGTTAAAGAGGTAAATTTCACTCGTTTTAATCACCTCATGTGCAAGAAGCCAAGCAGAACCGGCAAGCAAAACACAAATGGACAGATATGAAAAAACTTCAACCCGCAGACCAGCTGACTGCCTTGGGACGTGCTTCATGTCACATAAACACTGCACTGTGAGTCCTGTCGTATTGACCATGTTCGACTCCACATGCGCACGCGAGCCGTCCTTCTCACACCTGAAAAGCATCAAGACCAACCTGTGGTCACATAACAGATGGAAGCCTAAACGCCTGCATGAAGCTGAACCTCAGCACGTATCAACCAGACTACAAAGCCATCAGCAAAACCATGCAGCACCAGAAGTCGCATTAATAGTAAGAAGTACTTTTCTTATTAATAAATAACTTCATTATGACAATGTTGTTTAAAATAAATACAGAGTTGTATTACACACACAGTACTCTCAAATTGTTGGTCTCAGTATTAAAAAATATATTTGGCTCTCAGAGGATTAGATTTTAAATTGTGTGGGGTTTTTTTTTTGGCTCTCTTAGTCAAAAAGGTTTCCGACCCCTGACATAGATGAATATCATTAATTATTAATAATAAGATATAATTAAAGGTAAATTGAGCAAATTTGTTATGTCACAAGTGTGTATCGACCTGGGAGCCCTTCACATTACTTGGTTCCCAAGAAGTAGATCTCTGTTTCAAAAAGGTTGGTGACCCCTGGTTTAATCGTTCCTATATGGACTAGAATGTTTCAAAAGTTTCAAGAAACACAGGATGTTCAAATGGAACTTCACTTTATGAATTCCAGAAATCAAAGTACAGTTTAGACCAGTGGTTCCCAACCCTGGTCCTGGTGGGACTTCAATCCTGCACATTTTTCCTGTATCACACTCATGTTAGTCATGAAAAACTGTAAATCAGGTGTGTTGGGAATGAGGAGAACACGAATGTGCAAAGCGGTGAGACCTCCAGGATCAGGTACATTACATTACAAACGTTAACCCGTCAAGCGTAGCATTCATAGTGATTGTTGTTGCTTACTTGGTGAGGGCATAGAATCAAAATACAGGGATCCCTCACTTTCTGCGATTAATTGGGACCGAGATTCCGCCACGTCCGCCGAATTCTGCCAAGTAGGATCAACCCCCCCCCGACTGACGTATTACGTACATGTATATGTGAATATAATATCAATAAATACATATTCAATGCTATAAATGCTTATAATGACAATTAAACATTCAAAAATAATGCATAAGATGTAAATAAAATATAAATACACACACATACGGACATGCACGCACGCAGATGTGCACTTAACATAAAAATGTAAGTAGTTTTGTTGGGGGGTTTTGGGTTGTTTTTTTTTTGTTTTGTTTGTTAGGGTTTTTTTTGCATACAGCAATTGGCCTTGTTCTGTAGCATTTTCCTTAACTTTTTTCCACTATTTATCCTTAATTTCCTTATTTTAAAAATTTTTTGGTGAATATTTTTTGAGAAACCGCGATGCACTGAAGCTGCATTAATTGAAGCGCGAAGTAGCGAGGGATCCCTGTATAGATATTATCAGTTTGTTATATATAAACTGTCTGTGTTTTTTTTCAAGCCACACAGTCAGTGGTTTAGACTCAGCCTAAATAAGATCTCTTACCTCATCAACATGCAGAGTGAGATGATCTCCAACCTTCAGCGTGCCATACACAGTCCCTACATGCAGAACATATCCTCCACGCACCTGTGTGTTCTTCACTGTGAACTCCATCCTCTAAGACACACAGTCAAAACACACTATTACTCTTTATAGTTGTTAAAAGAACAGTTGTTTCTTCAATTTATAAAAATAAAAAATAAAAACTTTATCCCCCCCCCCCCCATCTCTTACGTCCTCCGTGGAGTCGTTCTCACGCAGCATGTATCCTTCATCAAAGGTCTGACCTCCCTGCTCGGCATAGAAAGATGTCTGATCGAGCACCACACCACACTCCTGCCCCGTGCTCACTTCATCCACGAATGCACGCTCACGCCTCAGAGCAACCACTGTGCCTACAGTCTGCTCAAACTCTGCAAGTACACACGCTCAGTTACAACATGACTACACAGATCACACACACACACACACACACACACGTCACAAATGTTAATCACCATAGTTGCCGTTATCATCAGAGGTGTAGCGGTATTTTGGAGTATCGTCTGTGGCAGGGACCCCTTTGTTCCTCAGTTCCTCAATGGCATAGATATCCAGCATGATGTGGTCCGCATCTCCACCAACTTTGCCTTGAGACTTCAGCTAACAGCACACAAAGGGCAGAAAGTCTGTGTAAATGCTTACTTAGTCGTCAAAAGTGTTGTCTCTGGCTGTAGTCCTGGAGTGCATCGTAAAAATAGTGCAGTGAATCATCGCATAAGTTGGATTCAAGTTCACCAACAAATCTGCTCCAACGTAGAGAAAATCCGGTTTATGCACAAGTCAGCTTTCCTTCTACTTACAAGAGAAAACCTGAGTTGAGCAACATTGGTTAAGAATTCAGAACTGCCGAAAGCTAAGGACAGGAACCACATTCATGAAACACACTCTGCGTACGTGCTTTTCGGGCCCTTTACCACTACACGTCCTGCATTGGGAACAGCAATGGACTTAAATATGCTTCACTTGGACCTGAGATTGGAGACCGGCTTCCGTGTTTGGTGATTGGTTTAATTATCTGACACAAAAACAATGCTGTTTATTATAACAGAGCTGTAGTTTGGTAAGTGCGTTTATAGCAATGTAGTGTATGTGTGTGAATGCGTGGGCACAGCCTATGATAATCCAACTTATGCGACAAGATTTTAACGGAAATGTAGTATAGTCATCCCTTGAATATCGCGGATAATGTAGACCAGACCTGGCCGCAATATTTGAAAAACTGCGAAGTAGGAACGCCCCTCTCATTTCTACCATGTGGTCTCATTTCTATATGTTTTCGCGTCTATACAATTTCAAGAAGTGTATATTAAACATTATACAGTTATATGCATATGTAAATACTGTAATGTATTAATATTCAAATAGAATTTACATATAAATACAGCTCTTCTCCGCAGTGCAGGACGTTCACAAACACTATAAGATCACAAAATCACAAAAAATCCCGCGGGAATGTGCGAGGCAACAGCATCAGGCGTCTAAGCCAATCGGCTTGCGAAATTGAGTTGAGTGTGCGGGAGGCAACAGTGTCACGCATCTAAGCCAATCAGCTTGCGAGATTGAGTTGAGTGGGTGGTCCCTGCCTGAACTGGGGAGGAGGGGCACTTCAGTCTGTCGTTTGTAAACAATGGACGCAGCCTGCTTTGGGTCCCTGCCTTCCGCTTGCTTACATGCGAGTTTCAGTGTGAATTTTGGATTTTTTATGAATATATTTTTTTTTATTTTATTTTTTATTAAAATATCACGATGTACCAAGACCGCGATGCTCAAATCGCGAAGTGGAAAGGGATGACTGTAAACGGGAATTCAAATTTTCATCCCATTTATGCGAAAATCTGACAGAATCCGAGTTCTGCGATGGTATTTTCATGAAATTACACTTGGAAAAATTCGGAACCTCGAGCGACCCTACGAGTTACGCGACTTC
>CM045739.1:39012500-39027500 GCA_024760905.1 Plotosus lineatus
TTTAAAAAGGAAATATAATTAAATATATTATATATAAATACATGTTTGTTCAGCTGAAGTGCCTTTACTTTACCTGTTAAACTGGATAAACACCAGATTCCAAATCTCCAGTACATTAGGGTCATCCATGTTGACGAGGTGTGACGCGTCTCTGCCACCAAGGCGATCGTAATGGATCTCACTGCAAGGTCCACATGGACCAGTGTCTCCCATCTCCCAGAAGTTATCCTTCATATTACCTGGTAGGATACGCTCCTCTGCCACCCTGATATATCGTACAGACACATGACAGATATTGAGGACACAGAGGAAAAAAAAATATCCTGTACCCTGAACATGTAGCGTCCTTTACAGAATAGCAGATACACAATAAAAACAGCAATTTTCAGTTCAATCTGATTCACCACAAAATAACTCGTGTCATATATTCCTCATATGGCCGTACTATCAAAATCCACAGGTGAAATTTCCGGGCGAGTTCACCTTTTTATTTCTCCCATCAGGAATCCATACGAAGCCACATTTCCTTTAGATCACAGTTTAATAATAGAACAGCAAATGTACAGCTGTGTACGAAATAATATCAGTCAGAAATCACTAACATGATCAATCAGTGTTTTTGGTAGAAATGATATTTCTACATGGTACTACCTGATAATTTACTATCAGGTGTAGTAGAGTAATAGAATCCAACAGAACCAACAGTCATGATATGCTGCTGCTGATTCTGTGTAATTGAATCACTAATTTAAAGGGGCGTATTCAAAAGAATAGCAGTCTGGAGTTCAATTAGTGATGTCATTTATTCTTTGACAAACAGGTGCCAATTATTTTCTTATTTAAGGAAGGAAGGTAGCAAATGTTCTATCTGCTGGTTATAGAACATTTCTCTCTGAAATTCTGAGAAAAATGGGTTGTTCCAGTCATTGTTCAGAAGAACAGTGTACCGTGATTAAAAAGTTGACTAGAGGGGGAAACAAAGTTTAGAAAATGAGAGCTGCTCAGCTAAAATAATCTCTAATGCTTTAAAATGGCAGCCAAAACCTGAAAGACGTAGAAGAAAGTGGAAAAACTACCATTTGAATGAATCGAAGGAAAGCCAAAATGGCGAGGACTCGGCCAACAATTAGCTCCGGGAAGATCAAAGAAGGTCTAAAGTTACCCGAGAGTCCTGTTACAATTACAAGACGCCTGTGTGAAGCAGAGCTAGCGGCAAGAAGCCCCCGCAAAGTTCCACATTAACTGGCCTAAAGAGAAACGAAGCAACATTCTGTCTACTGATGAAAGTAAGATTGTTCTTTGTGGGGCTAGTGGTCCCCCTATACGTCCCCCAAACACTCAATTCAAGTAACAGTACACTGTGACGACAGTGAAGCCTGGTGGCGTAAGCATCACGATCTGGGGATGCTTCTCATACGATAGTGTCGGGCCTATTTATTGCATCCCAGGGATCATGGATCAGTTTGAATACATCAGAACACCAGAAGAGGACGTGCTGCCTCATGCTGAAGAGGACATGTCCTTAAAATGGGTTTCAACCAGACAACGACCCCAAACACCAGTAAACGGGCAACATTCTGGTTCCAGACCAACAAGATTGATGTTCAGGAGAGGTGGGTGGCCCGAAACCCGGACCATCATCCAAGAGAAAACTTGTGAGGTGAAATTTACAAAAATGCAGTTTGAGGAAAACCAAGAAATACAGAAAATCTGTGGAATGTAGTCCAATCATCCTGGGCTGGAAAACCTGCTCACAGGTACCAGAAGGTGGTCGATTCTGTGCAATACAGATGTGCAGCAAATCTCAGAAACAGTGTTTATACAAATATACAAATAAATATTAATTCAAAGAAAAACAAAATCTTCACATTTATACATTGAATGTTTGAGTTTGTAAAGAATAAAGCAGACACTGACATTTTTTAACAGTCAAATATTCACTTTTCTTCAATTTCTTGAAAGGATTAACACGAATTTGGTATATATTTCTCCACATTTTGATTTAGAATAGACTATGTTGTGTTCCCAATGCATTTGTGTGTATGAAAATGGAAGCAATTATTACCAGGATTATGAGCTTTATTCAATTAAAAAAAAAACAAAAAAACACACTAATATTTTGAATACAACTGTAGTCGGCCCTCTACTTACGAAATTAATCCATTCCAGAGCTATTTTCGGAACCTGGAGTTTTTGTAAGTAGGGGTGCATTTTACATGTAAAACGTGTGATTCGTTCCAAGGCTCCCAAGACTACCCCATAAACCCTTTAAAAATGATAAAAGTACACCAATTTTGTATGAAATATGTGTTAAAAGTAAAAGAACATTATTTATTAAACCATTTCAACATTTTATTAACATATTAAACCATTTTATTAACATGTTTATTAAACCATTATTAAACATTTTTTATTAACATGCGCGCGCACACACACACACACACACAAACACAAAACACTGTCTCTCTATCTCTTTCTCTCTCTGTGTCTCTCTCTCTCACACACACACACAACACTGTCTCTCTCTCTCTTCTCTCTCTTTGTCTCTCTCACACACACTCACACACACACCTTTGTGGCACGCTCCATGCGGGCTCCGCCCACACGCAGGACGCCAGAGCATTTTAAGATGGGGAATTCAAAGCGCATTCCCTGCTTGACAGATCGGACTTTAACTTGTTTCCTTGAGGGATCGGAGGTCCGTATTTTGCTCACATTCGGCGGAGTGCGCCACATTTATTAAACATTTACTGAATTAAACAACTTAAAAAACGAAAAATAAGCTGCAATGTGACACACACACACACACACACACACACACACACACTGTCACTCTCTATCTCTCGCTCTCTCTCACACACAAAAAACTCTTTCTGGTGTGTTTTGCCGAATGCAAATGCGGGCTCCGCCCACACACAACGAGCAACCGACGGAGAAATTGTATTTAAATGTTAAAATGGACGGTATGTTGTATTTATAGCGGAATTACAGCACCTGTTTGAATGATCAGAGGTTCTGATTCAATATTAACTTGCTTCCTTGCGAGATCAGGGGTCTTGTCCCATGGAGCACTCTGTTTTCATGCTCCTTCTGCTTCAATATCGTGCCGAAATGATCGCCTCCATCACTGTATCTCCGCTTTAAGGTCTCCTTCTGCCCGATTGTAGAGGGGTTTCGGCGATAACGAAATATAACGCTGCAATGATCAATCTCAAAACAAACCAACAGTCCTGTTCAACACTCCACACGTGTGACAAACAGGAAGTATGGGTACAGGAAATATGGGTACAGGTCAGCTCCCTCCTGGACAATGGGAGGCCAGCGGGGCGGGCTGTTGGGAGACAGCCAATGAGAGAGCAACTCGCGCATTGTTTGAATTTTGAATGGCGTGTTTGAATTTTTGAATGGAGCATTTGGCGCTTTTCGTAAAAAGAGGACGAAAATTTAGGAAAATGTTTTTCGTAACCTGGATTTTTCTTACTCAGAGGTTTTCGTAAGTAGAGGGCCGACTGTATTTAGAAATTTTAAATTATGTAAAAGCAGACAAATATCTAAATCCCATTATTATTTTCAATGTTATCACATCTCCTTACTACAAAATTTCTTTTTTTCATATTTTGTTTTTCTCTCAATCTGACTTCTTGCACTTTGCCAGTGTCTGCTTGCTTGCTTGCTCTCTCTCTCTCTCTCTCTCACACACACACACACACACACACACACACACACAGACACACACACACACACACACACAAACAGAGATTAATTAGGTCGTACTTTCTATTTGGCTGATGTTAACTGTTATTTTTTGTTGTGCATCTCTTTCATTCTGTAAAATACATTTTAAAAGAATTATGTCATACAGTTTATAAATGACAGAACCCATGCCTTCAGTTGCAGCCCGAATAACAATGCACCAACCCCTATAGCCCAGAAGTAGTGGGTCCATGGGAGGGCAGTCCCATGCCTCTTCTTTGAGCCGGGCCCCGACAAGCTCCATGGGTCCTGGTCTCCAGGAGCTCACCTTTGAGTCCCTTCCCTAGGCCTGGCTTGGGGAGGGGGGGGTTCCTCCCAGTGATCTGTGTTCGGGCAAGGGACCATCCTTCAGGTGACAGGATGAGAACCCTCAGCCACCCGGAAGGAGCTCATAGTAGAACCACCGCTGCTCCGAGTTGAGAGGTGCCAGTTGCCGGTTGGCCCCCAGGGTTGACCAAGAAAATGCTGGAGAGACTGTCTCCAGGCTGGCGTGAGAATGCCTTGGTGCGCCCATGACAGAGTAGGAGGAGGGGGCTGGAAAGGAGGATGTCCAGATGGACTTCACCGCTTAGGCTGTTGACCACGAAACCTATCCTCAGATCAAGTGTAAGAAAATGAAGAGGAAGTTTATAAATGATAAACCATTTGGTGTTCAAATATGTCCTCCTGTGCTTTCAAAAGCACTCCTTCAAGGGCAATAACTCTCTGTGTCCATAGGCACCAGGTCGCCCATTAGGACCACATGACTTGCCTCACATTCAAATCGGAAGTCTGGTCTCAAAATGGCATACCATAGCACCACTGCATCTAATTATTTTGCTGCTATTCCATTTTTTTAATCACACTTGCATTGGTGTGAAATTAAAAAGACAATATTAGAAAAAAAATAAAATGAAAAAAGTTTCATATTAGATTAGAGTTTGCTGGTCTTCATGTCAACTGTTGCCATGGAGATCAGCTAGTAGATGCAGTGAAGGTGAGATGATTAACCCCAGAAAACATGGCAGAGAAGAGAAAGAAAAAGTATAATTTTCCAGTGAATGGGAGGAAGAGTTATTTTTTACCACTGTGAAAGATTCCTGCGTGCATCTCATTTGCAAGGCGACTGAGATGGCGGCAAAGCGGCACAACGTTGAGAGACTTTTCAGAACTTGTCACACAAGCTACCACGCTAACTACCCACTGGGCAGCGCATTATGTCCGGGAACAGATGCCAATTAAAAACAGGTTTGTGCAAACAGTAGTCTTTTTTCACAAAACCAGTGAAAAGCTCCCAGAAAGCAACCAAAGCCTCATTAAGAGCTACATGTTTTTTGAAGAAAAGGAAGGCCTTTTCAGATGTGGAGGTTTTCAAAGAAGCATATGATGATAATTGCAAAAATTGTGCTTAAAGACAAGAAATATGGTTCTAATGTAATTTCCACTTTCCGAAATGTCCAACTTGGAGCAACTACAATGGTTAGAAGGGTGTCGGCTATATTCGGGAATTTGGACAATTAGCTGGATCGAGATCTGGGAAATTTCAGGGCGGTTAGCATCTAGTGCGAGGAGTCTGTGCACAGCAGCAGCAGGTGATTTGATGTTTTTTTTTCCACAAAAGAACAATTTCTGATACTACTGCCCCTTAAGACAACTATGAAGGAAATTGATACCTGTAATTTAGTGAAGGGGGTTTTTGTGGAGAAAACGTTGGTATCAGTGCCTACCGACAAGACACCCGGTATGATGAGCTGACATACAAGATTCATCGCTCACTGTAAATGTGACAGATTCCCAAACCTCATGCATCACCACTGCATCATTCACCAGCCGATGTTATGTGCAAAGGCTTTGGGTATGTCATGACGCCCCTCACGATGATCATAAACAGCAGCCGCTCTGGAGCTAAACAGCACAGAACATTCAAGGTGCTATTAATGGAGATGCCAGTTGCACATGGTGACCTGCTACTACGCACGGAAATCTGATGACTCGACAGGGGACAAATTTTGCTTCTATTTTTGTCACTTTTGGGTGAGATCAAAGAGTTTATCCAATTCAAAGGCGAAGTCTCCTTGCTACTAGAGGACACTGAGTGGACACTTGACTTTGCATTTTTAACGGACATCACTGAGAAACCGAACCATTTGAACTGCGAGCTGCAAGGCAACGGTGTGGCTGTTCCTGATATGATAAATGCTTTAAATGCATTCAAAGACCAGATGAACATTTTCTCTATGCATTTACAGAGAAAAAACGTGCTGCACATTCCCGCTGTGCAGATGGTGCTGAAAGATAAAGCTTCTGCCTCTGAGACTTTCATCAAAGTTGCAGAAAAGCACTTGAGTCATAAACATACCTCGGCAAGAGTTTGAGAACAGATTTTGGGACCTTGATCAGCTTAAGCCAGGGGTGTCAAACTCACGCCACAAAGGGCCACGTGGCTGCAGGTTTTTGTTTCAACCAAGCAGCAGCACACCTGACTTTACTCATTTAAACAAATGATTTGAGTCATCAGGAAATTGATTGGACAATCTGTATGCTCTGTACAGAGCCTGACCAATAAACCGCATGAGTAAAGTCAACTTAAGCCAAGTGTGTCATTCATTTCCAATCCTTTCATGAATGCGAGCACAACATGCATTGCTGAGCAAACAAGTGCAATGCTCAGCTTGGATGCTGGACAGGTATAAATCCAAACTGTAACACTGCATAATGACCTCCTCCTCAAAGCCTAGCAGGTCGCACCAAACCTTTGGTGCCTTGTTGACCCAGAAAAGTACAGCAGTGTATGCACAGCAGCTACGAAGGTTGCCAGCCTGTTTGGTTCAACTTATCTTTGTGAAACAATGTTTTCTACCATGAAGTTCATCAAGAACAAACCCAGAACATGCCTCAGATCTTCCTAGTGGCAACATGGCAGTGTCACTGCAAAGTTGAATTCAATTATTAAAAAATCGTGACAAATGTGTCTGTTAAATCTAAGATAATGTATGATAATTTTCTTTAAAACGCTGTAGATTTTAGTGATATGTTCAGTAAAATCTGAAAGTTGATTTTTTTTTTGTATGTTACTTAATTGGTAACTATGAAAACATATTGCTATATAGGGCACGATTTGTTAAATTTTTACAGGCAGATAAAAATGTCACTTGATACTGTAAGTACTTGCAGAGATTTATAGAAATAAAGTGTTGTATATTGATATTTATCAGTTTACTACCTTGTTACATCATTGTTGATAATTATTGTGTGTCTGAAGAAATTTTTATATTGTTTTTCCCATTGTTACCAATGTTTGTCCCATTATGAATGCCCTATTTAGAAAAGTCAATATATGTGTAGGCTCATTACCAGGAGGAAAAAAAAATCAATTTTGTTTAATTTTACAAAAGAAGGGTTTGATTTAGTACGCACGCTTCAGCAGAATGTGCTTCGACGTGTTATGCCACATGACATGACTTCACGCTGTAACTACAGAACACTACAGTACAAAGACTTTGGCAGTGCCTAAAGAGAGCTACTGAAGGATCTCTCTATCGAGAGATGTCCAAGACCGGTCTTATAAACGTAGTGTGGGTGCTTTAAGTGCGGAACAGCTTGTGATTGTATGCACACATGGTGAGTGTGGTTAAGCAAGAGAGATGGAGCAAGTATGGAACAAAGGAGAGAGAGAGAGAGAAGTGAATGTACAGTAGTTACAGGTTGAATATAAATAAATCCTGCAGTCTTTCCTGCGTTCGATCTGAAACCAAATCAGTTTAATCGAGTTCATGTTTTGTGTTGTTTTGCTTAACCTTCAAGCGACCGAGTAGGGTTATATATGACCCCGGGCATATATATATATATATATATATATATATATATATATATATATATATATATATTCGAGCATCATTTTTCTAATTTTAATCAGAAAAAAGTTTCCTACCAAGCAATTGTCAATCTATTTGTGCTACATTTGTTCATAGAATTTTATAAGAATCTGCCAATCCATGTGGCAAGTATAATCCAAACTTGTGCGGGGTCACTTATGACCCCAGAAAGATCGTACTTCACTTTGACAGTAACATGTTTCAGATAGTTCAGCCATATAATTATTATTTCTATTAAAATATCTGAATTATCCAACCACATTGTAATACAGTAGGCCCTTGACTAGTCGCGGTTTTGCACTCACGGTTTGCATATTCGCGGACTGCCAAGCAACTGACACGTCATTCAATTTCAGCCAATGGCTCTCCTCCTTCCTGCTGATTGGTTGAGATGATGTAACGCCCCTTTTTCCTCATTCGCGCACAAGTTGTCAATGAGCCCCTTTTTAGTGTGCTTTAATTACCAGTTAAGCTGTATGGCGCCACTCAAACGCTGTGCGTCTTGTCTGGCTAAGCGATAGAAAAGGTAATGACGTTGGATGTCTCTTCTGAAGAAATAAGACTTTCTCCTGAAGAAACGACAGTTTCCTCTGAAGAGCCTGAAGCGGAATAATCATCTGAACTGTTGTAAAGCTGGAGTATTAAAGTCTTTTTCAATTATTATTCCTGTACAGTGCCTAAGTTAATGTTTAGAATGTTTGTATGTGTTTGCTTTCTCCCGCTCCAGCTGAGAGGCGTGGCTGAGCTGCCCAGACTGAACGCTCACCTCAATGAAAACGTGCTTCTTAAGTCCTTCCCCTTTGAATTGAGGTGTTTGTTGCAGGTGACACATGGAGCCTGATCTTTCAAGTGCACAAGTGCACTTGCACACTTGAAAGATCATAAGTCCGGATAAGCCGCACTTCGTCTCACAAGCTCCGTGTGCGGGGAAAAAGCAGACAAACACAAACATTCTAAACATTAACTTAGGCACTGTACTTGAATAATAATTGAAAAAGACTTTAATACTCCAGTTTTACAACAGTTCAGATGATTATTCCTCTTCAGGCACTTCAGAGTAAACTGTCGTTTCTTCAGGAGAAAGTCTTATTTCTTCAGGAGAGACAGCACTTGGCCAGCGGTGGCATCATAAAGCTTAACTGGATAATATATTATAAATACAAAATGAAAACATATACATACCGTATACAGTCGGCCCTCTACTTACGAAATTACCCGCTCCAGTGCCGTTTTCGTAACCTGGGGTTTTCGTAAGTAGCGGTGCATTTTACATGTAAAAAATATCACAGTACAAAATTAAAATGTTTTTCTTAACCATTACTACATTTTACTACATTCATACTGTATTAATGAGTAAGACTGTCTATAGAATGTGTTTAAAAAGCCTATTTTAGCGCACGTAATAGAGACATAGTATTTTAATTCCGGTTGATCATTCGCGCATGTAATATGAAACATGGGGTTTTACTTCCGGGTACAGAACTCGCGGATTATCTTCATTCGCGGGAGGGGCCGGAACCAAACCCCCGCGAATAACGAGGGCTTACTATACATATTTTATGCAAAATAACTTTACTTATGATTTGTTTTCATTTTTGATGCAAAGAAAAAAAAATGCAAAGAAATAAAAGGTAACATGCATATTACATGATGTGACAAAGGTTGTCTAAATAAATGTAATACAGGGATCCCTCGCGACTTCACACTTCAATTCATGCAGCTTCAGTGCATCGCATTGATTTTTTTTTAAATATTCATCAAAATAAAAAGTTAGGAAATTAAGGAAGAATAGGGGGAAAAGTTAAGGAAAATGCTGCAAAAACAAGGCCAATTATGCAAAAAACAAAACAAAAACCCCCCAAAACAAACAAAAAACAACTCAAAACCCCCATCAAAACTACTTACATTTTTATGTGAGGTGCGCATCTGTGCGTGCGGGCACGTCCATATGTGTGTGTGTTTATATTTTATTTCCATCTTATGCAATTATTTTTTATGTTTAATTGTTATTATAAGCATTTATAGCGTCGAATATGTATTTATTGATATTATAGACACATATACATGTACATATACGTCAGTCGGGGGGGGGGGGGGGGTTTGATCCTACTTTGCGGAATTCGGCAGTCGTGGGGGAATCTTGGTCCCAATTTACCACGGAAAGTGAGGGATCCCTGTATTACTCCATCATTGTGTCTTTTTGGCTGCTTTTTTGTAAAAATAAATCAAATTCCATCACTTATTACACAAGATGATGAACAAATCTATTAGAGATTGAAATGAATGTGAAGAACCCGAAAACAATCATTTATATAAAAATATTCCTATATAAAGTCAATGGGGTCACAAATGACCCCACTCGGTCTTATTAGTCGACGAAATAGCTTGGTCACTTGAGGGTTAATGATCGTCTGTCTGTGTTCCTGAAATAGACAGTGTATTGTTTTTTTTATTCTGTGCATGTCTAAAGTTGAGAAGTTGGGGGTTAAGGGCCGATCACAAGGGCACAACAGTGGCAGCTTGATGAACCTGACCTTCTGATCAGTACCTCCACACAATAAAGATGAGTACAGGCAAGTATAAGTTTGGTGTATATAATTGTGTTTTTACATACTTATTAGATATTTAATAGTCAGAGGAAATATCAGCACCATGGAGAAGAATAAAACAATAAGTCATTAAAATAAGATAATCTTTCTCTTCTTCCTTTGAGTGCTTTTCACATAGATATTCCTGGATGCGTTGATGGCGAATCCTACTACAAACTGTGCTCCACAGACCGGAGTTCCTTACATCATACGGCAAGAGAAAATCTTTCTATTGTGAGTCTTTTGTTTACATATAAAAAAAAAATTCTAATCTAGGGGTATATTCAAACAGAAAGATTTCTGTTTTGGTCTAAACACTCCACTGACACTCACCCAAGGTCAAGCCAGATCTGCTTGCATTCATTGTCACATTCAAGACCGGCTTTTGGATTTCCTTCAAAGTACGTGAAGTACAAGCGCTCGAGAGGGATGCCTAACTCCTGGGTCAACAGCTCCAGAGCCATCTTACAGGCCAATTGCTTTAAAAAAGAGGAAGAAAAGAATTTCACTACAGGCTAAACCTTCTAATACATTTTCTTATATGATAAATAAAGTGTAGGAAAACATTTCAACATTTCATTTGAATCCCATGATCAATATGACGTATACTTGTGTAACTGCCCTGTTGCATCCCTGTGCCTTACTTTAAAGTAATCTCCAAAGGACCAGGAGCCCAACATCTCAAAGAAAGTGTGATGGTACACGTCTTTGCCCACATCGTCCAGGTCATTATGTTTCCCACCAGCACGGATGCACTTCTGGGTATTAGCAGCACGCTTCAGTCTGGCCATGGGGTGGGATGGGTCGATTGTATTTAGGAAGATAGGTTTGAACTACGAACAAAAGACTTGGTGAAACCAAAGGCATGATTCAAAAAAAAAAAAAAAAAAAAACCCTGAAATGTTCTTCTGCCACAGAATGAGACATAATGGTTTCAATTCTCATTCCATAAAGTCTGTATAGCCACATCAAGCTATGGCATTTACTCAGAAATGTTAATATTCCAGCAATTATACAGTTTATAAAACTACTGACCAATAAAACTGCAATTGGAAGAATGTGTCTGTGTTACCTGGTTCATGCCAGCATTGGCAAATAGAAGAGTTGGGTCATCCAGAGGAATGGTGGAGGATGAGTGCACATACTTATGCTCATACCGACGGAAGAAGTCAATGAACTTGGTACGGATTTGAGCAGCAGTCAGTGAAGTGTCCATGATGGATGGGTTGTGCAACGAAGACTAGGAAATTAGAACACAGAGTAAAGACTTTGCTAGGGGGGGAGAAAAAAAACAAACATATTTTCTAGCAAATTCTGAGTCATGCATCCAAAGAAAGTAAAACTGCATTACCAAACCTAGCAAGCACATCATCAGAAATTAATATGACGTGTACTAGTTGCAGCACCAACAGAAATTAGGGTGGTATTGTGTTTAAGTTTCAGTACATGACACCAGCATTATTAGATAAAGAAGAATCTTTATTATTTTCTACACTTAAATTATCAACATGGTTAAAGGCTTTGAGGAATTGCTAATGGAGCAAATTAGATGTTAATGTTATCATCATCATTCCTCAACTTCACAACACATTGAAATCGAATGATGTTTTCCAGAGCAGCGCAGTTGTGTAGTGGCTAATTGCATATTCTAAACTGCCCTTGGATATGAATGTAAATGATTGTGTGTCAAGCGAGGATGAAGAAGTTCAGAAAATTAAATTAATAATTTCGCTTGATATAAAACACACACGTCTAGTCAGACAAAGATCAAGTGTACAAGTTGGTCGCATAATTATATCTCAGCCCTAACTCATTCATCTGTTGCTGCATGTGGAGTACAATTGAAACCAAAAGAGAACTTCCCATTTGAAAACATGTCTTGAAACACGATTACCCCAAACTATACCTTGCTTCTCTATTCCATTTTATAAAACGACAGGCAATATTTACCTTCTAAGGATCAAAAGAACCTCATACAACACAAAAATATAGGTCTCTCATCATGCAGCAACAAGATAAAAGGCTCTAAAGTAATAATGCAGGACAGCAAACTTTTACCATAGACCATTGAACAATTCCACTCCAGAATCGGGTAGGGTTATAAAACTTATGATGTCAGAAGTAACACGAACCTCATGCACTGGCAGAACACACAAGCCTGAACTCTTGTTAAGCTGTAAAGCAATAAGTCCTGCAAATATTATTTAGATCAACCTGATGGAACTCAACTCAAGTCACTCACAAGGGATGCAATATAAAGTAATCCTGTGCTTCAAACATTTTGTGAAGAGCTGAAGAGATCTAAACAAAAACAACACACTCAGTACAAACTTCACCTGACAGCATGAAAATGCTTTGGCAAAGAAAAAAGTGAGATGCAGAGCCATGAAGATGATTGATGGACACCTTAAAGGGAAATTAAACCCAAATTAATACAGCTTGCATGTATTGTTTATGTCACCACACATTAAAAATGTCCTATTACAAGCTTCTCTATGAAGAAAAAAATCCTACAAGTAATACATTTTCATGCAGAGAGGTGACACTGTACTGTTAACTGTTGGACGTGATTCACATGTATTGGGTGGTAAATGAATAATAGTGGGTTATACTGTTTGTTCTAATAAATGACGTTTGACTCATGAATGTTCAAGTAACATCTCTCATTGGTTAGTTTTTACCTATATACTGTTATTTTTGCCATTAATGTGTCTGATATGAACTGACAGGTTCAAGTCTTGTTCTTGATTTTGTGTACTCGAGAGCAAAATGGCAGTTTTCAGAACAGGCTAATTCAAACTCTCAAATGGATTTTAACACACTGAACAACAGTTTGGTTTCATGCCAAGAAAGAGCACCACAGATGCAGTGTTTGCTTGAGGATGTTATTAGAGAAGTACAGAGAAGGTCAGAGGGCGCTGCATGGTACCTTTGTGGATCTGGAGAAAGCATATGACAGGGTGCTGAGAGAGGAACTGTGGTATTGTATGAGGAAGTCTGGAGTGGCAGAAAAGTATGCTAGAGTGGTGCAGGACATGTAGGGGAGATGTAAGACAGTGGTGACGTGTGCTGTCGGCGTGACAGCGAGGTGGGACCGCATCAAGGATCAGCCCCTTCTTGTTTGCTATGGCGATGGACAGGCTAACAGACAAGGTTAGACAAGAATCTCCATGAACTATGATGTTTGCAGATGACATTGTGATCTGTAGTGAGAGCAGAGAACAAGTGCAGGAAAATCTAGAGAGGTGGAGGTATGCCCTGGAAAGGAGAGGAATGAAGGTTAGCCTCAGTAAGACAGAATACATGTGTGTGAACAAGGACCCAACAGGAGCGGTGATGTTACAGAGAGCAGAGATAAAGAAGGTGGAGGATTTTAAGTACTTAGGCTCAACAGTCCAGAGCACTGGAGAGTGTGGAAAAGAGGTGAAGAAGCATGTGCAGACAGGTTGGAATGGTTGGAGAAAAGTGTCCGGTGTGATGTGTGATAGAAGGGTATCGGCAAGAATGAAAGGAAAAGTGGAGAAGACTGTGATGAGCCCAGTGATATTGTATGGTTTAGAAACAGTGGCCCTGGGGAAAAGACAGGAGGCAGAGCTGGAGGCAGCAGAGATGAAAATGTTGAGGTTATCTTTGGGAGTAACGAGGATGGATAGAATCAGGAATGAGTACATCAGAGGGACAGAGCATGTAAGATGTTTTGGAGACAAAGTCAGAGGCTAGATTGAGATGGTTTGGACATGCACATAGGAGGGATAGTGAATATATTTGTTAGTAGGATGCTGAGGTTGGAGCTACCAGGCAGAAGACCTAAAGGAAGACCAAAGAGAACATTTATGGATGTGGTGAAGGTATATTTCGAAATGGCAAATCATTGACTGGCAGGTGTAGTAGAGCAATAGAATTCAACAGAACCAACAGTCATAATATGCAGGCTACTGATTCTGGGTAATTGAATAACTAATTGAAAGGGCTGTGTTCAAAATAACAGCAGTATTGAGTTCAATCAGTGATATGGTTCATTCTTTGAAAAACAGGTGCCAATTATTGCCCTTATTTAAGGAGAAATGTCATCAAATGTACATTCTGGTTATAAAACATTTCTCTGTAATTCTGATGGCAAGGACTCAGCCAACAATCAGCTCGACCACTTTAATGGCCGAACCAGTTTATTTATTTATTCAATTATTATTATATTTAATGAGTTGATAATCTGTGTTGCTGTCTGTTGTTCTGATGAAAGTCTGTCTACCGGAGTTAGATTGCATTTTTTTTATTCTGTATGAGTCTGAGCAGTGGTGTCTAAGACTATATTTTCAGTTCCAGTTTCATTATTAATAATGAATCTCTCTTTTTACCATTATTATTATTATTATTATTATTATTATTGCTGCCCATCATCATCATGCAAGTCAGCGATACATCACAGCCAATCAGCATCAACTCTGTGACACAGCAGCATTATTGGTTTCCTGTATTTGGCATACACAGACACTGAACAGGACACATGACAACGATACAAGCCATGTTTTAAAGTGCGCTATAGAACAGACTGGTCTGTAGATAGGCTGCTATCACGAGCCCAAATTTTTCCTTTGGTAATGATCTAGTTTATCCTCAGTTTCTTTAGAGAAGCTTCCTTATATATATATATATACACACAGTGAACCCTCGCTATAACGCGGTTCACTTTTCACGGTCTCGCTACTTCACGGATTTGCATAGTGCATTGTGTTCTGCATTCTGATTGGCTAAACAGTCTCTCTGCTTCTTCTCTACGTTTTAGTCAATAAGCTTGCGGTTTAATA
>CM045739.1:39032500-39042500 GCA_024760905.1 Plotosus lineatus
CAAGCTTTATTACCATCCCCAAGGGGACTACAGATTTTAGGTGGTTTTGAATTAATTGAAACCTCATAGGACAATCATCTATAGGATATAGCATGACATAAAACATCACTTCTGCCAAAAGGATAAATAATTCCATAAAGCAAGAGCTCAGGTAAAAATGTCCAGCACAGTGAACTGTATATTACTGTGAAGTGAAACAACTCGATCACATCGTTCGTGTGTCGTCATGGAGACATCATGGTGATAATCAAACACAAAATTGGGGGAAGCCGCCCACTGCCATGCAGTACAGTACTGTATACGTAATGAAAACACGCACGCGCAACGAAATGTTGACACTGACCATGTGGTCCGACTCCGGATGACACAGTATACACACCACCTGTCCAATTTCAGCCATGTCTGCAGACACTCTTGATGTCTTTCTCATCATCTACGACCAGTGAGTGAACAAATCATATATTTTGTGACGTGTTAAAAGTGCATGAATGTCGTCACCTTGTTTTTTGTGATTTCGTCACAAGCCTTTCAGATCCTGCATGGGCGCCCGCCTTATTGGAGGTCACGTGATGCAAACTTGACGCCAATTCGCCAACCTTTGAAATCAATGACTAAAACAGATCATTCTAAAATCGGGTTAAAAAAAAAAAACTTTAAATCTTGCAAGAATTGTGAATTATGGTTGTGCTTTATGTCATCATTGTCTCTGAGTCTCTATTCTTTTCTTTTGGGCTTTTTCCATTCTTAGGAGTCACCACAGCGAATCATCTGAATCGCAAATTTGATTTGGCGTAGGTTTTTACGTCGGATGCCCTTCCTGTCACAACCCTATACAAGACGATGTTGAGGCCAGCGATGTTGTTTAGAAACAGTGGCGCTGGGGAAAAGACAGGAGGCAGAGCTGGAGGTAGCAGAGATGAAAATGTTGAGGTTCTCTTTGGGAGGAACGAGGATGAATAGGATCAGGAACGAGCACATCAGAGGGACAGCACATGTAAGAGGTTTTGGAGACAAAGTCAGAGAGGCTAGATTGAGATGGTTTGGACATGTGCAGAGGAGATATAGTGAGTATATTGGTAGTAGGATGCTGAGGTTGGAACTATCGGGCAGAAGGCCTAGAGGAAGACCAAAGAGACGATTCATGGACGTGGTGAAGGAGGACATGAAGGCAGTTGGTGTAAGAGAAGAGGATGCAAAGGATAGGGTGAGATGTAGGCGGATGATTCGCTGTGGCGACCCCTGACGGGAACAGCCGAAAGGAAAAGAAGAAGTCTCCAGTTTCCTCCCACAGTCTAAAGGCATGCATATTAGGCAAATTGAATATTCTCAATTGCCCCTAGGTGTGAATGTGAGTGAATGGCTGTGTGTGCATATACCTCACCTTCGCCTGGAGTCGGCTAGCAGGGGCCCCAGCCTGATTGCTAACCTACTAAAAAATTAAATGGTTCAGAAATAACTGAAATTATAATAATTATTATTATAATGGTGATGACAACGTAATAACAAACGCTGTGATAATTCCTGCTGTATGGTATTAAAAATTTTGTTTCTCACATCAACTAGTCAAGAGATGCACAATGCTCCAGACAAAGACAGGACATGGCAAACTGTCTGAGAAAAAAATAAAAAAATAAAAAATAAAAAAATAATAATAATAAGTGGTACGCACCCAGTGCAGATAAATGGATTATCAAAGGCCAACCATGTCTCCCACTGTCTATGGTGAGAGGTTTCCTACAGGGACTCTTGTCCCTCCATTTAGGTAGGACTAAGCTAGATAGGCTTAAAAGTATATGCTAGCTAGCACAGCTCTCCAAATTTTTTTAAAAATAAATCTGTTGATCACTGCATTAATGTGTTTACAAATCTTCCGATTATGGTGGTAAAGTTCACAGTCCATATAAATTCGAGATATGATTTACTGTCTATTTTATATGTGCTATGTTCAAGCCTTCATCTTAATGCCGACTGACTCTAAATGTACTGAATTTTACTGTTTGGTTGGGCTGTGAACAACGTGCTGTGCCATCCAGCAATAAAGGTTAAAGAAAAGCTATGATCTTAGAGACCAAAACCATTTAAAGCGGATTGAAGCAAAGTGAAAAACTATTCTGTGGTCAGCTGATTTGATCAAACTAGGATGCCATATCACCTGGACCAAAGAAAAGGACCATCTGTCTGTACCGATGGGTGCTCAGTTCAAAAGCCTGCATCTCTCAAACTGATTTCTGGAAGTGTTTCTGAGCCCAAGCAGTGATTTCCATTGCAGATCTATGCCTGTTATAAATGCAGTGCAGCATGAACATTTGGAACGGAAGCGTTCAGTTGTTGAGAATGTACAGTATATATTGTATATATTCTCCATCCTGAACGGTATATACTGTATAACTGTATATTCGCCATCCTGAACTGCAGCTACCAACCGAGACACCTTTCTAACCAGACTGCTTACCCATGCTAACCTAAACCAACTGACGCTTCACTTAATTCTACACTAATTCTAATTACACGAAAAAAGGAAAAATAAATAAAATCAAACTATTTATTTACTTTGTTATAATATGTACTGGTTTGCCCACTTTTCTCACCTCCTTAGAGAAAATTTTGATCATGCATACATACATGATATGAACCCAGAGACTATACAACAGGATGAAGAGCTGGAAACCCTGAATAGTGACTTTACTGAGAATGAAGTTTTGTATCACATTGATAAACTTTCCAATAATAAGTCACCAGGACCAGATGGAATTGCAATTGAATTTATTAAGGCTTCAAAGAATTATGTCAGCAAATATTTAAAAGTGCTGTTTCATAAGATTTTCTATGCAGGCACTTTTCCAGTTTTATGGGGGAAAAGCATTATTTGTCCTTTTTTATAAATCAGGTGTGAAAGGTAATCCTAGTAATTATCGAGGCATATCATATCTCTTATTGACTCAGTTTGTAAGATTTTTACTTCTATTCTCAATAACAGGTTAAAGGTTTGGTGTGAGAATAAGAATATTATTGATGAATCCCAGGCAGGTTTTAGGGCTAACTACTCTACTATTGATCACATATTTTCACTCCAGGCCATGGTGCAGAAATATTCGTGTAAGAAGAAAGGGAGGTTTTATTGTCTATTTATAGATTTCTCCAAGGCCTTTGATACGGTTAATCACAACAGTTTACTGTGGAGTTTGCAGAAAGTTGGTATTTGTGGCAGATTTTATAACATTCTCGAATCAATGTATGGTAATCTATCAGCTTGTGTTCGAACATCCCATGGTTGTAGCATAGGCACAAGACAAGGGTGTATCCTGAGTCCCCAATTGTTCATAATTTTTATAAAGCAACCCGTAGAGTGTATGGAACAGTTTGGTGGTTGAGGTTTATATATTTCTCCTAATGTTAGTAATTTGTATGCTCTAATGTTTGCGGATGATGATGTCATCAGTCTCGGATAGTGCTCTCCAGCTGCAGAAGAAAATTTATGGTTGAGAAAAATTTTGTCAACTTACTGGAATGAAAGTGAATATTGCAAAGACAAAGGTTATAGTTTTTAGGAATAGTGGTCCTCTGAGATATTATGAAAAATGGTTTTTGTGTAGTCAGAGGCTAGAGGTTGTTTCTTATTATAGGCATTTGGGAATTGTGTTCACACCTCGGCTAGTTTGGATGAAGGCTCAGACTACTCTACCTCTCAAGCTAATAAGGCTCTTATGGCTATCCATAGATATCAAAAGAGAGCAGGGGTCTCGGCTTTTGTATATCTTTTAAAATATTCGATGCTATGGTTAAACCCATATTATGTTATGGTTCAGAAATTTGGGGTACCACTTATTGTAAAATTATTGAGCTTCTTCTTCTTGTCCTTTCGGCTTTTCCCTTCAGGGGTCGCCACAGCGAACCAACTGCCTTCATGTCCTCCTTCACCACATCCATGAATCGTCTCTTTGGTCTTCCTCTAGGCCTTCTGCCTGGTAGTTCCAACCTCAACATCCTACTACCAATGTACTCACTATCCCTCCTCTGTACATGTCCAAACCATCTCAATCTAGCCTCTCTGACTTTGTCTCCAAAACGTCTTACATGTGCTGTCCCTCTGATGTGCTCATTCCTAATCCTATCCATCTTCGTTACTCCCAGAGAGAACCTCAACATTTTCATCTCTGCTACCTCCAGCTCTGCTTCCTGTCTTTTCCCCAGGGCCGCTGTTTCTAAACCATACAACATCGCTGGCCTCAACACCGTCTTGTACACTTTTCCTTTCATTCTTGCCGATACCTTCCTATCACACATCACACCGGACACTTTTCTCCAACCATTCCAACCTGCCTGCACACGCTTCTTCACCTCTTTTCCACACTCTCCATTGCTCTGGATTGTTGAGCCTAAGTACTTAAAATCCTCCATCTTCGTTATCTCTGCTCCCTGTAACCTCACCATTCCTGTTGGGTCCTTGGCATTCATACACATGTATGTAAAATTATAAGATAAGATAAGATTTAAGATGGCGCCGGGTGACCTGCAGCCAGTTACAGGAGCTCTTCAGTTTATTTTTCTTTTTTTTCTCTTTTCTATTGTATATAGGTGTGTTTCTTTATCTTTTTTCAAATTTTCTTTTTCTTTCTTCAATCCTGCATCTGGAAAACATACTTTCATGATGCTTTTGTTCTTCTGTGCACTTTTATTTTCACTTTTTGGATCGGCGTCAGGAAACTCATTCACCGACGGCTCTGAGCAACGCAGGTCTTACACACGTGAGACCCTCCTCGGCCTGCGCGCCCCCGCCCTCCTTCACGCGGAAAAGCCCGTTGTTCCTTTGGAAATACGGAGGAAAAGGAGAGGCTGCAGAGGGGGACGAAAGACGCGGAGGACATGTGTTCCCTCTGTCATCATGGGAAATGTCCGCGCGATCGCCAACAAGACGGAGGAGCTGGCGGCGCTGACCCGGCAGCAGAGGCAGTACCGGGACTGCAGCCTCATGTGTTTCTCGGAGACGTGGCTGAATGAACTCACACCGGACTCTGTGGTTTCTCTTCACGGATTTACACTCGCGCGTGCAGATCGGAGTGTAACGGAGAGCGGTAAGAAGAAAGGAGGGGGCGTGGCGGTCTATGTGAATGAACGATGGTGCCACCCGGCAAACGTGCACGTGAAGGAGCAGCTGTGCACGCGGGACGTGGAGCTGCTCGCGGTAAGCGCGCGGCCATATTATCTACCGAGGGAGTTTTCACACGTGATTGTGTTTTGCGTGTACATTCCGCCCTCGGCTGATGCGGCGGCCGCGTGTGAGCGTCTACACAGCGCCGTTAATCAGACACAGACTCGTCACCCCCGCGCCATGATTCTGATCAGCGGGGACTTTAACCACGCCCCTCTCTCCGCCTCTCTTCCGACGTTCACGCAATACGTGAAGTGCGCCACAAGAGACAATAAAACACTGGACTTACTGTATGCAAATGTGAAGGACGCTTACAGCTCCTCCCCCCTCCCCCCACTGGGACGCTCAGACCACAACCTGGTCTACCTGCTCCCCAATACACACCCAGGGTGCGAAAGGAACCTGCACAGAAGAGGTCTGTGAAAGTGTGGACCGAGGAGACCAACGAGAGGCTTAGGGACTGTTTCCAGACCACAGACTGGAGCATGCTCTGTGACTCCTTTGGTGATGACATCGACGGCCTCGCACACTGTATCACCGACTACATGAACTTCTGCGTGGACAGCACTGTGCCAACACGGAGGGTACGGTGCTTCTCCAACAACCACCCATGGGTCACCCCTGAGCTCAAAGTCCTCCTGAACCAGAAAAAGAGGGCTTTCATCTCGGGGGACAGAGAGGAGCAGAAGAAGGTCCAGCGTGAGCTCCAGTGGAGGATCAGGAGGGCAAAGAAGGACTATGGGAAGAAGATGGAGGAGAAGCTGGCTCAGAACAACGTGGGACGTCTGGAGAGGACTAAAGACCATGTCTGGATTTGGGCAGAGTGTCAGAGGGACAGCTGATGGTGACCCGATTCTCCCCCCTCCCCCTCTGCACCCCTTCCCGTTCCCCTCCCCTCTTCACACGTCTCCAGACCAGCTGACACCTCCCCCCTCCCCAGGCCAACTTCACTTGACTGCTACAGCCAGACAGACACATCCCCCTCCCTCTGCAGCCCACCCCAGCCCCCCTTCTCCCTCACATCAGACCAGGTGAGGAGACAGCTGAGGCGACTAAATCAGAGGAAATCTGAAGGACCTGATGGCATCAGTCCCAGGCTGCTGAGGACCTGCGCAGACCAGCTCTGTGTGGTACTATGATACCTGTACAACCTGAGCCTCAGCCTGGAGAAGGTTCCAGTACTCTGGAAGACCTCCTGTGTGGTTCCGGTTCCCAAAACAGCACAAGCGAAGGAACCAGCCCACTACAGACCTGTCGCCCTGACCTCCCACCTCATTAAAACCATGGAAAGGCTCCTCCTTGAACACCTCCGCTCTATGGTGAGCCCCACCCTAGACCCGCTGCAGTTTGCCTACAGGCCCAACATCGGAGTAGAAGACGCCGTCATCTACCTTCTGCAGCGGGCACTAACCCACCTGGAGATCGCCGGCAGCGCTGTGAGGGTCATGTTCTTTGGCTTCTCCCGCCCTTTCCACACCATCAGGCCAGCGCGCCTGCGGGAAGCTGGAGGGCGTGGGAGTGGACGGGCATCTTGCTGCCTGGATTATTGACTACCTTACTAACCGCCCACAGTACGTGCGGCCGCGCTGCTGTAAGTCAAAGGTGGTAGTCTGTAGTACGGGGCACCGCAGGGCACCGTCCTCTCACCCTTCCTTTTAACATCTATACCTCGGACTTCATATATAACACAAACAGCTGCCACCTCCAGAAGTTCTCGGACGACTCCGCCATCGTGGGCCGTGTGTCAGAGGGGAACGAGCTGGAGTACCGGTCGGTCATCGTTGACTTCGTGGACTGGTGTGAGCGCAACCACCTGTGCTTGAACACTAGGAAGACGAAGGAGATGGTGGTCGACTTCAGGAGAAGCACTCAAACACACACACACACACACTTACTAGTGAACATCCAGGGACAGGACATTGAGACAGTGGACAGTTTCAAGTACCTGGGTGTTCACCTTAACAATAAACTGGACTGGTCCCACAACACCAACGCCCTGTACAAGAAGGGCCAGAGTCGCCTCCACCTTCTGAGGAGACTCAGGTCCTTCGGTGTATGCAGACCTCTGCTCAGGACATTTTATGACTCTGTGGTAGCCTCTGCAATCCTCTACGCTGCCATCTGCTGGGCCCCGGGCAGCACAGAGCGGGACAGAAAGAGACTGAACAAGCTGGTCAGGAGGGCCAGCTCTGTCCTCGGCTGCCCACTGGACTCTGTGGAGGAGGTGAGTGAGAGGAGGATGGTAGCAAAGCTCACATCCATCCTGGTCAACAGCTCTCACCCACTGCACCAGACTGTAGAGAAGCTGAGTAGCTCCTTCAGTGGACGACTGAGACATCCTCAGTGCAGGAAGGAGCGCTACCGCAGGTCGTTCATTCCCACCGCTGTCAGACTGTACAACGCCACTTTGTAACTGTCTGTGAAAATACCGGTTATGTGCAATAAAAACCCCGTGCACTTTAATCAACCACATCTACCCCACTGTGAACCATATCAACCCATCTACTCTGCACTCAGATACATATACACTTTAATATAGGCCAGTCTACAAAGTCGTTCCCTTCTTTTCTTTTATTGTTTATTAATTTATACTATTTATGTATCTATTTATTTATTTACTTATATAATATATATGTATGTGTGTATGTTTGTACTTGTATCTATTTTTGCACCCCCTACTGATGGTACCTCAAGAGCCTGTAACAGTGAATTTCTCCATTGTGAGATTAATAAAGCTGTATCTTATCTTATCTTATCTTATCTTATCTTCATACACATGTATGTAAAATTATTGAGCAAATACAAATAAAAACTTGTAAATATTTCTTGAAAGTTGGAAAAAATTGTTGTAATAATATGGTTTTTGGTTGAATGTGGCAGGTTCCCCCGACAAATTACTTATATGACAAGGGCCGTTAAATTTTGGTGTAGACTTTTAAGACTTCCAAGTTCTAGATTACCTCACCAGTTCTGTTTAATGTTGAAGGCATTAGATGAGTCTGGACGCACAACATGGGCATCGTATATATTAAAAATATCTTGTTCAGACTGGGGTTTAGTTTCACTTGGGTATCACAGGATATTGATGTTGATATTTTTATTTCAGTTTTTAAGCAGAGGTTATTGATAATCTCTTCCAAAATTGGCATTCATCATTACAAAACACATCTACGTCCTCTAGTTATTTACTGTTCAAGTCCCTTCTAAATGTTGAAACAGACATATAGCACTCAGATATAGCGTCTTATTTGAGAATCTATTTCACAAATTTTCGATGTGGTACTTTCAAACTTTGCACTGAGACTGGTAGATATAAAAATCTTCCTTATAATTTAAGATTTTGTCCTTTATGTGAGAAAAACAATATCTATGAAATTGAAGATGAAATCCATGTAATACTTTATTGCAAAGGCTACACGGGTATAACAAATACATTATTAAGTAAATATTTGAAGTACCCCTTATCACAACACAGTTTTATTAATATTATGTCATCAACTGATGTTAATGCAATTCATAAACTATGCTTATTTCTTATCCATGTTAAGAAAATCAGAAATTCAACTGGTCTACAACAATAGTTCATGCTTTAATTTATTCATTTTGTCTGTATTTTGGACTAATGGCCTTTTATTGAATAAACTGTATGTCTGTCTGTCTGTCTGTCTGTCTGTCTGTTATAATATGTATAGAGACAAGAGAAGAAATATGTCTGAACATTTTGGAGCTGGAGCAGGTAATGGGTGGCTGGTGGATAACAGGTGACAGCGTCCCCTTGTAAAATATACAAGTATCTTCTGTGGCAGTTAAAATTGATCAATCTTCATCCAGAAATACCACTGAAACGCTCAAATAACATTTCATTTCTGTACGTATTTCCATTCATTCATTTCATCACCTGCTTAATCCTAATTAGGGTCACAGGGAGGCTGGTGCCCATCTCAGCCGACTCTGGGTGAGGTACACCCTGGACAGTTTGCCGAGCCATCGCAAAGCCAACATTCACACAACCATTTACACTCACAGAGCGAGGGGTGGTTTGGAACAGCCAATAAGCCCTACTGTGTATTTTTTGACTGTGAGAGGAGACCCGGAGGAAACTCATGCAAGAATGGGGAGAACATACAAACTCCACACAGAAAAACACCTGAGCTGAGAATCGAACCCAGACCTTGCTATGAAGTGGATATGCTAACCACTGTGCCACCGTGCCGCCGTCCTATAGAAATAGTCTTCAACTTAATTTACAACCTAAAACATTTGACATCAGTACTGATACACGTTTTGTAAAGTGAGGTTGCTAGACTTTTTTTTTTTGTTAATTTGGTTCCAATATCCCAGATTAGGGTTTGTGAATTCCAAAATTCTGGTAGTTAACCATGTATGATATCAACATCAAATTCAACAGTGCTCCAGGGTACCCAAAATTAATTCCTATTGTTTGATAACAGCCACCAGTCCATAGTATGTTGTCCTATGACATGTTCATGTCAAGCATTTTGGAAGTAAGTAAGTTAAAACTATGGCACAATTTCTCATTCCATTAAACACATGTTCATACATGAATGGTGTGAGGCTGGTGGGGTAGTGGTTAGGGTGCTGGGCTCATGATCAGGAGGTGTTTGAATCCCAGTTTGACCCCCACTGTACTAAGAACCCTGGGCAAGGTCTTAACCGCAAGTGTGCCTCTGTTCACCCAGCAGTATAAATGGGTACCAGTAAAATATACTGGGAAAGAAACCTGCGATGGACTAGCGTCCCATCCAGAAGGAATTGAACTCCTGGTTGCTTCACGCTACGGAAACTGGGGATAAGCACCGGCCCGATGAGCCACTTGGCTCGGGTGTAAAA
>CM045739.1:39047500-39197500 GCA_024760905.1 Plotosus lineatus
GGCAGAAACACACTGACGGCTTTGCAGCTCCTCTTGTCAGCAATGGTTCTTTTACATGAACCTCACACCATAGACAGTGAGAGACATGGCCGAGCTTTGATAACCCAATTAGCTGCACTTGGGGAGGGGGGGGGGGGGGGCAGCAGTGACAACCTTGTGGAGAGTGGGACTCGAATTTCCAACCT
The DNA here is from genome assembly GCA_024760905.1 of Plotosus lineatus. Classification (NCBI taxonomy): domain Eukaryota; kingdom Metazoa; phylum Chordata; class Actinopteri; order Siluriformes; family Plotosidae; genus Plotosus; species Plotosus lineatus. The sequence continues at coordinate 39,047,686 of CM045739.1, forward strand.
TAGGATCAGCGATCCATCGCCCTATACCACTAGGCCACCCCTGCCCTCAGTAGGTTCATTGGCTGTTCCAAATCACCCATAAGTGTGAGCGTGAATATGAATGGTTGTGTGAGGGTTGGTCCTACAATGGCCTGGTACGCTATCCAGGGTGTACCCCACCCTCGCCAACATGGGCGTGTTGGTTTCCTCAGGGTACTCCCGCAGTCTAAATACATGCACATTAGGTTAGTTGGCTGTTCCAGATGGCCCATGTGTGTTGGCCCTGTAATGGGCTGGCAATCTGTTCAGGGTGTACCCTGCCAGTTTCAGCTGAGATAAGTTCCATCCTCCCCATGACCCTTATAGGATTACAAATGAGTGAGTGGCAGTAGTTTAGCAAACTAGATAAGCATGGGGAAGAATGTGAGTAAATAATTTTTTATTTCTGAATTTTCTTTCTTGAATGCCAACTGAACTCTTCCCTGGTGTGGTGTCTCAGGCATGTCCACCTAGAAAGAGACCTCACAGTCAACCCAGAACATGCTGGAAGGACTAGATGTCCCCCTGAGAGAGCTGGAGGAAGTGGCTGGGGAGAGGGACATCTGAACCTCACTGTTTAGGCTGCTGCCCCCGTGACAGACCTCAGATTATGTGGAAGAAGATGAAGATGAATTTTTTTATATGTATATTTTTTGTATATTTTTTTATTTTTCATTAGAATTAATTTAAGAGGCACAAACATGATCTTAGATGAGGAGAATTTGTGTGTTTTTGAAGCGATATAAAATACATACTGTACATGTTTGAGCTGCAATCATCCATCAGTGGTGCTGATAGTAATAAACAATAAAATTTCAGGGTCATCATGAGGAGGCATCAGAAGACACTATATGACCAAAAGTATGCGGACACACGAAACCACACTCCAATAAATTACCTTAACGGAGGGTTTGAGATCAGGGCTCTGTTCAGGCCAAGCATGTTCTTCCACCAACCTTGGAGAAGGTTATAAACCTTTCTTTGTACACATTTTTATAGCATAGAAAGACATTTTAGCAAGTTATATGCTACCATATACAATGATACCTTGACTTATGAAATTAATCGGTTCCGAGGGCAAGCTCATATGTTAAAATGTTGGTTAGATAAAACAAAAATTCCTATAGGAAATAATATAAAACCAATCAATCCGTTCCATCCCACTTCCAAAATCATATAACCTGACACAAACACGTATATACTGTATTTCACCTAATATATTAAAGAAACCATGTACAAACAAATATTTAGTAATAATAATAATCATAATCATAATAATAATAATACATGTACATTGTAACATTGTAATACATGTACGTGTAACATGAATAATAATTAATAATAAATAGTAATAAAAGAAGAATAAACAATAAGTCAACTAACCCTTCCGATCATCTACTGCGGTGAAGATGTCATGTGGACAGGCATGAGGTGGTGCGTAACAAAGAAGGAGGAGGAGAATTTGTGCATGTGCACACTATGAATGCCAATGAGGAAAGGCTTGTGGTGAGCTCCCACAAGGCCAGTGCTTCTCAAATCGTAGGGCGTGGTGTGATACCAGGGGGGCACATATGACCCTGGGGAACATGCTTTTTTTTGACATATCCTACTAGAATTAAGTGTAATTGTGCATCAATGCAACAATAGGTGGCAGTGGCAGTCTCACTGTGTTCCTTAAGGTGTAGGGAAAAAGCACCGAGCAAACGATATGAAGTGCAGAAAAAACTATTTATAGTCACGCAAGGGGGCGTGTGAAATGTTTTTTTTTTTTTTCCTATAGGGGGCATCACAGAAAAGAATTGAGAAGTACTCCATAAGGCGTTCTCAGAGCGCAGAGGAATACACACGGAAGAATACGAGGCTAATCAGCCCGGAAAAGCCATTTCCCCAGCAGAGCTCGTAAATCAAAATTTTGCTCGTTGGATGGTGTGATTGAAGCTTGTATCATGGAAAATTCATTATAAAAAACTCTCGTAAGTCAAGGTACCACTGTAGTTTGGGAAAGGCCCACATAATGCATTGGTGTGATGATATCCAGGTGTCCACATAATTTTGGTCATATTGCTAACTAACTATTTCTGACTCTCACTGATCAAGGAGTCCACACAATGTGATTTCATTCAATGCTATGAACTGAATAAACTTTATAAATCACGACACAGCTTATTAATCAGTGGTTGGTGGCATTGTGACTGAAGACACTCCAAATAATGCTTTGTCGAGCCATTTCGCTGCTTTGTAGGAGTTTCCTGTACTGTAATATCAGAGACATTTAAGTTATTCTTTATCCACTTGAACTTTGAGTTCATCATACCTACCTAGCCCAACAAACGTATTTTAATACTTAAACAATTCTTAGATGGATAAGCCTCAGGAAAACTACTCCAGGGTATGAAAGTGTCATTCACATTATTGGTAGTGTTACCCGATCTCCCTGGTGCTCCTGTGGATCTGGTGCAATCCATCATGAGACATATAATTCATCTCAAAACTCTAATCTTTGATTGAGATTTCCTTTCAGCTTTTTCCCTTTATCAGGGGTCGCCACAGTGAATGATTCGGATGTTTGATTTGGCGTAGGTTTTTACATCAGATGCCCTTCCTGACACAACCCTTTAGCAAGGGACAGAAACGCGCTGAGTGACCACCTTGTGGAGAGTGGGAATTGAACCCCCAACCTTAGGATCAGCGATCCAGCGCCCTATACCACTAGACCACCACTGCCCCTAAAACTCTAACCTTTGATTACATAGCTAAAATTTGATTCGCAGACAGTTAATAAGATCCAGGATAAGTGACAGAAACAAGTTTTAAAGTCGTCATCATCATCATCATCATCATCATCATCATCATCATCATCATAATCATCATCATCATCATCATCTACTGCTGCTGAATCTGGGGTCGGGCCATGGGGCAGCAGCCTAAGAAATAAGGACCAGACATCCATCTCCCTAGCCACTTCCTCCAGCTCTTCCGGGGATACACCAAGGCATTCCCAGACCAGCCGAGAGACATAATCCCTCCAACATTATTTATGCTTATAAAATACTTGCAGACAGTTACGCTAATATTTTCAGTGGATTTCAAGAAACAGGAAATGGCCAAATCTGGCGAGTGTATGTTATTGAAGGGATATTTGCTCCTATCGCGGTTGGTGAGTGTTGGTACTGGTCTAGTTGGCAGCTATATGTCAAGGGCTCATGATGATTGTCATAATATCTTGGCTGTTAACATATTTCCTTTACAGGAAGTAGTCGAGTCCATATTTTTTAATAATCTTTGGTGAAATGTTTTATGCAGAGTATAAATGCTTACAGCTGGAATCCACCAGTTTCTTTTCAATTTACCCGAAATCTACTTATTGTCCAAGTTCTATATTCTACAGTTGTATTACACAATAATTTTGTCAAAAATAAACCAGAGAGTTGTCAAGCTTATACATACGGAGCCTGGACCTCCTGTGCTCCCGTTAGACCCGCCCCTTCCACTGTAAATACCCCTTGAGTCAAAGTGATAGGCAGTGGGTTTACAAAGGAGATGAGTGCTGTCATCTTACGTGATACCATTGCTTCTCCAATCATCTGAAATATTACACTGAGATTAGGAATGCTTGTCAAATAGTCGGTCAATATTTACTGAATAGAATCATTGGACTGTTTTTGTGCGTTACCTTGATGTGAAGCTTGGGCATTTTTAAGGGGATATTGACCTCATGGAGGATGGTATGATGGCTGATGGTTTGAAGGAGTGCTGTGACTCTGATCAGATGATGCTCGGATACACAAGCTCCATAATGATCATACCGAAGCCTCATCACTTCTTTATGAGCTGAAGATCAATGACAGAAAATATAGTACTGGTTTAAGAAGCGTGAGGTCATTACACAGAAATTCCAGACCGAGGCTTTGATGTACTGACAGCAATTGTGTGGTCGGTGCATCAAGACCAAGGAGTAGAAAGTTAAGAAGTTATATATTATATGGCATTTTTGCAAAACTAAATGCAAAACCAGTATAGGTTGATGTTTATTTATCAGTCATCTGATTGTATACATTGTGGGTGCTATATATTACAGTACAGGGAAATTAATATTTGTAAAAAGTGATGCCGTGGCTTGCAGGTTCACCTCACAGCAAGAAAGCTAGGGTTCGATTCCCGGGCTCGGGTGTCTCTATGTGGAGTTTGCATGTTCTTCCCATGCACGGGTGGGTTTCCTTCAGGTAGTCTGGTTTCCAAAAACATGTACAATCCAAAAACATGCACGGTAGGCTGATTGACTGTCCAAATAGCCCATGTGTGCATGTGTGTGTGTGTGTGTGAGTGTGTGTGCATGTGTGTGCGAATGGTTGAGTATGTGTTGGCCTGCAGTGGTCTAGTGAGCTGTTCAGGGTGTACCCTGCCTTTGTCCGGAGTCAACTGAGTCAGCTACCCGCAACCCTAATTAGGATAAAATGATTTAAAAAATGGAAGAAAAATGTTTTTTGACAAACTTACAATGATAATTCCTATTCAAACCAGTGTGTCCATGGTAAACATTTATTGTTATGGCCTGTGTTTTTGGGGACTTTGAATTTGGCGGCTGTTTTTGCCCAGCGGTGCAGGCTCCGGCGGAGGGGCATGGCTGAACTGTGCGGGCTGAGTGCAGTGCACACACCCGATCCCACTTCCTAACCTACCCCTCTATAAAAACAAGCATTGCGTTCACCTCGGTGCCAGAAGACTGTCCCGCATCACGCCATCGCTTCCCTGTGTCCTCTCTGGCCCCTGGTTCCAGCTCCACGCTCGACCAGTTTCCCACGTCTCAGTTTCCCAGTGCTTGTTGTTTGGTGTGTTTCTCTTCATCACCACTCAGTTCTCATACTTACTTCCTGCTTTCAGTGTCTCCCCTTCAGTAATAAATCAGCTCTGTGTCCTCTTACACTGTCTCCTGCATTTCTGGGTTTGGCTGAAAGTTCATTCCGCAACAGTTTATGAGCCTGTTGTCTTTCCTCTTCACCTATTTCTTCTTTTTTTAAATTAATTCCTCATCGACTTACTCGCAGCAGTGGTGTCCTGGTGGTAAGGTGCTGGATCACTGATCCTAAGGCTGGGGGTTCAAACCCCACTCTCAATGGGTTGTCACTGTCCACCCAGCGCAGCTAACTGGGTTATCAAAGGCCGGCCATGTCTCCCACTGTCTATGGTGTTCATGTATGTTCTATGTATTCTATATTCTATTGTTATATTCTAATATTCTATGTTCATGTAAAAGAACCATTGCTGACTTTCAACAAGAGTAGCTGCATAGCCCGTCAGCGTGTTTCTACACTGTGATGGCCTGGCAAGCTGTGCAGGGTGTACTCTGCCCTCACCCGGAGTCGGCTGGGCTTGGCGCCAGCCTCCCAGCAACCCTAATTAGGATTAGGTGGCTATAGAAAATGAATGAATGACTCTATTTACTATTACTGTAAGTAATAATCGTTCGGTATTTTTTTCCAACCGTCACATATTAGCAAATCTGCTTTGTATTTATGCCACCTAGTTTGTCCAGCTGTACGTATTCACCTGTGTATTAAGTATGAAGTCACTTTTATTTCACTGGAGGAATAAATTTGCATGCTGACTCAGTTTTCTATTGTTCACACGGTTAGCATTTACTGTACACCGTGATGTCTGTATCTGTACGAGTGGACAATTTAGATCTACTTCACGTTACAGTACTTACCTTTCTGTGCAGGCACTGTGAGATTGGCAGTCTTCCTTTGGCATTCTCCACGATGGAGACTGTTGTATGTCACAGCATTAGATGTGACTATGAGCTGAGCAGGCGTGTCTTCTCCGCCGACATTATGCACCTCTACAATTATATCAAAGTCTGTTCCGTGAATGGCTTGAGCATGCTTGATAGACATCTCCAGCATGCCAGGCTGTCCATCTTGCCTCACCACTTGTTTCCCTGCCTTTTCATAGACTTTTCTCTCCATTAGGGAACCTGATGGAGGAGTGAAATTGGTGACTATTAAATAGTAGTTGATTATTATGTAGGTATATTATCTACAATGCAGAGAGATAGATCACTGATGAGTTTAACCACATACCTTCAGGATATTTGTAATTAAAAGTGATGTCTTCCCTGTAGTCTCCATACACGCTTTTAGTGCTGATATTTCTACCTACAGTTGTGCTGTTCACTGACACTCTTACTTTCTCTTCATCTGGATGAACAATCCAGTAAACTATGTCTGCATTCACTTCCGAGAACACAAATGGTGCGTCATATTTTATCCCCACTTCACCCTCTCGCACCGCTTTCACTGGACATGGCCCACAACAATATACACCTAGAGTTAGGAGGAAAAGACATGATTTTTTTTAAGTACTGTATTTATTTTAATCCTGTTAAGGGGAATTACTCCAAGTGCACAGTGATATATTTTTGCAAATAAAAAAATTGTTTATATAAATTCTTACAAATAGAATCACATTTAACACAATTTAATTGGTTATTGTTAAACTCCGTCCTTTCGATGAGAAGGTGTAGACATCTACTGGTGGCTTGTGTTGTCCATTTAAAGCAGTGCTTCTCAATTATTTTCTGTAGCGCCCCCTCTAGGAAGAAAACAACATTCACGCACCCCCCAAACCACCACCCGCCCGCCAAACACCACCCCGCGAGCAACTATAAATAGTACAAACGCTCCCGACTTACGTTTTTAATTGGTTCCAGACGGCCAAACGTAGAAAGTGAACGTAAGTTGTTACAGTGACGTATGACGTGTGACGTATGACGCTCATACTGTACTATACATCCATAAATACCATTACTGTATCTCATAAAACACACCTAAATCAATTATTATGAACATAACATTGTAAAATAATATCAAATATATTAAATAATATCAACATTAATTTCAAATAAATGAAATTCAAACAAAATAATTTCAAATTGATAAATTTTAATCAAATTCCCTCATCAAATATCAAATACAGTATCAAATATAACCTTTATAACCTTGAAACAAAGCGCGGGTTATACGGACTTCCAGTCTTTAAGTTTTATATATATATATATATATATATATATATATATATATATATATAGGGGATTTTCTGAGTAGATCCTTCCGTAGGAGAGTGCTCAATACTTTTTGGTAGAGCAAATAACAAAAATAAAAGGACAGGACAAAGACTTTCTATTGATACTCCATTTATCACTACAGATCTGTTTCGAGGGGTGGTGAAACCATCCTCTCTCTTCAGGTGATTATAGAAGAATTATTCTTCTATAATCACCTGAAGAGAGAGGATGGTTTCACCACCCCTCGAAACAGATCTGTAGTGATAAATGGAGTTTCAATAGAAAGTCTTTGTCCTGTCCTTTTATTTTTGTTTTATATATATATATGTCTGTCTTCCTTTCGGCTTTTTCCCTTTTACTCGGGAGTCGCCACAGCGAATCATTTTGATTCGCACGATTAATTTGGCAGAGGTTTTTACGTCGGATGCCCTTCTTGTCACAACCCTTTTAGCAAGGGATAGAAACACGCTGACGACTTTGCAGCCTACATATATATATATGTATATATATATATATATATATATATATATATATATATATATATATATATATATATATTTATATATATATTTATATATATATATTTGCAGCCTATATATATATATATATATATATATATATATATATATAGAAATATATATATATAACTCAACTGGGAAGAAGGAGAGGCACTTTCAGTCTCGTTTGTAAACAATGGCCGCAGCGTCATTACGTCAGCGTACTATGTAGGTACGTCTAAACTCAAAATTTGACTTTTTTTTTAAAAAAAAAGTAAAAGCGAAAAAACGTAAAATGGATGAACGTAAGTCGGGGAGCATCTGTATTATATGTCTATACAATTGTTATTAGTACACCGCTGCATAACATTGTATCTTTATTAACATTAAAAACAAAAAAGAAAGAAATATAGTTCAACTTACAATAGATAAAAACTTAATTAATATTCTTAATCTGTAACTGAAAACATTTAAAGTGCACCAATGTGCCTGAAATTTAAAAAAATACATCCTTATTTAAACTCATTCAACTTATTTATGACTTAATATCGCTGTCTCTCTCCACCTTTCCCTTCGTTCCTGTTTGAAAATTTTCCATATTGTTCCTTGAGGGGTTGTTTACTGCACTTCATATTGCTTGCTCATGCAAAAAACTGCTACACCATAGCACAACAAAAGGGGGTGCCACTGCCAACTATTGGAGTGGAGGTGCAATTACACTCAATTCTCGTACACTATTCCAGAAAAGCATGTTCCCCAGGGAATCACACCACGCCCCAAGGGGGTCACAACCCACGATTTGAGAAGCACTGATTTAAGGCAACAGTAGTAGACAAAGTAGACATACTTACTGAGCACAGTCAACCTGTACTGCAATCAAAGAATTTATTGAATTTTGATTGCTATCTTTTCTATGTGCCCTGTAATGGTCTGGCCAGCTGTGTGTGGTGTACCCCACCTTTCCCTAGTGTTGGCTCAAACGGGCTCAGTACGAGACTGACTAACTTTTGAGATTTTAACTCGATGAAGGACAAACGACACTGATGATTCTTTCTTCCTTTCAGATTTTTCCCTTTTCTTGGGAGTCGCCACAGCGAATCATCTGATTCGCATATTTGATTTGGCATAGGTTTTTACGTCGGATGCCCTTCCTGTCACAACCCTTTTAGCAAGGGACAGAAACATGCTGACGGCTTTGCAGCTACTCTTTACGAAAGTCAGCAATGGTTCTTTTACATGCCTCACATCATAGACATAGACTTTGAATGTTGGAACTATGCAAAGAAAAGATAGAGAGCTGGCTGCCTTGATGCAGTGGAGGAAGGTGGACATACTGTGTGTTCAGGAGACCAGGTGGAAAGGTAGCAAAGCTAAAATCTTAGGAGCAGAGTTTAAGCTGTTTTATCATGGTGTGGATGGGAAGAGAAATGGAGTAGGAGTCATCTTGAAGGAGGAGTTTGTCAGGAATGTTATAGAAGTGAAAAGAGTGTCAGACGGAGTGATGAGTCTCAAGTTAGAAATTGAAGGTGTGATGTTCAACGTTGTTAGTGCTTATGCCCCACAGGCAGGATGTGACCTAAAAGAGAAGGAGTGAGTTAGATGAAGTGATGCAGAGTACCCCCAGAGGTGAAAGAGTGGTCATTGGTGCAGACTTCAATGGACATGTTGGTGCAGGCAACAGAAGGGACGAAGAAGTGATAGGCAGGTTTGGTATCCAGGACAGGAACACAGAAGGACAGATGTTGATCGATTTTGCAAAAAGGATTGAAATGGCTGTGGTGAATACTTTGTTCCAGAAGAAACAGGAGCATAGGGTGACTTATAAAAGCGGAGGTAGGAGCACACAGGTAGACTACATCTTGTGTAGACGATGCAGTTTGAAGGAAGTCAGTGACTACAAAGTAGTAGCGGGTGAGAGTGTTGCCAAACAGCATAGGATGGTGGTATGCAGGATGACGCTGATGGTGAGGAAGGTGAAGAAGGCAAAGGCAGAGCAGAAGACAAAATGGTGGAAGCTGAAAAAGGAAGGTGGTCAGGAAGAATAATTACATTTGTACTATTATCTCAAACTGATAAAAAGAAAATTTGGCGTGGTCAGGATTTATAAAGGTGCAGACTCCCACCTGAAGTGAACATGGCAATCAGCCGAGTCAGTTTCTTCCTTTCTTATTTTATGTTTCTTTGCAGTTTTGTTTTTGATAATTATCTTTTATTTTTTTGGGGCTGTACCCTTTTTCTTTTTAATAGCTCAAAACTGGCCTGCGCGACTTAATACCTGATATGATGGGTCACATTTATCAAGACCATATCAACAATATCGAGAACAGATATCTGAAATATAATATTTCATGGCTGAATTTTTGGCCAAAGTAAAAATTTTAATTCCATTTTTATCAGATTGCCATGTTTGGACATATGCAGGTTTGGTTTTAAGCCCTCGATATGTGGAATAGTGTTGCTGAGGTGTCTGTTAATTTGTTACGGCCTACCATCACTCCTTTCCTGTGGGGTTGGGTCAAGTACTTGCCATCCATCATAACCTGGTGGTAGATCCTCTCTGCTCATCCAGGACTCCACCCAACAATGGAAATTCCTCAAAAAATGCAAAACTATTCAGACTCATCAAGAGTGTCTAAGACTAAAACGATTTAATGTACCAAAGCGCATGTGTTTTACCATATCATGTCAGTCCTGCCCACAGACACACGCTCGAGCTGCTCATTAAACAAACAATCCACGTTGATGTTACCATCGGTGTCATGGGCCGAAGTATAGTTTGTGACGCATCGAGTTGGAATGCCCAAACAGCGAAGAACTGCAGAGTTCAAAAGAAGATCAATGAAATCCAGCATGTTGGAACCATCAATACGCATACTGATATCAATTACATCTTAAAATGTTTATTCACAATCATAAAGAAAAGACTATAAAATCATTGTGGTTTGGAACTCATCAATTCTTTCTTACTTGTGCAGCCTACAGCACAGAAGACCCAACACTGGCCATAACGCACCCGTTGAGCCCCTCCCTCACTCCAGCGTCTCAGGATAGGAACACTGCCAGTCCATCGTGTAGGCGCCACACCGTCGCTGTAGTTACCATCCCAGCGCCCAAATATCACTCCACGGTCATCGTTTGCATTTACCTGCCAGTCATAAACATGTGTTTGTCCAATGCGATATTTGTCTAATGTTTCCCTGGCCCACAGTGTTACGCTGTCTCATCACTCCAGAGTCTCGATAACAATTACATTTTCATCTCCATCCAGGTGATCTGGTTATGACAGCTTACTGTTTTGGATGTTATAAGAGAATTAAGTACATCAAAACATGCAAAGTAATGATTGAATGGGACGCCCAGACCTTTGCCTTACCATTGCAGTAATTGTCCTGCTAATATAAACAGGATCTGCTCTTCTACTGATATCCATTTCAGAGTTTTTTATGGCAGCAGGGGAATTATCCAGTACCTCAAAGCAGATGTCCAACACGCCATGTTCAAACTAGAAAAAGAAAACACAACAATTATTCAACTCACATGTGTTGACCTTCTGGCCTCTGGCAGAAAAAATGCAACTTTTAAATAGTTTTCTGCCAATTTTCTCAGTGCCAGGTCCCACCTTCCGTTTTAGACATGAAACATAAAACATGTTGAGAAGACTGTACCGTAGATCAGCGGTCTCCAACCTTTCTATCACCGCGGACTGGTCAACGCTTGACAATTTTACCGCGGACCAGGGGGGAAGGTGTCATTGTCATTATGATTGTTTATATTGTAAATATAATTTATTATTATTATTATTATTATTATTATTATTATTATTATTATTATTATTCTCAGCAGCTGAAATAAAGATGGTTGGGAAGTAGAGCTTGAACTTTTCTAAAAAAAAAAAAAAAACACACAGGTGATGGTGCACCAGCTGAGAGAATAAAGGCTCAGGTTCATTCTCACCCAAAATCCCCACTATTGTATGAAACATGTCCAACACGCCTCTGTTCATGTGCCGGCCCCTTGTGGGTTACATTTTAGCGCTCAAATGACCGACATGGAACCGAGAGAAATAAAAGATTTTTTCAAAATAAAGATCATTCAGACTCAGATGATAAATAAAACGGAAACAATGACTTATTTCTTCTGCGGATCGGTACCAATTGGGCCGTGGACCGGTGGTTGGGGACCCCTGCCGTAGACTATCATCGGCGGCATGATAGAGTATTGTTTAGCATATCCGCCTCACAGCAAGAAGGTCCTGGGTTCGTTTTCTGGGCTCAAGGTTGTCCATATGTATGATTAGAGTGTAAATGGTTGTTTGCTTGTTAGCCCCGTGATGGTCTGATGAGCTGTTCAGGGTGTACCCTGCTTTCACCCTAGTAGAATTAAGCGCTTCAACTACTGCGTGAATGTACCTATTTATATTATCATATTAATAATACAGTAATTATATCACTAAATGCGTATTTATTGTTCGGAACAAGCAGGTCATGGGTTCTAAAAAAAATACAATTATGTATGCAAAGTGGTGCAGTATTTTTTCTCTCATGAGACCAACAGCAAGTGAAAAGTGCTTGCAACCAAAGCTCACAATCATACAGGGCTGGATGATGAATCATTCCTTCATGTTCATAGGAGTTAAAGATATGCTCTTTATGTATATGATGGGAAATATGCATTGCATTTCATTTGCTTAATCCAACTAAGGTCACAGAGGGACTGAAATACACCACACACACACACACACACACACACACACACACACACACACACACACACACACACACACACACACACACACACACACACATCATTACTGATTTGTTATTACATGAGCAGTAACATTTGTCCAGTTTGAACCGGATTGGATGTTAATTCATTCATTTGCTGAACCGCTGAATCATATTCGTGTTTCAGCAGTATCAGCTGTCTCTGGGTGACGGTCAGGTTAGGCTTGAATCCAAGTCTCGGACATTTCTGTGTGGAGTTTGCTGCATGTTCTCCATGTGCTTGCATGGGTTTCCTTTGAGTACTGGATGGTTTTTGTGTTTGTGTGTGTGTGTGTGTGTTGGTCCTGTGATGGTCAGGCAAGCTATTCAGGGTGTACCCCGCCTTTGTCCAGTGTCAGCAAAGACAGGCTCCAGCCTCCCTGTGGCCGTTTGACAAATAAGTGAGTCTTTTTTTTTTTGGCCTAAATGAAAATGAAGCTCACAGGGTGGAGGCTGTAGGCTCATGTTCGTAAGGCAAGCATTCTCACACATCTCAAAGAGAAACGCTTGACATCCAGGGAGAAAGATGACCCAGGCTGACCAGCCGCCCCCACCGTGCTTCTCTTGGCACACAGCTGCTACAATTCACACACCCTACCATCTATCTGCTGATTCTGACCACAGATTCCAACAGCATAAAAACCACCCATATATCCATCTCTCCTGTTAGCTGTCTCAGCCATGGCAATATATAAGGGGACAAGTTTGACCTTTGGTTCATTTTGGTTCATGGCCACTTCAGTGAGCTGCCACACTAATCATTTCAACTTTTTATCTACTGTGAAGTTTATTGTGTGTGCATTAGTACTTTTATACGGAATTAAAGGAGATCATACTGATAGTGTGGAAGAAAGTGTTACCTGTCCAAAGTTCCAGGGCAGGGTGGTCATTTGGTCCCATGAGCCCTGGTACAGAATGCCGTTCTCATTTAGGATGTACTCCTGCAGAAGCTCTTCGTCGGGCAAACACACCGAGTCGACTGCAAAATTACATTAATACCCGAACAGAGAGAATAGTTAAGGTACAGTGGAGTAAAAAGTCCACACACACACACACACACACACACACACACACACACACACACACACACACACACACACACACACACACACACACAAACACACACACCTGGTAAAATTCCAGATCTTTATGAGGTGACAAACAAACAAACAAAAAACCTCAGGAACCAAATTAATAACTTGAGACCTTTATCCACCTCTAATGTGATTCATAGCTGTTCGGCCAAGCAGATGTTTTATGGTTGAAAAATTATTATTATCATTATTATTTCAATAACATTCATTCATTCATTCATTCATCGTCTTCTGCTTCTTCCAGGATCGGGTCGCAGAGGCAGCAACCTAAGCAAAGAGGCCCAAACATACCTCTCCCCCCACGTCCTCCAGCTCTTCTGGGGAGACACCGAGGCGTTCCCAGACAAGCCGAGCGATATAGTCCCTACAGCGTGTTTTAGGTTGACCCCGGGGTCTCTTCCCGGTTGGACATGCCCGAAACACCACACCAGGGGTGCGTTCGGGAGGCATTCTAACCAGATGCCCGGGCCACCTCAACTGGCCCCTTTCAATGCGGAGGAGCAGCGGATTTACTCCGAGCTCTCCCTGGATGGTAGACCTTCTCACCTTATCTCTAAGGGAGAGCCCGGCTACTCGGCAAAGGAAGCTCATTTCAGCCGCTTGGATCTGCGACCTTCTTCTTTCAGTCACTACTCTGAGCTCGTGAGCATAGGTGAGGGTTGGAACGTAGATCAACTTCAATAACATGATCCCATAAATAAGAGCAGTGGTGGCCTGGTGGTCAAGGTGCGGAATCACTGATCCTAAGGTTGGGGGTTCAAGCGCCACTGTCCATGGGTTGTCACTGCTGTCCCCCTCCAGGGCAGTTAACTGGGTTATCAAAGGCCGGCCATGTCTCTCACTGTCTATGGTAAGAGGTTCACGTAAAAGAACCATTGCTGACTTTCGACAAGAGTAGCTACATAGCCGTCAGCGTGTTTCTGCCCTGCGATGGCCTGGCGAGCTGTTCAGGGTGTACTCTGCCCTCGCCCAGAATTGGCTGTGATGGGTGCCAGCCTCCCCGCAACCCTAATTAGGATTAAGTGGTTACAGAAAATGAATGAATGACACAAACCTGGGATTTTAACAAAATACTACATCGATATTTAATATCCGAATTAATTAATGAATTTCTATATTCTAATCCAGTAATAATACTTTCACTAAAGTGCTGTTCATTTCAGATAATTAATAAGACATTTTAGAAAGTGAGCAGATGCCAGAGGAATGGAGGAGAAGTGTGCTTGTGCCCATTTTTAAGAACAAGGGAGATGTACAGAGTTGTGGCAACTACAGAGGGATAAAGTTGATGAGCCATACAATGAAGCTATGGGAAAGAATAGTGGAAGCAAGACTAAGGGCAGAGGTCAGCATTTGTGAACAACAGTTTGGTTTCATGGCAAGAAAGAGCACCACAGATGCAGTGTTTGCTTTGAGGATGTTAATAGAGAAGTACAGAGAAGGTCAGAAGGAGCTGCATTGTGCCTTTGTGGATCTGGAGAAAGCATATGACAGGGTGCCGAGAGAAGAACTGTGGTATTGTATGAGGAAGTCTGGAGTGACAGAGAAGTATATTAGAGTGGTGCAGGACATGTATGAGAGATGTAAGACAGTGGTGAGGTGTGCTGTTGGTGTGACAGAAGAGTTCAAGGTGGAGGTGGGACTGCATCAAGGGTCAGCTCTCAGCCCCTTCTTGTTTGCTATGGTGATGGACAGGCTAACAGACGAGGTTAGACAAGAATCTCCATGGACTATGATGTTTGCAGATGACATAGTGATCTGTAATGAGAGCAGAGACCAAGTGGAGGAAAATCTAGAGAGGTGGAGGTATGCCCTGGAAAGGAGGGGATTGAAGGTTAGTCTTAGTAAGACAGAATACATGTGTGTGAACGACAAGGACCCAAGAGGAACTTTGAGGTTACAGGGGGCAGAGATAAAGAAGGTGGAGGATTTTAAGTACTTAGGCTCAACAATCCAGAGCAATGGAGAGTGTGGAAAAGAGGTGAAGAAGCGCGTGCAGGCAGGTTGGAATGGATGGAGAAAAGTGTCCGGTGTGATGTGTGATAGGAGAGTATCGGCAAGAATGAAGGGAAAAGTGTACAAGACGGTGATGAGGCCAGCAATGTTGTATGGTTTAGAGACAGTGGCCCTGGGGAAAAGACAGGAGTCAGAGTTGGAGGTAGCAGAGATGAAAATGTTGAGGTTCTCTTTGGGAGTAACGAGGATGGATAGGATCAGAAATGAGTACATCAGAGGGACAGCACATGTTAGATGTTTTGGAGACAAAGTCAGAGAGGCTAGATTGAGATGGTTTGGACATGTACAGAGGAGGGATAGTGAGTATATTGGTCGTAGGATGCTGAGGTTGGAACTACCAGGCAAAAGGCCCAGAGGAAGACCAAAGAGAAGATTTATGGATGCGGTGAAGGCGGACATGAAGGTCGTTGGAGTAAGAGTAGAAGATGCAGAGGATATAGAGAGATGGAGGCAGATCATTTGCTGTGGCGACCCCTGAAGGGAACAGCCGAAAGGAAAAGAAGAAGAAAGAAGAGAAGGTTTACAGGAGCTAATCATTTGTATTTATTTTTATTTTCCCCCCATTTTCTCCACTAATTTTGTCATATTCAATTTCCACCCTTGAAGTTTTTCCCTCCCAATCATACGACCACCACAAACCACAGAGGGGCGAAAGCATGCACACGCCCCCTCCATGACATGCGATGCTACCACCCACCTCTTTTTAAACTATTTGGGGGCAGTCTAACGCATTCGGAGGGCAAACACTATCTGCCCCTCCAAGGAACGAGCTTAAGGATGCCCAAGATTGGCTGGTGATTGCTGTGAGTGACAGGGAAGTGCGCTTATGCCATCCTTCCCTCCCGAAAGAGCGCTGCCAATTAGCTCCCATGGATACGCCCAGTCACGGATGGCTGTGGCATCAACCCAGATTCAAACTTGCAAGCTCCAGGCTGACATTAGTGCACTTTGTTGATGCATCACTCAGGAGCTGCTTTATGCGAATACTAACATAACACTTATGAAAAGGAACTATAGTGGTACCTCACCTTACGAAAGTAATCCGTTCCAGCGCCTTTATCGTAACCTGGATTTTTCGTAAATTGAACTGCATTTTACATGTAAAACGCGTGATTCGTTCCAAGGCTCCCAATACTACCCCCTAAACCCTTTAAAAATTATAAAAGTACACCAATTTTGTATGAAATATATGTTAAAAGTAAAAGAAAATTACCCTCCTTCATGAGGTCCTTAAATATGGCGGTTGCTTTTTCCGAAATAATCGCCTCCATCAGTGTATCTACGGCAATTTTTTCTCCTTTATCCAAAGCAGTAACAGTTTCGCCATCTCGTCGTTAAGTAACGACCTCTTTTTCGATATCACAGTGAGGCCTTTCGAAGGGGTCGTCCCTTTTAAGGCCTCCTTCTGCTTCAATATCGTTCTGATTGTAGAGGGGTTACGGCCATACTCCTTTGCGATTTCACTCAACCGCATCCCGCTTTCATATTTTTCATTTTTATCATCTCCTGTGTTACTTTTATTGATAACGGAGCGCGCTTCTTCTTTTCAGTCTCACCGGGAATCACTTTCTTGGGGCTCATGATTAATCACAAAAAATAACGCTGCAATGAGCACACTCAAAAAACTCAAGAAACTCACGAACCAACAGTAACTCTCCTTCACGCGTGTGACGAACAATGGGTCGAAGGCACACAAAAAGCATTATGGGTACAGTACTGTATTATGAAGATTTAGCTCTCTCCTAGCCAATTCCCAGTAGGACGGGGTGTTGGAAGACAACTAATGGGAAAGCAACTCGTGCATTGTTTGAATGTTTGAATGGCACGTTTGAATTTTTGAGATGGCACTTTATGTAACGTGAACTTGTTTCGTATCCAGAGACAAAAATTTTAGGAAAATGCGTTTCGTAACCTGAATTTTTCATTTGGTGAGACTTTCGTAAAGTGAGGTACCACTGTGGTACCTGTATTTGTCACAAGAGGAAGATGCATTACAGACCTTTACACCACGGATTGAAGAGGAGGAAAAAGGATTGAGACACGCTCTGCTCTAGGATGTGTCCCTCAGAAGAGAGCAAGAGCACAGTAACTCTGTATTGTCCCACAGGGGCATCAGCAGGGCTATGAACCCTCAGCAACACCTCCCTTTGCACATCCTGCTGACTGAACCACCAATTATCTTGAGCTGTTCTCGAACCTGACACCCTCACAACCATCTCACCCCGTGCACCTGTAGGACGAAAGCACACAAGACACACAAACACACACACTGATTTGTCTCATTGTTCTTGTGAGCAAATATACACTCACTCACGTCATTACTTCAACGTTATTACTACAGCTGTTACATGAAAAATAACATTTATCCACTTTGAGCCACTGTTGGTCGCGGGGAGGCTGGAACCTATCTTAGCTGACTCTAAGCAAAAGTGAGGTACACCCTGAACAGCTCACTCATCCATTTCATTTTCAACATACACACAACCGTTCACACTCATACCTTGGGGCAATTTGGAAACGCTGGTTAGTCTAATGTAGGTGCCTTTGGACTGTAGGAGGAACCTTCAAACTCATAAAACACATAAAAATACTCTTGCTGGGCACGGGACTGGAACCCAGGACCTTCTTGTTGTGTGGCAGATGTGCTAACCACTGTGTCACTGTGCCGCCCCATTCAGGGCCCCATTTAACACTACCCCCTGAATGTTCCACCAAGTTTTCAAAAAATTGGAACTGTATAAATTTCCAGCTGAGTTGCAATTATATTTAGACGGTGGCCATGTTCTCTGATATCTTCCATCAGGTTTGCGTTTGAGTCAGAACTGCAAATAAAATGATGTGTGCTGCAGTGGTCTACTTTGTATAAATGTAGAGAATTTGTGAGATGATTACCCAACTGATCTGCGACTGAGAAGCGTAGATAAATACCATCAGAAATGCACGTGCACCTCAGCACCAATATCCAATCACGAAAAAAGGATGTCAATCCCTGAAGCTTGAATGATGCTCATACAGGGATTGTCATGGCTGTGATCACAATGCTCTACCGTATGGTTCGCCAGGCCACATACGGACTCATTCACATCTACGGGCAATGTGGAACAGCCAATTAACCTACTGTGCATGTTTTTGGACTGTGGGAGGAAACTGGAGTACCCGGAGGAAACCCACACAAGCACAGGGAGAACATGCAAACTCCACACACAAACGCCCAGCCCTGGAATCAAACCCAGGCCTTCTTGCTGTGAGGCGGACGTGCTAACCATTACGCTACCGTGCTGCCGCATCGCAGCATAAGGGAAAAGAAAGAAGAAATATAGCTCTCCTTTTTCCCAGTGCCTGAATTTAGGTATTTTTTGATGTACAGTTCCAGTGTTGGCGTACATTCTATTATTAATTCATTTTCTGTAGCCGCTTAATCCTAATTAGGGTCGCATGGTGGCTGGCCCCCATTCCAGT
Source organism: Plotosus lineatus (assembly GCA_024760905.1). Taxonomy (NCBI): domain Eukaryota; kingdom Metazoa; phylum Chordata; class Actinopteri; order Siluriformes; family Plotosidae; genus Plotosus; species Plotosus lineatus. Next base: position 39,066,596 of record CM045739.1, read on the forward strand.
CGACTCCGGGCGATTTGTCAGAGTACACCCTCGACAGCTCGTCAGGCCATCGCAGGGCGGAAACAAGCTGACGGCCATGCAGCCACTCTTGTCGAAATGCAATGGCTCTTTTGCATGAACATCACACCGTAGACAGTGAGAGACATGGCCGGCCTTTGATAACCCACTTAGCTGCACTGGGGGGACAGTGACAACCCGTTGAGAGTGGGGCTTGAACCCCCAACACATTACACTTTACTATAGGCCAGTCTATAAAGTTGCTCCATTCTTTTCTTTTATTGTTTATTAATTTATACTATTTATGTATCTATTTATTTATTTACTTATATAATATATATGTATGTGTGTATGTTTGTACTTGTATCTATTTTTGCACCCCCTACTGATAGTACCTCAAGAGCCTGTAACAGTGAATTTCTCCATTGTGAGATTAATAAAGCTGTATCTTATCTTATCTTTATCTATCAGGACCTTTATCACCAGGCCACCACTGCCCACGTGGTGGCATAGTGGTTAGCATATCAATCTGACAGCAAGAAGGTTCTGGGTTTGAGTCCTGGGCTTGGTGAGGATGTTTCTGTATGGAGTTTGCATGTTCTCCAATGAAAAGACATCTACATTAGGCTAATTGGCTGCGACATATGAACCCTAGGAGTGAGTGTAATATTAACGATTGTGTGTGATTGTCTTCAAAGGTTTTGGGAGGTGTTTAGGATGTATCACGGTTTTGCCTGCTGTCAGCTGAGATAGGCTTCAGCCTCTTTGTGACCCTAGTAGGAGTAAGTGGCTCAGCAAATGAGTGAGTGAGAATTTCACTATGTAGTAACGTATTTTATTGATGTTGATAAAAAATATCAAACCGTATAATCATGACAAGAACTATTATCAACGTCTCTCGCTTTAAATATTCATTAAAGCAACTCAATCCTGAAAATTTGCCTTTCTTTAAAATCAATTTTAGTGTTTGTAACACTCATAACAATTTTTGCGTGTGAGGTACGACTTGGAAATGGCTGCGGAAAACTGATGGTTACCGTGATAGGGCTTCGTTTATTTTCCACATCGCTCTTCTGACACAAGACAATTACTGTTAAATATACTCAGTCAAAAAAGAAAGTTCACACTCGTTTGGTGGTCGATCAATTGAACAGAGGAAATGAAGGGTCGGAAATCATGATTTTATGTCATTCTTTAACAATTAATGATGGCGCGCCACGAAAATCAAGTTCATAATTTCATCAGTTCCGCCGGAAATGCCACAGAAACTTGACGAAGTCTTCTGCCCAACACGTCCCATACATGTTCGATGGGGTTAAGGTCGGGAGACCTTCAGGGCCACTCCATGACCTCTAAACGATTCATTCCGAGTGGATGTTGCAGTGCCGAATCGATTTCGCAAATAGCGTAAGACGATTTGACGGTCCTCTGCCCGTGACGTCACGCGTTGTTTTCCTGAACGAGGTCGGTCTGCTGTGATGTGTGTATGTTGGAGACGTGTCCGTAGATCATGGATAGTCCGTCGACTGCATCCCATAGCCTGGGCAACGTCAGTGATGGACGTTCCCATATTTAGCATGCGAATGGCACATTCATGTTAAATGTTTGAGAGTCGTGGAATTGAAAATCACCGGATAATTGTCGGTAAAGACCCGTTTTTCCGATAAGTCACACTGTCGTGCTAACTTGAACAAAAATGCACGTGTCTCACAAGGTCACATGACTAGAAAAACGAGAAAACACGCTTTTCCCTGAATGTGCGCCCACACGTGCTTTGTGCATGTGCACGTGGAAGTTGTTGTGTGACATGGTGTCTTTGTCAACGTACAATGTACTTACTCGTAATAATATCGATGATAATTTTGTACTAAGTTTCAAGAAGATATGTAGCGATTTATGAGTGTAAAGTTTCTTTTTTGACTGAGTATAGTTTACTGTTGGCGGTACGGTGGCGTAGTGGTTAGCACGTCCGCCTCACAGCAAGAAGGCCTGGGACCGATTCCCGGCCTGGACGTTTCTGTGTGGAGTTTGCATGTTCTCCCTGTGCTTACGTGGATTTCCTCTGGGTGCTCCGGTTTCCTCCCACAATCCAAAAACACGCGCCAGTAGGTTAATTGTCCGTTCTAAATTGCCCATAGGTAGTTAACGACCTGGAGAGGGATGGGCACTGCCAGGCCAAAATCAGCCCAAGTCTTGCCATGAAGGTGCCCCAACGACATCCCCGGATGTTAAAGGATAAGCGAAGTTTACTGTTGATCAAGATGATACACTGCTCGTGCTTCTGGTAAGTTCTTTGTCCCTCCTACGTATGTACGCTAATATCTTTTTAGCTTTCATTACTCTACGCCATCTTTGACTCGCTCTGTACTCTCTTCTCTCCTCCCCCTAATTTCTAGGCATGTTGGCAGTTGGTAACGAGGTGTCTAGGTGATCAGTCTGTGTATTTGGTGTGATTGCTGACCCAAGCTGAGGACCAGAGTAAGCTGGTGATTTGGAGGTAATGGAGGGGAATCAGAACAATGCAGAAGTATCGAGAATGGCTGTCCTCGACGCACAACCAACCGATCTGTGCCCATTTCTTCTGTGTGGTGGGCACGATTATTCACTTTGCACTGCAGGTCCATACCTCGAAATACAACTGGAAGAGAAAAGTAAGTGATAGACGTGAGGAAACATTTCAAAAGGTAATACTTTACATTCAAAAGGCTTTGCGAGTTATAATTAAATGGGAAACACCTATCATTTAGACTTACACCACATGCCAGTCAAAATTACTAGATAACTTAAAAAAAAACTCACAGCATTATTATTTTAATCATGCAAATTTAATGTTCGAAATAATTGGTTTATGTTTATTTGTGCCAAAAAACCCAAAACAAACAAACAAAACCCCCCAAACCATTTCAGAATACAGTATAGGGATCCCTCACTACTTCACGCTTCAATTCATGCGGCTTCAATGCATCACATTTTTTTATTTTTTTTAAATATTCATCGAATTAAAAAAATTAAGGAAGAATAGGCAGAAAATTTAAAGAAAATGCCGCAAAACAATGCCAATTATGCAAAAAACAACAACAACAACAAAAAAAAAAATCCCCAAACAAACAACAACAAAAAAACAACCCAAAACCCCCCAACAAAACTATTTACATTTTTATGTGAGATGCACATCTGTGTGCGCACCCGTCTGTATGTATTTTATTTACATCTTATGTTATTTTTGAATGTTTGTTATTATAAGCATTTATAGCGTTGAATATGTATTTATTGATATTATATACACATATGCATGTACGTATACGTTAGTCGTCGGGGTTGATCCTACTTCGCGGAATTCGGCGGTCGCGGGGGGGGGGTCTCGGTCCCAATTAACTGTGCAAAGTGAGGGATTCCTGTACTTGTAAAATAAGTAAACATTTTCTACATTCAGGTTTTAATTAATTGTTTGAATCACTACACAGATTAGATGTATAATTTTAGGTCCTAAGCAGAATGATAAATAATAATATATATAGAACAAATAATTCACTTATTTGAAGTACTGTATCTATCAGTGAATAAGTTCTGGTACTGATTCACCAGGACCCAGGCGAAGAATGAATACATCAGTTTAAAAACTCTGTTGACACGTAATTAAATTTATATAAATACATAAATAAATAAATATAAGGATAAGTAATGAAAGTACTGTACTTACAAATTTGCTCTATGTTATGAGTAAAGTAAAGAGAAATGTCTTGGAACAGTGATCACCAAATTTTTTATCATCGCGGACCGGTCAACACTTGACAATTTTACTGTGGACCGAGGAGGAGGGAGATTGTTTATATTGTAAATACAATAATAAACCTGAATCCACTGTGTGCTTGCAACTTTATTAACAGCTTCCTTGTAACATTGTGACAACAACATTACATGAGTATAACATCCAAATCTCTGGTAACACTCACTATACCCCAAAAATAAATGAAAAAAAAAATTCACGTGGAAAAATAAATAAATGACAAGAATCTGTTTCTTTCTCTATTATGTAAATACAGGGATCCCTCGCGACTTCGTGCTTCAATTCATGCGGCTTCAGTGCATCGTGGTTTTTAAAAAAAGAAATATATGAATATTCATTGAATTAAAAAATAAGGAAATTAAGGAAGAATAGGGGAATCGTTAAGGAAAATGCCACAAACAAGGCCAATTATGCAAAAAACAACAACAACAACAACAACAACAAAAAAACCCCCAAACAAACAACAAAAAAAAACCAACCCAAAACCCCCCAACAAAACTATTTACATTTTTATGTGAGATGCACATCTGTGTGCGCACCCGTCTGTATGTGTGTGTATTTATATTTTATTTACATCTTGTGTTATTTTTGAATGTTTGTTATTATAAGCATTTATAGCGTTGAATATGTATTTATTGATATTATATACACATATGCATGTACGTATACGTCAGTCGTCGGGGTTGATCCTACTTCGCGGAATTCGGCGGTCGCGGGGGGGGATCTCGGTCCCAATTAACTGTGCAAAGTGAGGGATTCCTGTACTTGTAAAATAAGTAAACATTTTCTACATTCAGGTTTTAATTAATTGTTTGAATCACTACACGGATTATATGTATAATTATAAGCATTTATAGCTTTGAATATGCATTTATTGATATTATATACACATATACATGTACGTATACATCAATTAGGGGGGTGGGGGTGGGGGGTAATCCTACTTCGCGGATTTCGATGGTCGCGTGGGGATCTCGGTCAAAAATTAACCGCAGAAATCGAGGGATCCCTGTACTGCGATGGCCTGGTGAGCTGTCCAGGGTGTGCCCTGCACTCGCCTGGAGTCGGCTGAGATGTGCACCAGCCTCTCCACAATCCTAATTAGGATTAAGTGGTTCAGAAAATGAATGAATATTATGTAAATATACCCACACACATTTATTATTATTATTATTATTATTGTTATTATTATTATTTTTTTTTATTATTATTATTAAAAACTCCATGAATGTTATTTTTCAACAGCTGAAATAAATTTGGTTGGGAAGTAGGACTCAAACTCTTCTTAAAAAAAAACAAAACACAGGTGATGGTGCACCAGCTGGGCGAATGAAGGCTCAGGCTCAGTCTCACCCAAAATCTCCACTAATGTTTGTAACATGTCCAACACGCCTCTGTTCACACACTGTCTCCTTGTGGGTTACATTTTACCGTTCAAATGACCGACATGTAACCACGAGAATCCGGTCATTTTTAAAAATAAAAGATTTTTCAAAAATAAGATCGTTCCGACTCAGATAATAAATAAAACGGAAATAATTAATTATTTCTTGTGCGGCCCGATACCAACTGATCCACGGAACGGTACCGGTCTGCAGCCCAGGGGTTGGGGACCACTGTCTGAGACAACTCAATGGATCCATCTGGCTTCCAGATGTTGGAATGAAAATTTTTATAATTTTAAAGCCCATTATTTATACTCTGCTAAGTTTTTACAGTAAATTAATTTTCTCAATGGATTTAGCGTTTTACCATCAGTACAGCAGGTGGGGCAGTGGTGGTCTAGTCATAGAGCACTGGATCTCTGAGCCAAAGGTTGGGGGTTCGAGTCCCACTCTCCCCAAGGTTGTCACTGTCCCCTGGGTTATCAAAGGCGGGCCATGTCTCTCACTGTCTATGGTGAGAGGTTCATGTAAAAGAACCATTGCTGATATTCGTAAAGAGTAGCTGCAAAGCTGTCAGCGTGTTTCTGTCCCTTGCTAAAAGGGTTGTGACAGGAAGGGCATCCAACGTAAAAACCTCTGCCAAATCAAACGTGCGAATCAGATGATTCGCTGTGGCGACTCCTGAGGAAAAGGGAAAAAGCCGAAAGGAAGACAGACAGACCATCAGTACAGCAGTGGGATATAGTATGGCATTAATAATGCATCACGCGGTCAGAGTTATCACCAAATCAAGTTGTGATACTATTGCAGTGCCCGTGTTCAAATTATTGATATGGGACGGGTTAGCTATTAGAAGTAAAAAAGGTAAAGTCTGTTGGGCTTTTACACCTGAGCCTACTGGCTCACCAGAGCTGGAGCTTATGCCAGTTTTTGTAGCATGAAGTGACTCCTCCTGGATGGGATGCTCGTCATCACAGGTTACACCTATGCGGTATTTTCTACTGGTATCCATTTCTACTGTTGTGTGGACAGAAGCACACTTATGCTTGAGATCTTGCCCAGGGGTCTTAGCACGATAACAGGGATTCAAACCCACGATTTCTCAACTATGAGCTCAGCACCCTAACCACTACACTATTTAAAGCATATATCGATTTCTATGTTCATATCACAGCATGATCTCTTTCTCTTCTGTTTGCAAAATGTATGTTTCCTGTGACTCGGACCCAACCATAGGATCAGCAATCCAGCGCCCTTTACCACCAGGCCAGCGCTGCCCCAAACATTGTGTGTACAGTATTTCCTTATAAGATGCTCATATAAAGGCAGCTGGTATTATTCTTTTTGCAAACTTCATCCTGGGGAAAGATATTGATCAGGTTCAATATTTCTTCTTCTTCTTCTTCTTCTTTTCCTTTTGGCTGTTCCCTTCAGGGGTCGCCACAGCAAATGATCTTCCTCCATCTCTCCCTATCCTCTGCATCTTCTACTCTTACTCCAACGACCTTCATGTCCGCCTTCACCACATCCATAAATCTTCTCTTTGGTCTTCCTCTGGGCCTTTTGCCTGGTAGTTCCAACCTCAGCATCCTACGACCAATATACTCACTATCCCTCCTCTGTACATGTCCAAACCATCTCAATCTAGCCTCTCTGACTTTGTCTCCAAAACATCTAACATGTGCTGTCCCTCTGATGTACTCATTTCTGATCCTATCCATCCTCGTTACTCCCAAAGAGAACCTCAACATTTTCATCTCTGCTACCTCCAACTCTGACTCCTGTCTTTTCCCCAGGGCCACTGTCTCTAAACCATACAACATTGCTGGCCTCATCACCGTCTTGTACACTTTTCCCTTCATTCTTGCCGATACTCTCCTATCACAGATCACACCGGACACTTTTCTCCATCCATTCCAACCTGCCTGCACGCGCTTCTTCACCTCTTTTCCACACTCTCCATTGCTCTGGATTGTTGAGCCTAAGTATTTAAAATCCTCCACCTTCCTTATCTCTGCCCCCTGTAACCTCAAAGTTCCTCTTGGGTCCTTGTCGTTCACACACATGTATTCTGTCTTACTAAGACTAACCTTCAATCCCCTCCTTTCCAGGGCATACCTCCACCTCTCTAGATTTTCCTCCACTTGGTCTCTGCTCTCACTACAGATCACAATGTCATCTGCAAACATCATAGTCCATGGAGAGTCTTGTCTAACCTCATCTGTTAGCCTGTCCATCACCATAGCAAACAAGAAGGGGCTGAGAGCTGACACTTGATGCAGTCCCACCTCCACCTTGAACTCTTCTGTCACACCGACAGCACACCTCACCACTGTCTTACATCTATCATACATGTCCTGCACCACTCTAACATACTTCTCTGTCACTCCAGACTTCCTCATACAATACCACAGTTTTTCTCTCGGCACCCTGTCATATGCTTTCTCCAGATCCAGATCAGGTTCAATATTTATCAGGTGTTAAGTAACGGAAATGGTGTGGAGAAATACTCTTATCCAGAGTGGTATACTTTTTATCGTTTGTTTTTTTTTTTTTTCTGTGTACAACTGAAAAACTTGGTGATACTGGTGCTGAAACCCTGACCTTTGAATACGGAACCACTGCCCTGTATGAATGTACAGTATACATGTTCAGCTCAGTTCATTTTTTTGTAACTGCTTAATCCTAATTAGGGTCCCGAGGAGGCTGGCACCCATCCCAACCGACTCCGGGAGACAACAGAGTACACCCTGGACAGCTCGTCAGGCCATCACAGAGCAGAAACACGCTGACGGCTTTGCAGCTACTCTTGTCGAAAGTCAGCAATGGTTCTTTTATATGAGCCTCGCACCATAGACAGTGAGAGACATGGCCGGCCTTTGATAACCCAATTAGAGACAACCTTGTAGAGAGTGGGACTTGAACCCCCAACCTTTGGATCAGCAATCCAGCGCCCTTTACCATTAGGCCACCACTGCCCTTGTATGTATGGAATGGAATAATATTATTTTTATTGAAAAATAACTGTACTTTTTTTTTTTCCAAATTATACTGCCTTTAAATCTTGGTATATTTTCAGGACTTTACAAGAACAATTAAACCTATACAAAAAGACACAGCTACTCCAGGGTGTCAAATAAACACCTCTTACTCTTTTCATTTGAAAACCTCTGACTATAATAAAGTAAGCCAAGAGGAGCATAATGTAAAAAAACAATGCAGTATATTCCACTGTGAAACCGCTCAGACTTTTAACAGACAGCTAAAACAGACTCAATCCGAGAATTTTATTGCCCTGGCTTTACAGACTGCTATACTGTAACCCTATATATTTTACATCAGTTATTATGCAGATGGTTTTTTGTGGGGGGGTTTTGAGGCAATTTGGGTTTCAGCAGCAGTGGAAAGTCCTCATCACTGTTTCTGTGAATATATTTAGGTTCATATGGCACACCATCGGCAGAAGGAAGGGGCTTTATTGAAATAAGAGCCAATAATGACAGCAGTCTGCATTTGTATTATATATGCGGGAATAACACTAATACTGTAGCTATTTTATATTACACCTTTGGGAAATAAATAATTTGATTGGTTGCTATATAAAATCAGTTTCTCATTATTTGGATAAATGTGCATTAGTAATTATTTAAATTTTTGTATTTCTTTATTGTTATGTAATATATTTATGTAATGCAGCATTAGGATCAATACTCTTTACCCATATGATCAGAAATGTTTCTTACCTTTGTGATTGGCCATCTTTAGATTTCTGTATTACTCCAGTTAGTCTTCTTATGAGATAGATATAACTTCATCAGGACCCTGTATTTATATAAAGCACCAGAGCCCAGCCCTCTTTACACAATTCCTCCTTTTTTCTCCATCGGACTTCTTGCACTTTGTCAGTGCTCTCTCTCTCTCTCTCTCTCTCTCACACACACACACACACACACACACACACACACACACACACACACACTCCTTCGTAGTCTCTGACATCACACAAACACATAAAGAATGTGTCTCTGTATATTCATAGGTGTGTGTGTGTGTGTGTGTGTGTGTGTGTGTGTGTGTGTACTTGTTTTCAGAAAGTGAAATAAAATCAGGTCTGGGGTATATTTACAATTTGCTGCATCACTTGTTTGCTGAATCCTACACAGAGGCTTTTGTGTCTTGCTTGTGATAGTTTATTCCTTCTTCCAATAAATATTCTACATCTTGATGAGAGTGTTCAGCTTTTATTCGGTTTCAGGAGCATCTTTATTTGGATGTACTGACTGGAGCCAGTGAACATCAGGGAAAATAACTGAATATCTGGCATGTCCAAGTTGTATTAACATAAACAGAAAAGTCCAGCTGTTCAGCAATATTAGTCACATGAACTGAAGAAACTGGTTGGACTTCTAGCTCTTTTTCCTGGAACAATGAGTGTGAAAGTATTCAGTATTCTTCCCAAAGTCCACAACCATCTGCAGAAATAATTTGTGAATAACACATCGTCATGCCAGTGACAACCACTGCTTTACTCTTTCCAGAAACCTGGAGCATCAGTGCAGCCATCGAACTAAAAAAATAAAGAAGAACACCATATGAGGAAAATTAAACATTGTACCTGCTTGACATTTGGTGGCACGGTGGCAATCAATGAAATCTTTTGAGCACATTTTATTGTTAGCATGCTCACCTTACAGAAAGAATGTCCTGGGTTCAAATCCCGTACGCTGTGGGGGCATTTCTGTATGGAGTTTCCTCTGGGAACTCTGGTTTCCTCCCACAATAAAAACACATTTAGATTATGCTAATAGGTCCAAATTGATCTCAGGTGTAAGTGAGTATGATTGTTTGTGTGAGCAAGTGTTGGCCATGCAACGGTCTGGCAAGCAGTCCTGGGTGTCCATTGCTTTCGCCCAGGGTCAGCTGAGACAGGATAATATTATTAAGCAGTTCAACGGACAAGTGATTGTTTGGTTTTTAATACAGAATAAAGTTTCTTAAATGTACGTTTGCACTGATAAAATTGAACAGACCAGTATCTTCTTCATCTTCTTCTTCTTCTTCTTCTTTTCCTTTCAGCTGTTCCCTTCAGAGGTTGCCACAGCAAATGATCTGCCTCCATCTCACCTTGTCATCTGCATCTTTTTCTCTTACTCCAACGACCTTCATGTCTTCCTTCACCACATCCATAAATCTCTTCTTTGGTCTTAATCTAGGCCTTCTGCCTGGTAGTTCCAACCTCAGCATCCTACTGCTAATATATTCACTATCCCTCCTCTGTACATGTCCAAACCATCTCAATCTAGCCTCTCTGACTTTGTCTCCAATACCTCTAACATGTGCTGTCCCTCTGATGGACTCATTTCTGATCCTATCCATCCTCGTTACTCCCAGAGAGAACCTCAACATTTTCATCTCTGCTACCTCCAGCTCTGCCTCCTGTCTTTTCCCCAGAGTCACTGTTTCTAAACCATACAACACCGCTGGCCTCACCACCGTCTTGTACACTTTTCATTTCATTCTTGCCGATACCTTCCTATCACACATCACACCGGACACTTTTCTCCAACCATTCCAACCTGCCTGCACACGCTTCTTCACCTCTTTTCCACACTCTCCATTGCTCTGGATTGTTGAGCCTAAGTACTTAAAATCCTCCACCTTCTTTATCTCTGCTCCCTGTAACCTCACCATTCCTCTTGGGTCCTTGTCGTTCACACACATGCATTCTGTCTTACTGAGACTAACCTTCATTCTTCTCCTTTCCAGGGCATACCTCCACCTCTAGATTTTCCTGCACTTCTTCTCTGCTCTCACTACAGATCACAACGTCATCTACAAACATCATAGTCCATGGGGAATCTTGTCTCACCTCGTCTGTCAACCTGTCCATCACCATAGCAAACAAGAAGGGGTTCAGAGCTGATCCTTGATGCAGTCCCACCTCCACCTTGAACTTTTCTGTCACACTGACAGCACACCTCACCACTGTCTTACATCACTCATACATGTCCTGCACCACTCTAACATACTTCTCTGCCACTCCAGACTTCCTCATGCAATACCATAGTTCCTCTCTCGGCACTCTGTCACATGTTTTCTCCAAATCCACAAAGGCACAATGCAGCTCGTTCTGACCTTCTCTGTACTTCTCAGTATGAAGGCATCAAATCTTATGAGGTCTTATATTTTTCCTAAATGCAAATGAAACAATTACATTGTTTCCATTTAACAATTATAAATGGTTAAATAAAAGCCAGTAAAGGTGGTAAACGTAATGCATTACATTTACCACCTTTACTGACTTTTATTTAACATTTATAACTGTCTGTCTGTCTTCCTTTCGGCTTTTTCCCTTTTACTCGGGAGTCGCCACAGCGAATCATCTGATTCGCACGTTTGATTTGGCAGAGGTTTTTACGTCAGATGCCCTTCCTGTCACAACCCTTTTTAGCAAGGGACAGAAACACGCTGACGACTTTGCAGCCTACTTAACATTTATAACTATCCCCTATAAATTACTATAGCATAAAATAAAATAGAAAATTACTACAGAGCAAGTACTTTAAGGTCAACCTTTTCTTAATTGTGTTATAGAAAATGAATTATCTCCTCCCCCCTCCCTGAATCACCACCTTATCGTGGTGGAGGTGTTTGCGTGACCTAATGATCCTAGGAGCTATGTTGTCGGGGGAATAATGCCCCTGGTAGGGTCACCCAGGGCAAACAGGTCCTGGGTGAAGGTCCCGACGGAGTGCAATTCAGAAGACCCTTATGACACAGAAACAGACAATGCAGTTTCCCTTGCCCGGACCCAGATCACCATGGCACCCCCCGTGGAGCCAGGCTCGGTGGAGGGGCTCGAAGGCGAGCACCTGGTGGTCAGGTTTCTGCCCATGGACCCTGGCCGGGCCTAGCCCGAAAAGGAGACATGGGTCCACCTTCCCATGGACCCGCCACCCATGGGAGGAGTTTCAGGGGTCGGGTGCAATGTGAGTTGGGTGGCAGCCAAAGGCATGGGTTCTGTCGGACCGATCCTCAGCTACTGACTCTGATCCTTGGGACATGGAATGTCACCTCTCTGGCGGGGAAGGAGCCTGATCTGATGCATGAGGTGGAGAGATACCGACTAGATATAGTCGGGCTCACCTGAACGCATAGCTTGGGCTCTGGAACCACCCATCTCGAGAGAGGCTGGACCTTATTCCATTCAGGAGTTGCTCATGGGAAGAGATGGCGAGCCAATGTGGGCATTGTTGTTGCCCCCCATCTCGGTGCCCAAATGTTGGGGTTCTCCTCAGTTGACGAAAGGGTAGCTTCCCTCTGTCTTCGGGTGGAGGAACGGGTCCTGACTGTTATTTGTGCTTATGCACCAAATGACAGTTCAGAGTACATACCCTTCTTAGAGTCTTTTGGGGGGGTGTTGGAGAACGCTCCCTCAGGAGACTCACTCGTTGTCTTGGGAGACTTCAACGCCCATGTGGGCAATGAAAGTGTGACCTGGAAGGGTGTGATCGGTAGGTACGGCCTCGCCAGTCTGAACCCGAATGGTGTTTCGTTGTTGGACTTCTGTGCTCATCACAGTTTGTCTATCACGAACACCATGTTCGAACATAAGTGTGGCTATAAGTGCACTTGGCACCAGGACACCCTATGTCGCAGTATGCTGATTGACATTGTTGTCATGTCATCGGACTTGTGGCCGTATGTTCTGGACACTTGGGTGAAGAGAGGGGCTGAGCTGTCTACCGATCACCACCTGGTGGTGAGCTGGTTTCGGTGGTAAGGGAGGCTGCCTTCCAGACCTGGCAGGTCCAAGCGTGCAATCAGGGTCTGCTGGGAACGTTTGGCGGAGTCCCCTGTCCAAGAGGCCTTTAACTCCCACCTCCGGCAGAGCTACAACCACGTCCCGGAGGAGGCGGGTGCCATGTAATCTGAATGTTTCGTGCCTCCATTGCTGAGGCGGCAGGCCATAGCTCTATCACCGGAGCCAGAGTTTGGTCCGTATTGGTAACAACAGGTCGACTTCGTTTCCGGTAGGAGTTGGAGTCCGCCAAGGCTGTCCTTTGTCACCGATTCTGTTCATAATTTTTATGGACAAAATTTCTAGGCGCAGCTGAGGCATTGAGGGGTTCTGGTTTGGTGGCCATCGAATCTCGTCTCTACGTTTTGCGGACGATGTTGTCCTTTTGGCTTCATCAAGCAGCTCTCATTGGAGCGGTTCGCAGTCGATTGTGAAGCAGCTGGGATGAAGATCAGTACCTTCAAGTCCGAGGCCATAGTTCTCAGTTGGACAAGGGTGGAATGCACCCTCTGGGTCGAGAATGAGGTCCTGCCCCAAGTAGAGGAGTTTAAGTATCTTGGGGTCTTGTTCACGAGTGAGGGAATGATGGAGCTGGAGATTGACAGACGGATCGCTGCAGCCTCTGCTGTTAAAAGGAGCATGTACCAGTCCGTCGTGGTGAAGAAGGAGCTGAGCCGCAAGGTGAAGCTCTCAATTTACCAGTCGATCTATGTTCCAACCCTCACCTATGGTCACGAGCTTTGGGTAGTGACCGTAAAAACAAGATCGTGGACACAAGCTGCTGAAATGAGCTTCCTTTGCCAGGTGGCAGGGTTCTCCCTTAGAGTTGGTGAGAAGCTCTACCATCTGGGGGGAGCTCAGAGTAGATCTGCTGCTCCTCCGCATTGAGAGGGGCCAGTTGAGGTGGCTCGGGCATCTGGTTAGAATGCCTCCCGTACTCCTCCCTGGTGTGGTGTTTTGGGCATGTCCAACCGGGAAGAGACCCCGGGGTCGACGTAGAACACACTGGACGGACGATGTCTCTCAGCTTGTCTGGGACCGCCTCGGTTTCCCCACAGAAGTGTTGGAAGAAGTGGCTGGGGAGGGGAACGTCTGGACCTCTTTGCTTAGGTTGCTGCCCCTGCCACCCGACTGCGGACTTAGCTGAAAATGATGATCATGATTATCTCCTTCAGCAGCGGGACGTACAGTTGTACCACAATTCCACAATAGGCCATTTCAGAACCCAAGCACACAATTGTACGTGTGTTGTCCCTGCATGAAAACAGGTGAGACATCTGGTGGTTGATGTTGGAACAAGAGGCACCCTCTGCAACATAGCTGCCTACATGCTTGCTGCATGTGACAGTAAGGGAAAATTACAGCAAAACATGAAAAACTGATCAAGAATAATGTTTATGTAGAAGTTTAGTAATGATCATAGTTTATATATTTTTTGGGCCTGAACTTCAAAGAGGTTCCTGTAGGGAAGTTTTTCAAAAATGTCATATACAATTGTACATTGTGTGACTCAATTCGTCCATGGTCATACCATGAGTGGAGAAGGATTTATTTCCTGAGCTATGTGCACTATAAGGATGATCAAGGCAACAAAAAAGATTTTTTTCATTCAAAATTACTGCAAGGCTACCGAAGGAGTTATTCATTCATTCACTCATCTACTAGTATTACTGGTTACTGCTGTGTTGACATGCTTCTGGCATGGCTGGCCCTTGCATGTATCCACTCTCTCTTAGCGAGGGCAGAATACCTCCTGGACAGCTCACAGGCCATCACAGGACAGAAACACACTGATGGCTATGCAGCCAACTCTTGACTAAAGTCATTCACTCATATACAGTCGGCCCTTGACTATTCGCGGTTTTGCACTCACGGTTTGAGTATTCGCGGACTGCCAAGCAACTGACACGTCACTCAAATTCATCCTATGGCTGTCCTCCTTCCTGCTGATTGGTTGAGCTGATGTAATGCCCCTTTTTCCTCATTCTTGCACAAGTTGTCAATGAGCCTCTTTTTTGTGAGTTTTAATTACTGGTTAAGCTCTATGATGCCACTCAAATGCTGTGCATCTTCTCTGGCTAAGCGATAGAAAACGCTGGATGTCTCTTCTGAAGAAATAAGACTTTCTCCTGAGGAAACGACAGTTTCCTCTGAACTGTTGTATTAAAGTCTTTTTCAATTATTATCCCAGTACAGTATCTAAGTTAATGTTTAGAATGTTTGTGCATGAGATTTTATGTTCTATAGCATTAACTTAGGTGCTGTACTGGAATTATAATTGAAAAAGAGTTTAATACTAGTGCTTTACAACAGTATATGCTGTATAATGTTTATATTTTATCATCAATAAATATAACTGTAAAAATGTAAAAGTTTTTCTTAATCATTACTACATTTGACTACATGAATACTGTATTAACGAGTAAGACTGTCTATAGAATGTGTTTAAGAATCATATTTTAGGGAATGTAATAAATACACAGTATGTAATATTATACATGGGGTTTTACTTCCAAGTACTGAACTCGCGGATTATCTTCATTCGCGGGAGGGGCCGGAACCAAACCCCTGAGAATATTGAGGCCTACTGTATTCATTTATCATCATAACATAGAAGTTAAAAGAGATGAGGTAGAAATTAATACAATGTGTGACTTAGACACTATCTGTAAAAAACGTTGCTGTTTGGATTTAAAATAAACAGACACCTAAAATCCTTTAATTAAATGATTATTGATTTTTTTTTAAC
Organism: Plotosus lineatus; assembly: GCA_024760905.1. Classification (NCBI taxonomy): domain Eukaryota; kingdom Metazoa; phylum Chordata; class Actinopteri; order Siluriformes; family Plotosidae; genus Plotosus; species Plotosus lineatus. The sequence goes on from CM045739.1 coordinate 39,082,315, forward strand.
TGACAACCATTGTATTAGCCAAAAACAATGCAGTGAGTAGCATTTCTTAATCAGTCATATCAGAAAACATATCCTACTGATGTGGAAACAGTTTCACTGCATTTTAGAAGGGTCAAATGATTGGCCTGTATCAAGTAAAAACAATAACTAAGAGAATTGTTGAAAGTACTGGAATTTTTGTTGATAACTGTCTAATGCTTTATTAAAACCTGGGAGATAATGCTGAAGTGGCAACTTCATAAAGAAATGTGGTGGGGACAACTGTGATTGGTCATGTCCAGAGATCACTTAAACACTTTAAAGAAAAATAAGAGCATTTCCACACAGCACAATGAAATTTCACTGGATTGGGGCTAAACAGGCTGTGCGGTCATAAGAAAATTATTTGTTAGTGAGAGTAACTGAAATACAGTAAACTTAAGTTACATTCTGGAGAAACAGAAGAACATGGGGTCTGATGACTCCTACCAGAGCAATGTACCTCTCATACATGGTCACTGTACAAGCCTTTAAATGCAAGGTTATTATCTGGGCTTGCTTCAGTTTGTCATATCGAAGTTCAGCAACGTGCCAGTGAAGCCAGGTGACTTCTGATTTCCTGATACCATTGACCAAAAATCCAGCTTTCACATGTTTAGGAAGCACACATGAATTTCACACAAGGCTTTTCAAACATTGATTTCACTCTCTTGTAACCAGTGTAAGATCCTGATGGAAAATGAATGCTTCTCACATTCAGTCACTTAAGCTAAACCGTTTAATCTTACTAGATTAGTTGTGGGCAGGCTGGAGATTATCTGTGACAATGCTGAGCAAAGGCAAGATACACCCTGAACAGCTCCCCAGAGCTCTGAAGGCGAACGCACACAACCATTCACACTCACACCAAGAGGCAATTTGGAGCAGCCAGTTAGCCTAATGTATATGTTTTTGAAGTGTGGGAGGAAACCAGAGTACCCAGAGGAAACCCATGGAAGCACAGGGAGAACATGCAAACTCCACACAGAAACACCCAAAACCTAGTATTCAAACCCAAGATCTTCTTGCTTTGAAGCGAACATGCTAACTACTAGGTCATCGTGGTGCTCCTAATACATGGAAATAAAGAACGTTCAAAATAATTATATGAGATGTGAAACTGGGGGGGGGGGGGGGGGGGGTGTATTTCATTCATTTTCTGTAACAACTTAATCCTAATTAGGGTTGCAGGGAGACTGGCGCCCATCCCAGTTGACTCCAGGCAAGGGCAGAGTACACCCTGGACAGTTCACCAGGCCATCGCAGGGCGGAAACTTTGCAATCTACTCTTGTCAAAGGTCAGCAATGGTTATTTTACATGAACTCACACCATAGCGAGTGAGAGACATGGCCGGCCTTTGATAACCCACTTAGTTGCACTGGGGGGGACAGTGAGAACCTCGTGGAGAGTGGGACTTGAACCTCCAACCTTAGTATCAGCAATCCAGCGACCTATACCGCTAGGCCACCACTGCTATGGGGGGGGGGTATATTTTACAGTATGAAAATATTTTTTACTGTGTGTGTGTGTGTGTGTGTGTGTGTGTGTGTGCATTCTTCGTCATCATCTTCACCAAATTATAACTTCCTTACTGATAGTCTGAATGTGGCAGGCCAAAGGTCAAAAGGTGAACAATTGGACTCTGAAAATAAACATTTGACACCTTAGTTACATTCAAATAGCACTACGCCGTCTCAGTGGAATTTTTAAACACTCCAAGCAATTAAGACGCGCCTCCCAAAAATAAAGCTTTACTTGTATTGTCTGGGATGTAAATACATTGGAGTACTGACTTCGCTAGTCAGGGGATTAACACCTTGCTGTTAGATTGCTGAACTGTTGCTGATGCACAGAGCGACCTCTGTCCTCAATGACATAGTCACCGGGGGTGGGGTGGGGGGGGGGCTGGATAACACCCTACTCCACCCAGGCAGTGGTGGGAAAGAAACATGATTGGTGTCTGTGTGTGAAGCAGTTCCACGGAATGCTGAGGCAGTCAGGTCTTCGGGAAAACATCGGATCTCTTTCATTTCCTCCCCTCGACAATTTTTCTTCATCGCACTTTTGTGTCAAAAGCCAGCTCCTACACATTTCACAAAAATAGTTCCGATGCACTGACTCACTTGTACAGATTCAAGCTGAGTAATATACAGTGGCTTGCAAAAGTACTCATACCACTTTTTTTTTATCACGGAACAACCACAGACGTAAACATATTTTACAAGGATTTTATGTGACAAACCAACACAAAGTGGATGAGAAGGTAAAGTTTGTTGGGATTTATCACTCAGTAAATACCCATCATAGCTTGAGCGTAGAGAACCTCAATGTGAAGCAGTTAAGAGCTCAATCATTCCTGGATTGGACTCTAGTCCATCACAGGTTGCATTCCCAGTATTTATACTGGTACCTATTTATATAGAGAAGGTGTGATTAATACCCCCATTTCACTGGAGCACGACAGACTTACGGAAGCAAAAATGTTGTCATCCGCAAACTTCTTTTTCTTCTTCTTCTTTTTCTTTCGGCTGTTCCCTTCAGGGGTCGCCACGGCGAATCATCTGCCTCCATCTCACCCTATACTCTGCATATTCTTCTCTTACTCCAACTGCCTTCATGTCCTCCTTCACCACGTCCATGCATCGTCTCTTTGGTCTTCCTCTAGGCCTTCTGCCTGGTAGTTCCAACCTCAGCATCCTACTACCAATATACTCTCTATCCCTCTTCTGCACATGTCCAAACCATCTCAATCTAGCCTCTCTGACTTTGTCTCCAAAACGTCTTACATGTGCTGTCCCTCTGATGTACTCATTTCTGATCCTATCCATCTTCCTTACTCCCAAAGAGAACCTCAACATTTTCATCTCTGCTACCTCCAGCTCTATCTCCTGTCTTTTCCCCCAGAGTCACTGTTTCTAAACCATACAACACCGCTGGACTAAACACTGTCTTGTACATTTTTCCTTTCATTCTTGCCGATACCTTCCTATCACACATCACACTTTTCTCCAACCATTCCAGCCAGCCTGCACACGCTTCTTGACCTCTTTTCCACACTCTCCATTGCTCTGGATTGTTGAGCCTAAGTACTTAAAATCCTCCACCTTCCTTATCTCTGCTCCCTGTAACATCACTGTTCCTCTTGGGTCCTTGTCGTTCATACACATGTATTCTGTCTTACTGAGGCTAACCTTCATTCCTCTCCTTTCCAGGGCATACCTCCACCTCTCTAGATTTTTCTTCACTTGTTCTCTGCTCTCACTGCAGATCACAATGCCATCTGCAAACATCATAGTCCATGGGGAATCTTGTCAAACCTTGTCTGTCAGCCTGTCCATCACCATAGCAAACAAGAACGGGCTCAGGCTTGAGCCTTGATGCAGTCCTACCTCCACCTTGAACTCTTCTGTCACACTGACAGCACACCTCACCACTTCCTTACATCTCTCATACATATCCTGCAACACTCTAACATACTTCTCTGCCACTCCAGACTTCCTCATGCAATACCACAGTTCCTATGTCAGCACATATGTTTTCTCCAGATCCACAAAGGCACAATGCAGCTCCTTCTGACTTTCTCTGTACTTCTATATTAACATCCTCAAGGCAAACACTGCATCTGTGGTGCTCTTTCTTGGCATGAAACCAAACTGTTGTTCACAAATGCTGACCTCTGCCCTTAGTCTAGCTTCCACTATTCTTTCCCATAACTTCAACGTATGGCTCATCAACTTTATCCCTCTGTAGTTGCTGCAACTCTGCACGTCTCCCTTGTTCTTAAAAATGGGCACCATCACACTTCTTCATTCCTCTGGCATCCTCTCACTCTCGAAGACCTTGTTGAATGTTCTTGTCAGGAAATCTACAGCTACCTCTCCTAGACACTTCCATACCTCCACTGGTGTGTCACCAGGACCAACTGCCTTTCCATTCTTCATCCTCTTCAATGCCCTCCTCACTTCACCCTTACTAATCTTGCTACTTCCTGGTCCTCAACGGTCACCTCTTCTACTCTTTGTTCTCTCTCTCATTTTTGTCATTCATCAGCTCTTCAAAGTACTCTTTCCATCTTCCCAGCACACTTCTGTCATCAGTCAATACATTTCCCTCTCTGTCTTTAATCACTCTAACTTGCTTGCACGTCCTTCCCATCTATATTTCTCAGCTGTGCCAAAATGTATAAATCATTTTCTCCCTCTTTACTTTCCAACCGAGCATACAAATCATCATACGCCCTCTGTTTGGCCTTTGACACCGCTACCTTCGCCTTACGCTGTGTCTCCTTGTACTCCTGTTTACTCTCTTCGGTCCTCTGTATGTCCCACTTCTTCTTAGCTAACCTCTTCCTTTGTACACACTCCTGCACTTCCTCATTCCACCACCAAGTCTCCTTATCTCCTCTCCTTCCAGATTACACACCAAGTATTCTCCTACCTGTCTCCCTGATCACATTAGCTGTAGTTGTCCAGTCATCTGGAAGCACTTCCTAACCACCTAAAGCCATTTTCAACTCCTCCTTGAAGACAACACAACCCTCTTCCTTTTTCAGCTTCCACCACTTTGTCTTCTGCACTGTCTTTGCCTTCTTCACCTTCCTCATCATCAGCGTCATCCTGCAGACCACCATCCTATGCTGTTTGGCAACACTCTCACCCGCTACTACTTTGCAGTCACTGACTTCCTTCAAATTACATCGCCTACACAAGATGTAGTCTACCTGTGTGCTCCTACCTCCGCTTTTAAAGATCATCCTATGCTCCTGTCTCTTATGGAAAAAAGTATTTACCACAGCCATTTCTATCATTTTTTTAAAAATCTACCAACATCTGTCCTTCTGTGTTCCTGTCCTGGATACCAAACCTGCCCAGCACTACCTCGTTCCCTCTGTTTCCTGCACCAACATGTCCATTGAAGTCTGCCCCAATGACCACTCTTTCATCTCTGGGGGTACTCTGCATCACTTCATCTAACTCACTCCAGAATCTCTCCTTTTGTTCTAGCTCACATCCTGCCTGTGGGGCATAAGCGCTACCAACATTGAACATCACGTCTTCAATTTCTAACTTGAGACTCATCACTCTGTCTGACACTCTTTTCACTTCTGGAACATTCCTGACAAACTCCTCCTTCAAGATGATTCCTAGTCCATTTCTCTTCTCATCCACACCATGATAAAACAGCTTAAACCCTGCTCCTAAGCTTCTAGCCTTGCTACCTTTCCACCTGGTCACCTGAACACAGAGTATGTCCACCTTCCTCCTCTGCATCATGTCAGCCAGCTCTCTAACTTTTCCTGTCATAGTTCCAACATTCAAAGTCCCTACTTTCAGTCCTAGACTCATGCCTTCCCTCTTCTCTCTCTGCCTACGGACACACCTCCCGCCTCTCCTTCTTCGACATCTTCGACCAACAGTAGTCCAATTTCCACCAGCACCCTGTTGGTTAACAGCACTGATGGCGGTCGTTGTTAACCAGGGCCTCGACCAATCCTGTATGAAATTTTTTGTTGTGAGTCGCATATTTTATTTGCCATTTGTTTTACGCCGGATGCCCTTCCTGATGCAACTGTATGCATGAACCGGCGTGAGGGAGAGACACTTTTTGTCATCCACAAACGTTCCGCAATTATTCCCTCATCTTCCATGTCATTCAGTCTAATTCTGTAGTTATTCCTCAAGTCTTTCCTCCACTTCCGTATGCTTCAGGTAGGCCAAAATGTTCCGTGAACATACTTTTTCTGTGAGTTCTGTGAGTTCCATGACTGTTCTGTGGGGTCACTTTGGCGAACTTTTCCATACCTGTCCTGCACATGCTGTGAACATTCCGAGAGTGTAAGAATGTCCACTTTTCAGTAGGATTATCACCCATTTTCAGTGTAAAAATGCCGAAGCTATTCTGTAGACTGCGTTCTGCGCCTTTCCGCTACACAATCCTTGCATGCCGTAGTCCAGTGAAATGGGGGTTTAAGAACTTCCACTTTTCTGTAGGATTTGCACCCGTTTTCCATGTAAAAATGCTGAAGCTCTTCCGTAGACTGCGTTCCATGCCTTTCTGCTACGATCCTTGCATGCCGTAGTCCAGTGAAATGGGAGTATAAGGCTTTACCCAGAGGTCTTAGCATGGAGCAAGTCTAACAGGGATTCAAACCCACAACCTCTCGATCATGAGCCTAACACTCTAACCATGACACCACTGGCCCCACTAACACAAAGTGGAACAAATCTGAAAAGTGTGGTGTGCATTTGTATTCAGCTGCCTTTACTCTAATACCACTAAATGAATCCAGTGCAACCAACTGCCCTCAGAAGTCACCTATTTAGGGTCCATCTGTGTGTAATCTAATCTCAGTATAAAGACAGCTGTTCTCTGAAACCCTTAGAGGTTTGTCAGAGATCATAAATGAACAAACAAGATCTTGAAGCCCATGGAGTACACTAGACAGGTCAGAGTTAAAGTTGTGGAAAAGGTTAAAGCAGAATTAGATTATTAAAAATATTCCAAGCTTTAAACATTTCATGGAGCACCATTCAATCCATCATCAAAAAATGGAAATTGTATGGCACAACTGCAAACCTACTCAGACATCACCGTCCAACTAAACTTCTTTCCTGGCCTGGAAAGAAAAGCACTGATTAGAGCTGCAGACAAGAAGTCCATGGTAACTCTACAGGAAGGATAATCTGTCCAACTATTTTCATGAACTCCACACATCTGGCCTTCACGGAAAAGTGGCAAGAAGAAAGCTATTTTTGGAAGAAAGCTATACGTCCTGTTTGCAATTTACCACAAGCCACATGGGGATACAGCAAACATTTGGAAGATGCTGCTGTGGTCTGCTGAGAACACAGTTTAATTTCTTGGTCTAAATGAAAAATGTGACTGTATGTGTGGTAATAATAATTGTAATAATAATAATGATAATAATAATAATAATAATAATAATAATAATAATAAGTATAATAATATTAACACTAGACTTCACCTCCCCCAGTGCAGCTAACTGGGTTATCAAAGGTCGACCAAATCTCCCACTGTCTATGCTGAGAGGCTGTAAAAGAACCATTGCTGACTTTCGTCAAGAGTAGGCTGCATAGCCGCCAGCGTGTTTCTACCCTGCGATGGCCTGGTGAGCTGTTCAGGGTGTACTCTGCCCTCGCCCAGATTTGACTGAGATGAGTTCCAGCCTCCCCGCGACCCTAGTTAGGATTAAATGGTTCAGAAAATTCCTTTGATCATATGGTGGTGGTGGCAGCATTATGCTGTGGAGATACTTCTCTTCAGCAGAGACGGAGAGACTGGTCAGAGTTGATGGAAGGAAGGATGAAGCCAAATACAGGGCAGTCTATAAAGAAAATCTTTAAAGAGTTTTCAAAAGACTTGAGACTGACAGTCATGGGGATTTACCTTAAGAACCCTAAGCATACAGCCAGGGTAGAATGGTTTAACCCTAAGCATACAGCCAGGGTAGAATGGTTTAAATAAAAGTACGTGTACAGTGTATGCATGTGTTAGACTGGCCCAGTCAGAGTACAGACCAAAATCTAACTGAGTGGTAAGACTTAAAAATTGCTGTCCCCATACAATCAAGTTTGACCAAGTTTGAGCTGCTTTGGAAAGAAGAATGGTGTGTGTGTGTGTGTGTGTGTGTGTGTCCATTTCTAGATGTCTGAAACTGGTAGAAACAGACCCCAAAGGAATTGCAGCTATAATTACCACACAGATTTTTCTTTGTAAAAATTTGTCAAAACCACATAGTTTTTCTTTGAATTTCACTTCAATTATGTGATACTTTATGTTGTTCTATTACATAAAACTCCAATAAAATACATTTATATTAATAGTTGAAACTTGAAAAAAATGGCTACTTATGCAAGCTATAGATTTTATGTGAAAATATTGGCACATTTTATACAATTTATAGATTTTATTTTTACATGTTTGAAGGGCAGTGGTGGTACAGGTGCCCTGGATCGCTGATCCTAAGGTTGGGGGGTTCGAGTCTCCACAAGGTTGTCACTGTCCCCCCAGTGCAGCTAACTGGGTTATCAAAGGCCAGCCATGTCTCTCACTGTCTATGGTGAAAGGCATGTAAAAGAACCATTGCTGACTTTTGTAAAGAGTAGCTGCAAAGCCGTCAGTGTTTTTCTGTCCCTTGCTAAAGGGTTGTGACAGGAAGGGCATCCGACAAAAAAAACCTATGCCAAATCAAACATGCGAATCATTCACTGTGGCGACTCCTGATAAAGGGGAAAAGCCGAAAGGAAATCTCATCTGTATTTTTACATATTTGAAAACATTTCACTGTCTTTTATACAATAACCTACACATAAAGGAAGTAGAAACCAATATAAAAGCAAAAAATCCTTTAAAAAATTACAAAAAAACAAAAAACAACAAAAACAAAAAAAAAACCCTAAAAACAAAAACAGCTGAGGCATGTTAAAAAGGTAGGCACACCCTTACATTTATCACACTTTCAAATTCATAAAATTAGAATCATGTGTTCGAGATTGCCATTGATTAGAACCTGCTGTGGGTGGACCCTGTTTTATTTAAATTTGACCCCCCGGAGTGGTGTTTTTTTTACTACTAAAGTATTTGATATCCTTATGCCAATTTGAAGAGCTTTCTAGTGCCTTTAGAAATAAAGGTTTGCAGACGCCTATGAGTCTGGCAAGGGACCCTTAAAGATTTCTAAATGATAAAATTATTATTATTTTTTTTTGCTTTTCCACTATGAGCCAATCATTTACAGGTAAGGGTGACATGGAGGGTAGAGGTTGGCACACCCACAGCTAGAGAGTCCTGAGTTTGAGTCCTGGGCTTGGCCAGGGCATTTCTGTGCTGATACTCGTGCCGTGCTTGCCTGGGTTTTCTCCAGAGACTCCAGTTTCCTCCCCCAGTGAAAAGACATGAACATTACACGAATTGGCTGCTCCAAGTTGCCCCTAGGTGTGAGTGTGAATAATTGTGTGTATTGGCACTGTAGTGAACCGCTGAGCTGTTCGGAGTGTACCCAGAGTTGGCTGAGATAGGCTCCAGCCTCCACACGACCCTAGTAGAATTAAGCACTTAAAACTAATGAATTAAATTGAAAGAGTGGTGTTGGTTTTAAGGTTTTCTAGGACTAAGCACCCAGCAAATTCAGATCAAGGAACTATTTGATGTGAAAACAAGTATCCAAGAACCCCAAAATTTTATCACAGGTTTGCCTTTTCCTAGTAACTAATTCTACACATTATCATTAATATGCCCTACAATAGGAGTGGCCAACCAATCAGAGACTGAGCCACATGTTATACAGTGTTACCGCAAATAGCCACATCATACACATGGGCACACATGAACATCACCCATCCCTTTCTCTCTCTCTCTCTCTCTCGCTCTCACTCACATATACACACACACACACACACACACACACACACACACACACACACACACACACACACACACACACACACACACACTTCTGCTCAGCCAGATTTATTTTAAATCCACACACCAACATTCTCATAAAATTCTCACATCTTTCAAGGTTAGAGTGTAACTGTGATTCAATAGCCGTGTTAATGTCCGATTATCTGCGTTCAATAGTGTGGCTGGACAGTTGGACGTCCGATAAAATGCATTTTAGTTTGTCGTTTTCAGGAGACAAGATTTCAACAACATCACTGAGGGATTTTATAACAAACTCTCCTTTGTTGTATGACTTTCTGGCCTGTGTAATGTTCCAAGCCAGTTGATACGATGCAAGCTTTACAGTCTCTGAGCACTTTGTAAATTTTTGGAAAAACTATACAGGGATCCCTCACTTTCCAGGGTTAATTGGAACCGAGATCCCCAATCAACCATCGAAATCCGCGAAGTCGGATCAACCCCGACTGATGTATACGTACATGTACATGCAGAGAAACATGGAAATCAAACTAAAGCAGGAACTGGTGGAGCACGGAGCTGAGAGCCAGAGAGATCACGAGGAAGAGGGACAATCTTCTAGCACCAAGAGGAGCGCTCTGCTCGTCTTTATAGCCCATGATTAAGTGGAATCAGGTGTGTATTTAGTGTTCCACGCATGTGTGACAACCACACCCCTCTCCTGCACGCAGAGAGAGAGAGAGAAATAGAGAGAGAGAGACGCCAAAACCAGAGTCTCTCACAACACAGACCATTGTCTGTCTTCCTTTCGGCTTTTTCCCTTTTACTCGGGAGTCGCCACAGCGAATCATCTGATTCGCACGTTTGATTTGGCAGAGGTTTTTACGTCGGATGCCTTTCCTGTCACAACCCTTTTTAGCAAGGGACAGAAACACGCTGACGACTTTGCAGCCTACTCTTTACGAAAGTCAGCAATGGTTCTTTTACATGCCTCTCACCATAGACAGTGATAGACATGGCCCGCCTTTGATAACCCAGTTCGCCGCACTGGGGGGGACAGTGACAACCTTGTGGAGAGTGGGACTTGAACCCCCCCAACCATTGGATCAGTGATCCGGTGCCCTATACCACTAGACCACCACTGCCCCACTCACAACACAGACCATAACACACTAAATTAAAAAAACCACAGTGCAGTTAAAGCATAAGAACAATAAAGATAAGAATTTTTACCTTTGTGGTGATGAGCAGTTGGCATACGGAAATGTTGGAGAGTGAGAGAGGAGGAGGATCCCCTTCCATAACAGCTTCAGGTGAATCAGCCAAAGGTGTTTTTTTTCTTTGGCTACTCGCTTTGGCATGGATGACTCTTCTTCAGGATGTCCCTTTCTTTTCTTGAAGGACATTTCTAACGTGGCTTGTTTCTGCCTTCTTTTCAAAAAATTACAAAGTGGCTCATGACTTCATCGTTAAAGGTGTTCACAGCGATACATAGTATCAACAACTTCCGAACTTCCCCAGAACAGCGCTAGCTTTATCAGGGTGATACATAGTATCAACTTGTGGATTTCGAAAGCATACATTTTCCCCTCCCTCTCCGTCTTGTTTTTTCTAGCACTTTTTTTGCGTTCGACTTCCGGATTTTGATTGACTTCCAGGACAAAAAAATCCCGGAATTTTTGGTCGAATTCTGATTCTAAAGCGTTCGGGTACCGAGGTACCACTGTATATATATATATAAAATGAAGTGCAAAGAAACATATAGCAAGTATGAAACAAAGAGAAGAGCCTGCATCTTGAATTCAGTTAAAGTCAAGGAGTAAAAAGTCTTTGATTAATCAGTATTTTAACCACCCGTTCTACACACACACACACACACACACACACACACACACACACACACACAACCTGTTTTCTATCTCTAGTCCTTCTTTCATGTTTACTTACTGAATAATTTCCGAAAAGACACCAGAGGTGCTGTGTCCAGACATTACTACTATTTAGTCTGCCTGTGTGGTTGTGGAAAGTATGCTCACACAGTAATGGCAATTTTTAGACCGGAGATTATGCAATTCTAATTCTTCCAATTCTTCCAATGTGTGTGGCATGTAAATATTGAATGTAAATAAGAATGTACATAGTGATGACAAGGAGAGTGTTGTAAAAACTAGATTTTAAATAAAGTCTGTATTTCCCAGTAGGACGGTGGCGTAGTGGTTAGCACATCGGCAAGAAGGTTCTGGGCTCAGGCATTTCTATATGGAGTTCACATGTTCTCCTCGTGCATGCATAGGTTCCTTCCATGTGCTCCGGTTTCCTCCACCAGTTCAAAATCATGATTGTTTGGCTAACTGGCTCTTCTCAATTGCCCCTAGGTGTGAACCGCTGTGTGTATATGTTGACCCAAGTGATGGTGATGTCTATGCTATATGCTTGCCACTTTTTCATCTCCTCAGTCAACACAATTGTAGTGTTAAAACAAGGGCGTAGGCTGGTCTGGTATAAGTTATCGACCTGAAAGCCGCCATTGCTAAGTGCCCGCCTACACAAAGTTACTGTGACGTCACTGAGTTGATACAAAGTACCACATGAAATATAGTGCATGCATATCACAGCATATTATATCATATAAACAACATGGAATCTCACGCCAACAACACGCACAGTTTTTCAGCAGAAGACAATTCATCTATTACTCTCAGAAGACGAATCAAATATTCTAGTTCAACCAAAAACATTCTCAAATATATTTCAAACTACATCTGCAAGTACATGTGCTAAATACATTTACAAATTGAGCTAAAGTTGTTTATCTATTCAAAGGCACAAACAAATATTAATATATATATATATATATATATATATACAGCACAAAAACATACTATTAATTTTATAAAAGTACTGACCATTAGGCTGCAGGTCCAGGCTGGATGGATTATGATTATTTTCGCCATTCATTCTCTGTGCGTCAATGTTTGTGTTCTAACACATGTGCAGGAGTCGGAGGCGGGACTAACAAACTGTGCTTTATTCTCACACTCGCACTTTGTTTGATTGACAGTGTTCAGCTATTATTGCTAACTGATAATATTATGTTTGTTGATTGGTCAGCTCGGGCGTGCACATGCGCAGTGCCCGTTACACGTTAACTTCCGGTTGACTTCCTGACTCTAGTCATGCGGAACTTATCTCCGACTTTCTCTTCAATAACAGTCATTAAGTTTATTTATAAAATTGTGAATACACATCATTTCTTGTCCCTTGTAAAGCCTTCTACGCTCTTATAAAATATCTACGGTAGCCATATGCTTACATCTAGTCTGTCATCACACGTTTGTCTCATAGCAAGAAGGTCCCAAGTCCAGCAAGAGTGTTTCTGTGTGAAGACTGCATGTTCTTCCTGTGTTTCCTCTCGGTACACTGGTTTCCTCCCACAGTCCAAAGACACTCACATCTGAATGTTGTTTCTAGATATGAGTGTGAATTGTTTGTGTGTTGGTTCTGGATGGACTGGTGAGCTGTTCATAGTGCACTCCACCTTGCTGAGATATGCTCCAGCATCCCCATGAGCCTAAAGTATTGAGCGGTTTGGAAAATGAGTGAGTAAACATTTCTGTATACAACTGACATAGAGTTCTGTATTCTGTAGGTCTTGTAAAAACAGTAACAATATCTTGAACTCTCGGTATAGCTTTCAATAGACCGTAACAGTCAATAAACAAGTCTAACATTTAATGTCATACATGCAGGTACTGTAAAGGTAAACACACCTCGAGGCAATTTGGAACAGCCAGTTAGCCTAAATGTGCACCCAAACCTCGAACCTGAACCCAGGATCTACCTGCTGTGAGGCAGATGTGCTAACCACTGTGCCTCGTGCCACCCTATCTCATGATATTAACACTGTGTGATATAATAGAATTATTAAGTGGCAAACTTTATACGCATATTTTAAGTTATTGTTAATATTCATAAAGAAATGTAAGTTAATTTTGTCTCCAATGATGGAGGGATTATAAATACAGTACAGTGGTACCTCATCTTATGAAATTAATCCGTTCCAGTTCCTTTTTCGTAACCTGGATTTTTCGTCAGTTGAACCGCATTTTACATGCAAAACGCGTGATTCGTTCCAAGGCTCCCAATACTACCCCCTAAACCCTTTAAAAATTATAAAAGTACACCAATTTTGTATGAAATATGTGTTAAAAGTAAAAGAAAATATTTGTTAAACCATTTTATTTACATATTTATTAATTAAACCATTATTAAACATTTTTATTAACCATTTTTATTAAACAAACCAATCAATATTACCATTATTTAACATTTATTAAATATGTATTAAATATTTATTAAATATTTTTAAACATTTATTGAATTAAACATTTATTAAACAACTTAATTCCACTGAAATAAATTTTACTTAAAATTTTGAAATAAAAAAAACTCAACAATAAAATTAAAATTAAACTTTTTATTCATTTTTTCTACATTTTTCTGTTTTCTGTTTTTTTTTTTTCGCATTTAATTTTTCACTTGTTTTAATTATCGTCACTGCTTTTTGCCTGTTTGGGTTCACTTTCACCTTCGGCAGTGCTTGTTGACGGACCTTTGGTGAAATATCGATCTAACGACGATTGCCTTTGACGACTTTTCATAATGTTCCTCAAATGCACAAGGCATACGTCGTCAATGTTGGCGATAGCACGAATCGTGAACACTTTTTCGGGATGGTATTTTTCCACGAATTCGGAAACTTCGTGAAATTTCGCCAGCATGTCTTTTATTCATGCTAATGGGATGATGGCTCCTTCTCCTCTACCTCCTCCTCGCTGAATTTCTACTGCGTTGCTGAGCGTTGCATCACCTCCAGCTCCTTCAGCTCCTCCGTTGAGAGTTCTTCCTTGTGCTCCGCGACCAACTCGTCAATGTCCTCCTCATTGACCTCCAGCCCCATGGCCTTTCCTAGCGACACAATTTTCTCCAGCTCAGGCTGAGGTTCAGGTTGAGGCCTCGCCCTCCACCTCGAAGTCTCTCTGAGCAACGGCCAAGCAGCATTAAAGGTACGTCTGGTCACCTCCTGCCAAGCCATGTCAATCATCTTCAAGCACACAACGATGTCGAAGTAGTGCTTACAGAATTCACGAAGGGTAAGCTGGGTGTTTTCTGTGACGTCAAAACACCTCTTAAAAAGAAATTTAGTGTAAAGTTTTTGAAATTTGACATGACTTGCTGGTCTATGGGTTGAAGGAGATGGGTGGTGTTTGGAGGAAGGTACAGTACCCTGATGAAGGAGAATTCCTCCAGGATCGCATCGTCGAGGCCGGGTGGTTGGGCAGGGGCATTGTCAAGAATCAGCAGACACTTGAGGGGGAGGTTGTTCTCTTCAAGGAACTTCTTCACGGAAGGGCCAAACACCAAATTCGCCCACTCAAAAAAAATTGTCGTGTGACCCAGGCCTTGGCGTTGACCCTCCACATAATGTTCAATTTCTCTTTCAAGATTCTGAGCTTTGAAGGCTCAGGGATTTTCCGAGTGGTAGACTAGGAGGGGCTTAATCTTACAATCTCCACTGGCATTACAACAGAGTGCAAGAGTAAGGCGGTCCTTCATGGGCTTGTGGCCTGGCATTTTCTTCTCCTTAGCTGTGATGAAGGTGCGGTGAGGCATCTTCTTCCAGAAGATTCCAGTCTCGTCGCAATTCAAAACTTGCTGTGGAATGTACCCATCTTCCACGACAAGTTGTTCGAATGTTTTTATACATTTTTCTGATGCCTTCTGGTCTGAACTTGATGCCTCGCCATGCCGTACAACAGAGTGGATTCCAGTCCTTTTTAAAAAATTTCTCGAACCACCCATACGACACATTAAAGTCCGGTGGTTGCTGGTCCGAAGAACCCTCACCCCCACCCTCCTTCACGGGGTCCATAAGTATGGCAGTTGCTTTTTCCGAAATAATCGCCCCGTCACTGTATCTCCTGCAATTTATTCCTCCTTTATCCAAAGGAGTAACAGTCTCTCCATCTCGTCGTTCAGTGACAACCTCTTTTTCGATATCACAGTGAGGGGTCATCGCTTTTAAGGCCTCCTTCTGCTTCAATATCGTCCCGATTCCCGATTGTAGAGGGGTTTTGGCCAGACCGCTTTGCGATTTCACTCAACCGAATCCCACTTTCATATTTTTTTTATCATTTCCTGTTTTAATTTTATTGATAACGGAGCCTGCTTCTTCTTTTCAGTCTCACCGGGACTCACTTTCTTGGGGCCCATGATGAATAACGAAAATGACGTTATACACACTCAAAAAAATTCACCAAACTCACGAACCAACACTACAACTGTCCTATACGCATGTGATGAAACAATGGACAATAGATCGAAGGCACACGAAAATCATTATGGATACAGTGCTGTATTATGGAGATTCAGCTCCCTCCTAGCCAATGGCAGGCCAGCGGGGCGGGGTGTTGGTAGAAAACCAATGGGAAAGCAACTCGTGCATTGATTGAATGTTTGAGTGGCACGTTTGAATGTTTCGTAACGTGAATTTATTTCGTATCCAGAGACAAAAATTTTAGGAAAATGGGTTTCGTAACCTGGATTTTTCGTTTGGTGGGACGTTCGTAAGGTGAGGTACCACTGTGTATTATTTTTATTGGACTTGTGTATGTGTGTAAGAGGAATATTTTTTTGTTCTTCAATACTTGGTTCCCTCAGGAAGTATTTTTGATGGGAAAAAAAAGATGATGAATTGATGTGTGAAAATGAATAAAGATCTGTCTAACCAGTCTTTTCTGGAATCCTTAAATACCTGTCCATTAACCTTTCCTCCTTTGCCCCCCCCCCCCCTTCCTGGCTTTTATATTTTGGATGGATCAGTCAGTTGTGAGTAGTACAGTGGTACCTTGACTTTTTTTAACGAATGATACAATTCCATGATATGAGCTTCAATTCCACCAAAAATGTGCCCCATCCAACGAGCAAAATTTTGATTTACGAGCTCTGCTGCGGAAATGGCTTTTCCGGGCCAATTAGCCTCGTATTCTTAAGAATGTACAGGGATCCCTTGCAACTTCACACTCCAATTCATGCAGCTTCAGTGCATCGCATTTTTTTTGAATATTCATTGAATTAAAAAATAAGGAAATTAAGGAAGAATAGAAGAAAGAATTAAGAGAAATACCACCAAAACAAGGCCAATTATGCAAAAAAAACCCTTAAACAAACACAAAACAAAAAATAACCCTAACCTCCCATCAAAACTACTTACATTGTTGTGAGATGCACATCTGTGTGCGTCTCGACCCTGTGTGTGTGTGTGTGTGTGTGTGTGTGTGTGTGTGTGTGTCAGCTTATCAATCTGAATATGATAAAATATGACTTTTAACATATAGTTTCTCTTGTTATTCTTGTTTTATTATTAATCATTGTTAATGTTAACGTACATGTATTATTATTATTATTATTAAATATTTATTGTTTTTACGTGTTCAGCTTTAATATGTTAGGTGAAATATACGTGTTTGTGGCAGGTTATATGAGTTTGGGAGGGGGTTAGAAAGGATTAATTGATTTTCTGTTCTAACGAACATTTTGTCTTAGGAGCTCACCCATGGAACAGATGTCCTTTCGGCTTTTTCCCGTTATCAGGGGTCGCCACAGCAAATGATTTGGCATAGGTTTTTACATCCGATGCTCTTCCTGACACAACCCTTTAGCTAGGGACAGAAACACGCTGACGTTTCCTGTTTACGAAAGTCAGCAATGGTTCTTTTACATGAACCTCTCACCATAGACAGTGAGAGACATGGCCCGCCTTTCTTAACCCAGTTAGCTCAGGGAACAGATTAAATTCGTAAGTCAAGATACCACTGTATTTGTAATAATCAAACCAGCAGAGGGCGCCCCTGACCGGGAAAATTTTGGAAATACTGTAGTTTGTATGGCATGTCTGTGCATTCACTGTACTGTTGACATAATGATGAGGAATTGTTTTAGATTATATACAAGGACACCCTGGAGCTTGCAGGTCCCTGAGAAGCCAATTATATCTCTTAGAGTCAGAAAGCCTCCCATGAGTACTAAATGTGTTGAAATTATGTTTCAATATGACCATATGGTGGTTCAGGGTGAACCCCAGCTCTCACCTAAAGCCAACTGAGACAGGATCCACCTCACCTAACCCTGTTAGAATAAACAGTATGGTATTTAAAAAAATGAATAAATGAATGAATGAATGGGCAGCAGGGTAGTGGACTGGTTAGAATGTCCGTCCCACAGCAAGAAGGCCTGGGTTCGATTCTCAGCTCAGGTGTATCTGTTTGGAGTTTGCATATTCTCCCCATGCTTGTATAGGTTTCCTCCATTCACTCCGGTTTCCTCCCACAGTCCAAAACATGCACAGTAGGCTAATTGGCTGTTCCAAATCACCCCAAGTGCAAGTGTGAGTCTGTGACTGTAAATGGTTTGTATGAGTGTTGACCCTGTGATGGCCTGGCAAGCTATCTCGGGTGTACCCCATCCTTGCCCAGAAACGGTTGAGATGGGTGCCAGCCTCACTGTGTCCCTAATTAGGATTAAGTAGTTCAGATAATAAATGAATGATTGGGTATATTGTGTGTAGGAATCCTGGGATCAGCCTATAATTAAACCTGTTCCTCTGAAGGTCAGGTTTATGGTATCCATTTATAATTCTCCACTATAGACTACAAACAAAGGTAAGTTACAAATTAGAAATTTCCAGATAAAGCAGAACTGGCGCTTCAGAAACAGCAGTGGTAGTGGGCCAATATGACTCACTCATTCACTGTCACTCGTTTGCCTTCCCACTTAATGCCATTAAGGTCATCGGGAGGATGAAGCCTATCACAGCCAACACTGGGCAAAGGCAGGGTACTTGATGAACAGCTCAATAGACCATCACAGGGCCAGCATGCACACAACCATTCACACATACGGGTGATTTGCGACAGCTCGTCAACCTAATCCTAGTCTTTGGATGTGAGAGAAAAACAGATTACCCAGAGAAAACCCATGCAAGCTCCGCACAGACATGCCAGAGGCCGGGATTCAATCCCAGGACCCTCTTGTGAGGCGGCCGTGCTAACTACTGTGCCACCATTAGAAAACTGTTCTTCTTCTTCTTCTTCTTGTTCTTCTTTTTCTTTCGGCTGTTCCCTTGTTCTCAGGGCTCGCCACAGCGAAGCTATGATTCGCATGTTTGATTTGGCGTAGGTTTTTATGCCAGATGCTCTTTCTGACACACCCCTTTAGCAAGGGACAGAAACACGCTGACGGCTTTGCAGCCTACTCTTTACAAAAGTCAGCAATGGTTCTTTTACATGAACCTCACACCATAGACCAGGGGTGGCGAACAAGTTACAAGTTAGACACAAAGAGCCAAACTTTTTAACTGTGAGAGTTGAAGAGCCACACCACGTGCTGACCTGCCAAGACACTGACACACACACACACACACACACACACACACACACACACACACACAGAGGCACCACTCTCTCTTTCTCCCTTGCTCTGACACACACCACTACTGAACACACTTCAGATACATAGATGTGGCCTGTATAATATAAATTGATGAATATTGAAATATACACACAATCATGTTGAGTCAGGTGTTTTTTAACTTTGGGGAATTCCGTGTCAATGTTAGCATTCAGTTGCTAAAATGATGCTGAAGATTTGAATCCTTGAAATGTGATATCGTGGTACTGCATAATAAACAGGGCGATTTGCCATTCCATTCAATAAAAAAGTAAGCATCTTCCCATTCTCCCAGAAATGTCCTGTGTTCATCTTCATATTTTCGTTTATCTTTGCATTTTGCTATTTTTACAAAGAGGGTAAGCCTGCATGCAAAGAAAATGTTTACTTAATTTCCCAGCGTTAGACGTCATCCACTCAGATGATTGGCGGTCACTTATGTGTCAGACGCGGCATAAAAAACACCCAACCTGTCAAAATTATTTCAAAATATTATTTATTATTTGTTTTTAATAACCTCTGAAGAATTTCAGTGTGTTTTAAGATTTAAAGAAAAAAATTTTTTTTTACATTTTTTAACAAATACGATAAGAGGCAAAGAGCCACATTCTTATTGATCAAGAGCCGCATGCTTGTTCGCCACCCCTGCCATAGACAGTGAGAGACATGGCCCACCTTTTATAACCCAGTTAGCTGCACTGGAGAGGACAGTGACAACCCTTTGGAGAGTGGGACTCGAACCCCCACCCGTAGGATTAGCTATCCAGCACCTTTTACCCCCAGGCCACCACTGCCCACTATCAGAAAACTCGTATTGTCCATTAACATGAACTTTATGGCTGCTGACTAGTTTTGGAGTGTGTTACATTTAGTACTCCAGGTACAGTACTGATAAAGAACCTGCAACTTTTGATTCAAGAAGGTACGGCAGATCATAACAAACCAAAAGTTCACTCAGCTGTGGTGAGATGGAATTTTACTGAGCCAGTAATATGGATGAAATATGATTATGTCATAAACCATTCTTGTTAAATATGTTGACCACACCCACCAGTGATTCTCACACACCTACTGGAATATTCGGATAAGCAAATGCTAGCACAATGAAATCACAGTGCTGTGGTGAAAGCTTTTCTTTCTATAAAGAAAAAGGCAACTTGATGGTCTTATCTACATAAACTCCATAAGATAAAGAAAAGTTCCAAACCCTGCTTGTGCATACACTATATAGAGAATCCACTATTAAAATTAACCAGACTGGTAATGATAAGATTGGAGGGGGGAACGAAGCAGACCCTTACATCTCTTAAAAAGAGAATAATTATGTAAATTCACACGCTCACTCTCTCAGTAATTGGCTCGTTTAACCATATTAGGGTCGCAGGAAGGCCTACGAGTAATCATAAACATCAAATTAGCATAATGGGCATGTCTGTGGACTGTGGGATGAAACTGGAGTGCTCAGTGGAAACCCACACATGTACAGGAAGAACATACAAACCCCACACAGAAACGTCCAAGTCTGGGCCTCAAACCCAGGGCCTTTCTTGCTGTGAGGCGGACGTGTTAACCGCTACACGACTGTGCTGCCGAATGTAACTTGAGAGTCATAATCCAAATCAGAGGCCAGTGCTTGTTAATTTAGTCCCTGGCTAAGAGATTCATTATCATCATCATCATCATCTTCATCTTCCTCCGCTGAATCCAGGGTCGAGTCGCAGGGGCAGCAGCCTAAGCAATGAGGTCCAGATGTCCCTCTCCTTAATCACTTCCTCCAGCGCTTCCGGAAGGACACCCAGACGTTCCCAGACCAGCCAAAAGACGTAACACCTCTACCGTGTTCTAGGTCAACACCGGTTTCTCTTCTCGGTTGGATATGCCTGAAACACCACACCAGGGAGGTGTTCGGGAAACATCCTGAGCCACCTCAACTGGCTCCTCTCAACACGGAGGAGCAATGGTTCTACTCCGTGCTCCCCCCAGATGGCTGAGCTTCTCACTCTAGCTCTAAGAGAGAGCCCCGCCACCCGGTGAGGGAAGGTCATTTCAACTGCTTGTATCCGTGATCTTGTTCTTTCTGCCATTGCCCAAAGCTTGTGACCATGGGTGAGGGTTGGAACACAGATTGACTGGTAAATTGAGAGCTTTGCCTTGCGGCTCAGCTCCGTCTTCACCACAATGGACCGGTACTGGCTTCACTTTACAACGATTTGCCTGTCAATCTCCCGCTCCATCCTTCCCTCACTCGTGAACCGGACCCAAAGATACTTAAACTCCTGAGTTTAAGTTAAACTTAAACGGCTGAGAACCATGGCCTCGGAATTGGAGGTGCTGATTCTCATCCCGGCCACTTCACACTTTGCTGCGAATTGCTCAAATGAGAACTGGAGGTCCTGGATTGATGAAGCCAAAAGGACAACGTCATCTGCAAAAAGCAGAGATGAGATCCCATGGCCACCAAACACAACCTCTCAATGCAGCAGCTGCAGCTACAAATTCTATCCATTAAAATTATGAACAGAATCGGTGACAAAGGACAGCCTTGGAAGACTCCAACGCTCACTGGAAACGAATTTGACCTGTTGATACCAATGCAGCCCAAGCTCTGGCTCTGGCAATACAGAGGCCGAATGGTCCACAGCAACGGGTCCGGTGCGTCATACTCCCGGAGCGTCATACTCCCGGCGCACACTCAACAAGATAGTGTGAGGGACACGGCCGAAGCCTTTTCTAAATCCACAAAACACATGTGGACAGACTGGGCAAACTCCCATCGCCGTCCAGGATCATGTAGCGTGTACAGAGTTGGTCGAGAATGCCGTGTCCAGGACAAAAACTATCAGAGATTAATTCATTCATTTCATTTTCTTCAACACTGTAGCTTTGTATTAGGCTTGTGGAAGGATGGAGCTCATCATAGCCGACTCCAGGCAATGACGGAGCACACCCTGAAGAGCTCACCAGACCAGCAAAGGGCCAGCACAAACACACACACACACACACACACACACACACCACCACACCCACCACCATTCACATTCTCATTCACACCTAATGTATGTCTTTGGACTGTCGGGGAAACCTCGTTCACCCAAAGGAAACCTGCACACGATGAAAAGTATATACAAACTATACATAGAAATTAGGCATGGGGCTCTAACCTAGGACCCTCTTGTTATGAGGTGCAAGCTATAACCACTACACTATCGTGCTGTTGATCGATATGGAGAAAATATCCAAAGATCCATGGCAGGTTTTAATTACTGGTTTGATACACAATTCAGGTGCTAAATTCTGATCTATTTGGTTGCACTTCTAATGAATAGGTATCAGGGGGCAGTGTTGGCCTGGTGGTAAAGCGGCTGGATCACCGATCCTAAGGTTGGGGGTTCAAGCCCCACTCTCAACGGGTTGTCACTGTCCGGCTTTCATCATAGCCTTTAGCAATGTTTCTTCCCTGTGATGGCCTGGCGAGCAGTCCACGGTATACCCTGCCCTCGTCGCATGGAGTTGGCTGGGATGGGTGCCAGCCTCCCCGTGACCCTAATTAGGATTAAGCAGTTCCGAACATGAATGCATGTGTATCAAATTAGGTCCAGAAAATACAGCCGAGTCTCCTTTCTGTTCTACCTTCAATATCTTTGCTTTCAGTGTAGAACTCTAAACATTCAATAAACTGAAACAGGGTCATTTTCCTCATCATTGTTGTTGTTGTAGATATTATAACAAAGGGAAAACTCATGATTTTACTCTTTCCGATATTTGTTTCCTTATTGCTTGAACGCCTTCCTAGAAATAACCAGAATGGACTTACTTCAATATTTATGTTATTAGCTACACACCAGTTCTGTTTACAGCACTATATTTTAATCCTGTAATCACATGATATGGGTATTAAAAATTTCCAACAGTGTTTTTCAGTCTTCTTATGTTAATCTATTCATTATTTATCTTTTGACTGGTTGGGCAACAGTGTCAGGTATTTATTTAATTAAGGTCATGTGATCAAGTTATTTATTAACTCTTTACAAGCTCTATGTGCAAATGAAAAGGCTATCGCTCATGAAATATTAAGACTCTGTGTGTGTGTGTGTGTGTGTGTGTGTGTGTCTGTGTGTGTGAGAGAGAGAGAGAGAGAGAGAGAGAGAGCACAGGTATTATAAGTCACCTGTATGTTTGGACGGAGTTGCTAGGCATATCTGGCATTGGCTGGACCTGTGAACCGTCCTCCATTTAGTGCATCCTCTTATAACCTTTGACTCTTGTGAATGGGTAACTTTACCTATTTCACAAAGCCTCTGTAGTCGGAATACATAGGAATGGCAGATTTTCCCGGGAAGGTGAACACTCAGACAAGCTTGCCTCAGTCTCCGACAGGACCCACCCAAGCCATGAATGTATCTATTGACTTCATTAGGACTCTGCCTGGGATATCCGCACTGGTGGAAATTGTAAGTTGCTCAGAAAGACTGGTGATAATACAGTATAATGTTGAATATTTTTTTTTTTGCTTTTCTTTTTTTTTCTTGATACTTGTGGGACAATTTAATATAAAGTGTCTTGTCATCTTCCAGTCCTCTCATTTACACTTTCTCCTGCCTGTCTGCCATCTGCTTTGGCCATGCATGAGTGATCCAAATACTGTCTCAGCACTTTCTGGAGGTTTCAACAAACAATTCTGATGCCGTGTTGAGACACGAACAAATAATTATCCATACACTCCATATGTTCAAAGTCCTTTCCTGCCAATCAGATTTAAACGATTTGGGGAAAATTGGGAACCTGGTAAACCAGGATGAAGCACAAAATGTTATGTACTGCATACTTTTAACCTTTTTAACCTTTTACATATTAATATAATAATAAACCTAGGAAATGTACTATACAGATATTTGTAACATGTTGTCATGAAATATTTATTGCCGAGACAATCAAGTGTCCAGAACGTCATGACGTACATCTGTCACACCCTGGGAAACCGTTTCCACCCATAGACTTTCCTGGTTAAACCGCACTTATCAATCAGCTGTAATCTGGTTAAACGTGCAAAAGATATGGCGTGATTATCGTAGTATGGCAAATCCAAATTTAAATCAGCTTCAGTGATAATAAAAGTGGAATCTAGAATGTGTTATGGTTTTTATTCTTCCTGAAGGTTCAGGCACTTCAGCATGATACAATGCAAAGTGGTGTCTGTCTGAGCCCAACAGATTTTTCTACCACTTTTTTTTTTAAATGCTATTCTGATGATTTTGTCTGATGATTCGTGTCGGTGATCAATATTATTAGGATCATTGTTGTCATCGTTGTTGTTGTACGTTTCCTTAGTTTGAATTCTGAGGGCTGTTTGTGTTCAATCTCAGGTATCATGCCCTTTCGATATGCCATCGGTTCATACCACCAACAGCAAGCTGAGACCGTTTTCAGAATTAATAATTGATTTACCGAAAGGCTTTGCATTGTACAATTCAATGTTATTGGAAAAATGTTGTAGATTGTGATTGAATATAAAAAAAAAAGTTGGAACAAGAATCAGGTTATAGGGTAAACGCTTATCAGTGGGTGTGTGACTTGAAGACACATTCACTGATCGAATCTACAGAAGCTCAGCATGAGAACCTTTCATTCATCAAATGATCAAATTCAAAATACTGAATGGCGGCAGAAGTATTTTAAGCCTTCTTCACTGCTACGATGTTTGTTTATTGCTTGGGGTGCTGCGCTCATGCTCGGGAGGTTGTGAGTTCGAATCCCACTGAGACCCTCACTGTGCTGAGACCCCAACCACAAGTGTGCCTCTGTTCACCCAGCAGTATAAATGGGTACCAGTAAAAATGTACTGGGAAGGTAACCTGAGATGGACTTGTGTCCCATCCAGGAGGAGTTGTGCTCCTAATTGCTTCACGCTATAGAGTCCAGGGATAAGCACCGGTCCGATGAGCCACTAGGCTTGGGTGTAAAACGCCCAACGGACTTTACCTTTTTATCACTTCTACTTTAAACTTACAGAAAAATCCACAACAATGTAGCACTAACTTTTACGTTTCTTTCAGGTCGCTAGGGTAACGATTCTCTGATCTTTTGTGTCTTGCGACAGGAAGCATGGATAAACTCACTCACTCATTCAATCATAAAAACATTTAATCCTATTACGGTTGCGGGGAAACTGGAACTTATGTCAGCCGACACTTGATGAAGGCGGGGCACATCTTGAACTGCTCACCAGTCCATCACAGAGTCGACACACAAAATCATTCACAATCACACTGACACCTAGGGGCAATTTGAAACAGCCAAATAGTCTCATGTGCTTGTTTTTGAAATGTGGAAGAAAACCAGAGAACCTGGAGAAAACCAATTTAAGCTCAAAGTGGAAGAACATGCACACTTTATAAAGCAACACCCGAGTCTGGGACCTTCTTGCTGTGAGGTGGACGTGCTATGCCCTACACCACTGCGCCGCCCAACACGGACACAAACATAGACTGCTGCTGTGGACCACATCATGAGCGGAAGCAAAAGAAAACATTTTTAAATTAGTATTTTATGTCAAATGTACAAGACGGTATTGAGGCCAGCGATGTTGTATGGTTTAGAAACGGTGGCGCTGAGGAAAAGACAGGAGGCAGAGCTGGAGGTGGCAGAGATGAAAATGTTGAGGTTCTCTCTGGGAGTAACGAGGATGGATAGGATCAGGAATGAGCACATCAGAGGGACAGCACATGTTAGATGTTTTGGAGACAAAGTCAGAGAGGCGAGATTGAGATGGTTTGGACATGTACAGAGGAGGGATAGTGAGTATATTGGTTGTAGGATGCTGAGGTTGGAACTACCAGGCAGAAGGCCTAGAGGAAGACCAAAGAAGAGATTTATGGATGTGGTGAAGGAGGACATGAAGGTCATTGGAGTAAGAGAAGAACATGCAGAGGACAGGGTGAGATGGAGGCGGATGATTTGCTGTGGCGACTCCTGAAGGGAACAGCCGAAAAGAAAAGAAGAAGAAGAAGAAGATGTCAAATTATTTATTCATTTACTAAGTAGCCATGTAATAAGGTTCACGTCTGGATCCTGATTCACCGTGTCGAGGGTTTAGTTAATAGTGTTCATCACTTTGCTGTAAATTATATCCGACATAATAACTTTTTCTGGAACAATTAATTTTTCACACTGAGAGCATGGTGATGTGTAGTGGTTATCACGTCCGCTTCACAGCGAGAAGATCTTGGGTCAGAAGCCCAGGTGCGGCAAGGGCATTTCTGTGAGGAGTTTGCATGTCCTCCCTGATGCTTTCACAGATTTTCTCCTGGTTCTGTACTTCAGTTTCCTTCCACGGTCCAGAGACATTCATATCAGGCTAATTATCTGTTCCAAATGGCCACTAGGTGTGACTTTGACTGTGAATGATTCTGTGTGTTGGCCCTGCAATGGACTGGTGAGCTGTTCAAGATGTAGCCTGCCTTCACTCAGAGTTGGCTGAGATAGACCCCAGCTACCCCACAACAATAAAAGGATTAAACAAAATAGTTTTTTTCAAATGTTCAAATGTCAAATTTTTTTGGGAAGTGGTGGCCTGGTGGTAAAGGTGCTGGATCACGGATCCTAAGGTTGGGGGTTCAAGCCACACTCTCCACAGGTTGTCCATGGGTTGTCACTGCTGTCCCCCCGGTGCACTTACTGGGTTATCAAAGGCCAGCCATGTCTCTCACTGTCTATGGTGTGAGGTTCATGTAAAAGAACCATTGCTGACTTTTGACAAGAGTAAATGCATAGCCGTCAGCGTGTTTCCGCCCTGCGATGGCCTGGCGAGCTGTCCAAGGTGTACTCTGCCCTCCCCAGAGTTGGCTAGAACGGGTACCAGCCTCACGGTGACCTTAATTAGGATTAAGCAGTTACAGAAAATGAACGAATGAATAAATTTTCAGCTATATTAAATTTAAAAATATTCATTGCCATCTTTATCTGTTTTCATTTCAGTTCATTCAGTTCATTTCCTGTGACTAATTCATTGTAATTAGGGTCGCAGGGAGGCTGGTGCCCATTCCAGCCGACTCCGGGCGAGGGAAGAGTACACCCTGGACGGCTCGCCAGGCCATCGCAGGGCGGAAACATGTTGACGGCTATGCAGCTACTCCTGTCGAAACTCAGCAATGATTCTTTTACATGAACCTCCCACCATAGACAGTGAGAGACATGGCCGGCCTTGGATCAGTGATCCAGCACCTTTACCACCAGGCCATCACTGCCCCTTGTT
This sequence comes from Plotosus lineatus, assembly GCA_024760905.1. NCBI lineage: Eukaryota > Metazoa > Chordata > Actinopteri > Siluriformes > Plotosidae > Plotosus > Plotosus lineatus. The sequence goes on from CM045739.1 coordinate 39,109,473, forward strand.
TTAATTTTTAATCCAAATTCTCATGAAATACAATGTTTAGTTATGAATTTTTATGAGCATAAATATGCTTAAATGATCATTTTCTTGTAGATTGGTGGCTTGCTGGTGTGGACACTCATCGCCAGTACTGCCCACTGGTTGGTACCTGCCTATGGCTGGGTGTTGTTTGTCAGCATAACACTATGGCTGCTCACCATTGCGCTCTTTATCATGATTGTTTTTGGTCTGATGCAGAAACTATCCTCCGTACCCTGGCCTCTAGTAGTGAGTACATGTCTTAGTGGAAAATAGTATCATAAATTATTCTGTGAGTAACACTGCATGATAAACCAATTACGTACTATTGCATCATGAAATGATTGGGATGTTTTTGTTTGTTTTTTTGTTTTTGTTTTCATTCTCTTAGCTGATGGTGTTTAATGGGGTTGCAAGCTTTCTGTATTTCACAGCCTTTCTGGCAAATGCAGTCTCAATCTCTTTATTTGGAGGTGGTTATATCTTTAATCACATGGCAGCGTCTGCGGTAAGTAAACACATTTATCATACATAAACTTAAATCTATAAACCAATGCAGCCATGAGGCGGCGGGGGGGTGGGGCACTAACCAGTGTCTCTCCCCCTTATGCCGGTCCCAAGCCCGGAGAAATGCAGAGGGTTGCGACAGGAAGGGCATCCGGCGAAAAACTTTTGCCAAAATACAAAAATGCAAACCAGAAAGTCTAAACTCATACCGGATCGGTCGAGGCCCGGGTTAACAACGACCGCCATCAGTGCTGTCAACCAACAGGGTGCTGATGGAAATTGGACTACTGTTGGTCGAAGACGTCGAAGAAGGAGAGGTGGGAGGCGTGTCCGTGGCAGAGAGAGAAGAGGAAAAGCACGAGCCTAGGACTGAGAGTAGGGACTTTGAATGTTGGAACTATACAAGGAAAAGGGAGAGAGCTGGCTGACATGATGCAGAGAAGGAAGGTGGACATACTGTGTGTTCAGGAGACCAGGTGGAAAGGTAGCAAGGCTAGAAGCTTAGGAGCAGGGTTTAAACTGTTTTATCATGGTGTGGATGGGAAGAGAAATGGAGTAGGAGTCATCTTGAAGGAGGGGTTTGTCAGGAATGTTCTAGAAGTGAAAAGAGTGTCAGACAGAGTGATGAGTCTCAAGTTAGAAATTGAAGGTGTGATGTTCAATGTTGTTAGTGCTTATGCCCCACAGACAGGATGTGAGCTAGAAGAGAAGGAGATATTCTGGAGTGACTAAGATGAAGTGATGCAGAGTACCCCCAGAGGTGAAAGAGTGGTCATTGGTGCAGACTTCAATGGACATGTTGGTGCAGGCAACAGAGGGGACGAGGAAGTGATGGGCAGGTTTGGTATCCAGGACAGGAACACAGAAGGAGAGATGTTGATCGATTTTACAAAAAGGATGGAAATGGCTGTGGTAAATACTTTCTTCAAGAAGAAACAGGAGCATAGGGTGACCTTTTAAAAGCGGAGGTAGGAGCACACAGGGAGACTACATCTTGTATAGGCGATGTAATTCGAAGGAAATCAGTGACTGCAAAGTAGTAATGGGTGAGAGTGTTACCAAACAGCATAGGATGGTGGTATGCAGGATGACGCTGATGGTGAGGAAGGTGAAGAAGGCAAAGGCAGAGCAGAAAACAAAGTAGTGGAAGTTGAAAAAGGAAGAGGGTTGTGTTGTCTTCAAGGAGGAGTTGAAACAGGCTCTGGGTGGTCAGGAAGTGCTTCCCGATGACTGGACAACCACAGCAAATGTGATCAGGGAGACAGGTAGGAGAGTACTTGGTGTGTCCTCTGGAAGGAAAGTAGATAAGGAGACTTGGTGGTGGAATGAGGAAGTGCAGGAGTGTGTACAAAGGAAGAGGTTAGCTAAGAAGAAGTGGGACATTGAGAGGACCGAAGAGAGTAAACAGGAGTACAGAGAGGCACAGCGTAAGGCGAAAGTAGCAGTGGCTGAGGCCAAACAGAGGGCGTATGATGACTTCTATGATAGGTTGGACAGTAAGGAGGGAGAAAATGATCTCTACAGGTTGGCACAGCAGAGAGCGAGAGATGGGAAGGACGTGCACCAAGTTAGATTGATAAAGGACAGAGAGGGAAATGTATTGACTGATGACAGAAGTGAGCTGGGAAGATGGAAAGAGTACTTTGAAGAGCTGATGAATGAGGAAAACGAGAGAGAAAAAAGAGTAGAAGAGGTGACCTTTGAGGAGCAGGAAGTAGCAAAGATTAGTAAGGGTGAAGTGAGAAGGGCGCTGAAGAGGATGAAAAATGGAAAGGCAGTTGGTCCTGATGACATACCTGTGGAGGTATGGAAGTGTCTAGGAGAGGTAGCAGTAGATTTTCTGACAAGAACATTCAACAAGGTCTTAGAGAGTGAGCAGATGCCAGAGGAATGGAGGAGATGTGTGCTGGTGCTCATTTTTAAGAACAAAGGAGACATGCAGAGTTGCAGCAACTACAGAGGGATAAAGTTGATGAGCCATACGATGAAGTTATGGGAAAGAATAGTGGAGGCTAGACTAAGGGCAGAGGTCAGCATTTGTGAGCAACAGTTTGGTTTCATGCCAAGAAAGAGCACCACAGATGCAGTGTTTGCTTTGAGGATGTTAATAGAGAAGTACAGAGAAGGTCAGAGGGAACTGCACTGTGCCTTTGTGGATCTGGAAAAAGCATATGACAGGGTACCAAGAGAAGAACTGTGGTATTGCATGAGGAAGTCTGGAGTGGCAGAGAAGTATGTTAGAGTGGTGCAGGATATGTATGAGAGATGTAAGACAGTGGTGAGGTGTGCTGTCGGCGTGACCGACAAATTCAAGGTGAAGGTGGGACTGCATCAAGGATCAGCTCTGAGCCCCTTCTTGTTTGCGATGGTGATGGACAGGCTGACAGACGAGGTTAGGCAAGAATCTCCATGGACTATGATGTTTGCCAATGACATTGTGATCTGTAGTGAGAGCAGAGAACAAGTGGAGGAAAATCTAGAGAGGTGGAGGTATGTCCTGGAAAGGAGAGGAATGAAGGTTAGCCTCAGAAAATCAGAAAACATGTGTTTGAATGAGAAGGACCCAGGAAGAACGATGATGTTACAGGGAGCAGAGATAAGGAAGGTGGAGGATTTTAAGTACTTTGGCTCAACAATCCAGAGCAATGGAGAGTGTGGAAAAGAGGTGAAGAAGCGTGTGCAGGCAGGCTGGAATGGTTGGAGAAAAGTGTCCGGTGTGATGTGCGATAGGAGAGTGTCAGCAAGAATGAAGGGAAAAGTGTACAAGACGGTGGTGAGACCAGCAATGTTGTATGGCCTAGAAACAGTGGCGCTGAGGAAAAGGCAGGAGGCAGAGCTGGAGGTAGCAGAGATGAAAATGCGGAGGTTCTCTCTGGGAGTAACGAGGATGGATAGGATCAGAAGTGAATACATCAGAGGGACAGCTCATGTAAGATGTTTTGGAGACAACGTCAGAGAGGCTAGATTGAGATGGTTTGGACATGTACAGAGGAGGGATAGTGAGTATATTGGCAGTAGGATGCTGAGGTTGGAACTACCAGGCAGGAGGCCTAGAGGAAGACCAAAGAAGAGATTTATGGATGTGGTGAAGGAAGACATGAAGGTCATTGGAGTAAGAGAAGAAGATGCAGAGGACAGGGCGAGATGGAGGCGAATGGTTTGCTGTGGCGACCCCTGAAGGGAACAGCCGAAAGGAAAAGAAGAAGAAGAAACTTAAATCTTTAAACCAATATAAAGATATTCACACTCGTGAATTTTTAACCTGGGATGAAGCCTCTCTGTCCTAATGGAAGTGCTCTCTGCTAGTCTCTGCCAGTTAAATGTCTACAGTATGTATAATCTCCTCACACTAATTGAGGAAGTATGTTTTAAAAGAATGCTATTTATTACTCCAGCGCTAGAGATTTGTTCAATCTATTCCTATATACAGTTCATGAAAGCTGTTCTTGTGATAGTTCCACATCTACAACATGATTTACTTTTAATTTCTTTACTTGTCTGTGCACTTATACTTGGGTACCTGCAATAAATATTTTGTGACTGAATCATCGAGCACTAAAATATTATCACATCTGCTACAGTTTTGTCATAAGATCTTTAGATTACAAAATGAGGCGAGGCTACAGGGAAGGTTTATGGAGCAGTCATATGACTATATGGCACTTTGAAACTACAGTCTTGAGCTTTCATACCCAGCCTGGTCAAAGTCTATACAAAAAAAAAAAAAAAAAAAAAAAAAGAATCACATGAATTGGGTACAATTTCCTGTAATGTAAGACTCTTGTCATTGTGCTAGTGAACTACATGGTGAACTAGAGGAACACTCATTGAGTGTAAGATACCACTGCCTGACATAAATCTATTGTTATAACTTGGCATAGTTATAATACAACATCTCTCCCTAGTGAGCATTGGATCAACATTTTGATCCCATGTTAAACAAAGATAGTGATTTTTTTTTTCAACATGATCCCAAGCATGGATCACCTCCAAAATAACATGGGTTCTTTCCAGGCTCAGGTTCCCCCACCACCACCACCACCACCACCACCACCAAATTTAATGAAAACTACTTCAGTATGTTTTACATATATATATATATATATATATATATATATATATATATATATATATATATATATATATATATATATATATATATATAATAACCACACTAACAGAAAAACTCCTTCAATAATCACTTATTAAAAAACATTTAATCAATTTCTGGATCTGAATAGTGATCCGGATGGGCTACAAAATATTACGGGTTGTTGTCAGGCACATACCCCATCCCTCCACCAAATTTAGTGAAACTCATAGCAGTGGTTTTTAATCCTGCTAACAGACAAAAAGGAAAAAGGTAAGGAATAAATCATGTACAGTAGGTAAATACAAAATAGTATCATATAAAATGATAGATTATGCAGCAGTGGCCCAGTGGTTAAGGCTTTGGGTTACTAATTTGATTGTTAGTAATTCAATTCCCAGTAAAGTACCACCATGCTGCCCCTGTTGGGCACTGCAGAAAGGCCCTTAATCCTCAGTTGTATCATTTTTTTTCATTATTTTGTAAATGTAAGTCACTCTGGATAAAACTGTCTGAAAAATACCTATGGTATAGTATTACAATTGAGAAACTTCTTTTCTGATTACAGTGGTACGTCACCTTACGATAGTCCCAGCAAACGAAAAATCCAGGTTACAAAAAACATTTTCCTTACGTTCTCCTTACGAAACGCACCAAATACACCATTCATACACTCAAACGCGACATTCAAAAACATTAAAACAATGCACGAGCCGCTTTTCCACTGACTATCTTCCAACATCCCATTCCGCTGGCCTCCCATTGGCAAGGAGGGATGATCCAGCTCCCTCCCATTGGCTATTATTGAGCTGCATCTCCCATAATGCTTTTCGTGTAAAGGACAGAGTTACTGTTGTTTCGTGAGTTTTTTGACTCAGGCTTTTAACCTTCCATAAACATTTGTAAGATTATAACTTTGCTAAGAAGACATGGTCAACACACGCGCGCATACACATGCACACGTACACACACACACACACACACACACACACACGCGTGCACACACACACACACACACACACACACACACACACACACACACACACACACACACGCGCGCGCGAGTGTGATTCCCGGTGCGAGTGAAAAGAAGAAGCGGGCTCATGGCATGCGGTTGAGTGATATCGCAAAGGAATATGGCCAAACCCGTCTACCATCAGTATGATATTGAAGCAGAAGGTCTTAAAAGGTATACTTTTATAATTTTTAAAGGGTTTAGGGGGTAGTATTGTTGGCCTTGGAACGAATCACACGTTTTACATGTAAAATGCGGTTCAATTTACGAAAAATCCAGGTTAAGAAAAAAGCTCTGGAACAGATTAATTTTGTAAGGTGAGGTACCACTGTATTCATACTGTTTATTGTTTACAAGCTTTAGAAAACACAAAGGGTCACTGATTCAAGACTGAATTTGTTTTAATTTATATATTTTGTTTTTCAGTTTTTTGCCATTCTTGTGACAGCAGCTTATGGAGTCAGCACCTACTTTTCTTACATGGAGTGGAGGAGTCAGGGAGGAAATGCAGCTACTGTTCCCGTGTAGAGACACCCAGCGGCTGTGAAATCATGATGAACCATACTTGTGTATGATAGTAATCATGTGCAAAAAAACCCAAGGACACCATACACTGGAGGAAACAAGTGGTCAACATGACAATTTCTTACATATTTCCAATACAGCTAATCACATTAAACACTGATTTTTGTAATAAAACCACACAGAAAATAAATTTATTAATTTTCTGAACTGCTTAGAACACTGAACCCTGGAAAGCTTGCCCGGCCACCACAGGGCAGAAACACTCTGACGGCTATGCAGCATCTCTTGACAAAAGTCAGCAATGGTTTTTTGCACTTCTCATCATAGACAGTGAGAGACATGGCCGGCCTTTGACAACCCAGTTCGCTGCACTGGGGAGACAGCAGTGATAAATATTGACAGTGAGACTTGAACCCCCAACCTTTGGATCAGTACTCCAGCACACTGTACCACTGGGCTACCACTACATAAGAAAATACATTTCGAAATACAAATCCATAAAAAAACACTTTCTGCATTTTCGCCTCACAGCAAGATTTTTTTCACAGCAAGTTTGCACCCCTTTCTCTGTGACTTTCTCTGTGGATATGTTCTCCCTGAGCTTACATGGGTTTCCTCTGGGCACTCCTACAGTCCAAAATTGCCAAACTACTTAATCCTACTAGAACCATGGGGAGGTTGGAGACTGTCTCATACTCTAGGCAAAAATGATCTCATGCCCTGAAAATTTCAACCACTGACACTCACTCCATGGGGCAATTTGGTACAATTAGACTAGCCCAGTCAGCACAGAGACATGGGGCCCACTGGGCTACCTATCTGGGCCCCAGAATATTTTGTCCATGGGTTCTATGTGGGCCCCATCTGGGCTTGCCTAGATGGGCTAAAATATGGGTCTCACACAGGTGACACATGGGAAGACATGGGCCTTGTACCAAAACGGTTTAAATGCTGGGTCCTGCATGAGCTTTTCCTTGTACAGCAAAGTAGTCACATTCCTGAGCTCTTCTGAAAGTAAGAGAATAAAGTATGGGTCTCGCTTGAAGCTTGTTAGGCCAGATCCTCTGTTTAAATGCTACATGAAATTTTCACCATTTCAAATGGCATTACTTTCAATTATCAAGTCTGCTAATTCCAAAGCCAACAAAGTAAAACAATCAAATAAAAAGGTAGGTGTACCATTTTATTACATTTATTTTGTAATACCAAAAACACAATTGCCCTACGAAAAGGTAATACTGTAATACAAAGCACAAAAAACGGTCAACGGTGACTTTGCACCCAGTCCGGAAGTATAAGTTGATTTAAAATAATTAATACATTGAAGCATTTCTAATTTATTAGAATTAAAGAATTAGAATTAAAGCTCAGGAATGTTGGACCCATTACCTTGCTGTACAAGAAAAAGCTCATGCAGGATCCAGTATTTAAACCATTTTGGTACAAGGCCCATGCGTTCCCATGGGTTGCCCATATGGGACCCACATTTTAGCCCATCTGGGCAAGCCCATTTTTTTACCCATATGGGACCCATGCTTTAGCCCATTTGGGCAAGCCCATGTTTCGCCCGTGTGGGACCCATATTTTAGCCCATATGGGCAACCCCAGATGGGGCCCACATAGAACCCATGAGAAAAATCTTCTGGGGCCCAGATGGGTAGCCCAACTGGACCCCATATTTTGGCCCATATGGCCCCCAGCTGGGCCCCATGTCTCTGTGCTGACTGGGCCTTCTATAGGTTGAAGACTCACTACAGGGTGTTATGTGCGGAACATGCTTTTTGTCAATAATAAATTATAGGCCAATACTATAGACCTGCCCGTAATACTGTTATTAGGCCTGCTAATTTACTGGTAGGCCTAATATTTAATGGCGGATTGATCGGATTGTGCATGCTGCCCGGCATGCTGTTTAGGCTTTAGCCAGTGACTTGAATTTTATCATGACAGGGCTAGCTTAAAATAAATGCAGCCAAAAGTGTATTCCATTCAAACCATTCTACAGAATAAATACGTATAATGTGCTATAAAAAAAACTCACCGATTTCATCACCAAATAACTTGAAATTAGAGTAATCCAAAACTTTGTATTTACACGTGCTTCTTTCTTTTTCCAAATAACTTTCAAAATGGCTCCGTATAGGTCACGTGCTTTCGTGAGATTTACAGTAGCCCACAAGGGAACCCAGCAGTAATCTGTTTTGAAACCCATGCTGAACCCGTGCCCAAATCCGCCCAGCTGGCCCGACTAACCCATGTGGGCCCCGCATGGCTGTGCTGGCTGGGAGCATCCATGTCTTTGACTGTAAGAGGAAAAGATTACCCAGAGGAAACCCGTAGAAGCATGGGGAGTACATGTCAACTCCAAATAGAATCGCCTTCATCAAGCCATTGGCTCAGAACTTTCTTCCTGAGGCTGGCATGCTAACCACTATGTCACTGTGCCATGATTGGTTACTCTAAATCAGGGGTCCCAAAACTTTTTCCTGTGAAGGCCATATAACTTTTCCCTTCTCTGATGGGGGACCGAGGTGAGTTTGGAGTTTGTCTACTCACATTTGGCCTTGCAAGCGATCATACTCATCTTTGTGACGGGATTCAGAGTGTCGGCATAGATTGTATTGTTTGAATACCGCCACTGCGTCTTGATAGATGATACAAACAACCTTTTCTTTGCATTAAACAAAAAAAATAACCGTTTGTGGACTGCAGGTTAAATACTGTAGCCTGCATTCTGAATCAATTTTTCTCTTCCGTAAGCTTTTCACCATTATTCTGTTCTATTTGACAACGGAGAGTCTAGGATTTTTGTTTGGCGGGGGTGTGGGGGGGTTATTCAGATAGGGGCACAGACAGCAGAAGGGTAGAATAGAACAGTGTTCCCCAACCTTTTTATCACCACGGACCGGTCAACGCTTGACAAATTTACCACAGACCGGATTATGTTAATAATAATAATAATAATAATAATAATAATAATAATAATAATAATTCCATGAATGTTATTTTTCAACAGCTGAAACAGTAATTTTTCAACAGTTGGTTGGGAAGTAGAGCTTGATCTTTTCTTAAATAAACAGGTGATGGTGCACCAGTTGGGAGAATGAAGGCTCAGGCTCAGTCTCACCCAAAATCCCCACTATTTTTTGAAACATGTCCAGCACGCCTCTGTTCATGTGCCGTCCCCTTGTGGGTTACATTTTAGCGCTCAAATAACCGACATATAACCGAGAGAATCCGGTCATTTTTCAAAATAAAAGATTTTTCAAAAATAAAGATCGTTCAAACTCAGATAATATATAAATAAATAATTGAGCCACAGACCGGTACTGGTCCGCAGACCGGTGGTTGGGGACCACTAGAGTAGAATGTCATGTTCTAGGTGTGTAGTTTTGATCGCGTGGCCAGACTAAAAAAAATCATAATGCGTGTCTAGTATTGTTTAGGGGGCCGGGCCAAATGTGGAAGAGTATCCGGCCCGGGGGCCTTAGTTTGGGGACCACTGCTCTAAATCATCCAGAGGTAGAAATAACTGTTGTCTCTGTATTGGTCCTGCAATAGACTGATGACTATGTTAGGGTATACCCTGTCTTTTGCCCAGGGTGAGGTGGGATTGGCTCCAGCTTTCTCACAAGCCTAATAGGATAGCGTAGGCCTCCGTCAGTCCCGAAGGACTATGGCTGCGCTCTGGCCAGTATCCCGACTGGTGATACTCCCCAGTGCACAGAGCCTGGTTAGGGAGTAATGAGGGACAGGCTGTTACCCAAGCAGCAAGTCCCCCCCTGTCTCGGCGCCACCGGAAGGATCCAATGGAAAGGCAAGTGCCGATACGACTGGGTTCCAGTGTCGCTGCAGGAGAGAAACTACAGTCAATTTAGAACGGCCAATTAACCTACAGTGCATGTCTTTGGATTGCGGGGGAAACCGGAGCACCCGGAGGAAACCCGCACAAGCACGGGGAGAACATGCAAACTCCACACAGAAACGCCCAGGCCGGGAATCGAACCCGGGCCTTCTTGCTGTGAGGCGGACGTGCTAACCACTACGCCACCGTGCCGCCCTAATAGGATAAGTAGTATGAATAATGAATTAATTGATTACTGACGAAGTCTTCTTGCTGCAGATTGTTTCCTGGATAAAGAATATATATATATATATATATATATATATATATATATATATATATATATATATTTTTTTTTTTTTTTAATTATTAAATGGTGAATCATGATCTTCAGTTTGGGCTACAAACATTTTATTGGGTTCAAAGATGCTGATTGACTGGGCCATTCCAACCACTTAATTTTATTCCTAGTGAAGCATCTGAGAGTCTCCGGTGCCGTATGTTTGGGATCATTATCTTGCTGGAAAGTCCATCCACATTTAATTTCCATCTCAGGATATTCCACTCAGGAATTGTTCAGTATATAACTCCACTTATCTTTCCTTCAGTGATTTGGATTACACAAGAAGGGCGAAAAAAACACAGGTCCATCCCATAATGTTTTCAACTCTGCACTTCTTGTGGTCTTCTGCAAAGCCAACACGGTCCACAATTGTTAATTGTTTTGTTTTCTAAGAGCTTACTACTCTATCGAAAGGCTTCTCCAAATGTTTAAACATGATTGTTCTTCTTCTTCTTCTTCTTCTTCATGTGGAGGGATCATGACTGATACACTGTGAGAAACTGGCGGGAACACCTGCGATCTTGTGCGGCTTGAATTGCTTCCTGGAGTGTCACACCAGGTTTTTTTTTTTTTTTCACATTGTCAGTGTATCACATCTTTTGTCTACCCCCCAGGTCTTAATAGCATTCCAGTTAGGATCCCATTGCTTCTTTCTGTATGTCCAAAGTGTCTCAGTTTCGTCTTTATGCAGGATTTCAGCAATCTCTAGACGCTGCCAGTTTTGTGTAGGACACCTTTGTCTGTTCTTTTATCCATCCAGCTTATTCGTAGCATCCATCTCTAACACTACGACAAAACAAGCTTCAGTCATGACGAAAAGGTAGATACTTCTGGTGTGAGCAAGAATGGAGACATTGGCTGTAAAGTGCACTGCTTTATTATTTTCTCTGTGACAACTCGACCCGCAGATTCCAGCTCTGGCTATAGATCCTTTTGAGTGGTTCTCAGCTCTCGGGCTACTCTTCTGACTAATGTTCTGATTTACCCAGTCCGAAATCTCGTGAGCAGCTTTTGTGGATGGCTGACTGATGGATGTGTAAAGTTCCAATCAGTATCCAGTACCATTTCTATACGGTTCAACATTCTTTTTGCGAAAGTTTTTTGAAAGTTTTATGCAATGTGATGTCAAGAAATGTTTCGTTCTTGACAACTTCGTGCCAAATGAATTGTGTACTGTGCGTACTTGCATTCAGAAAGAAGGTTGCCTTTGTCATACCGTGGAAGTGCTACCCTACAAACACCATTCCAGCTGATTCCGATAAGCACAGGATGAAGAACTAATCAATGCAGCGAATTACGTTTCTTATTGTGTACAACACAGTTTCGGTGTCGTTCTACTTTATAACGGAACCGGTTTATGGATCCGAATTTACGATTTATTTTTCTGTGTACTGTGAACTGGAAATATGTTTAGTAGTGGAAAAATTGATGTGTTGAAGATTTATTTCTCCTACTATATATTCAATACACTCAATTTTATCTAGGATTTCTAATTATAAGGTTAAAAGAGACCAAATACAGTATATGCTTTTATTATAACCACACCCACTGGATATGACAATTGTGCCCTCTTATTGGCTGCTCTACAACTAGGATACCATAAGTACGGAAAAATGAAAATGGTAATGCAGTGGCGCTAACTTGCTCTATTTTGGAAAGAAACTTTAAAAAATACTTAAAAAGCAACAACATATATAATGAAGTATTTGATGATAATCAATTATATTTAATTTCATTTTTCAAGAATCGTATGATTAAATTGAGTGGGTATGAAATTGCTGCTGGCTATACTCACAGTACATTCTGTTTTGTGTGGGTTTGTGTAGTCAAGCAGCCATGTGGCCAACTAAGTGGAAATTAAAAATAATTAAATAAATAATGAAAATGCATTATTTCTTACAATCCAGTTGACATTGATATAATATTGATCTTTTTGTACATGGCTGATAGATATCTAATAACTTATCAGGTTATACATGAATTATATTTGTGGAATAACTTAAACATGAATTTATTTTTCTTATTTTAAGCATTTACTTAATAAAAGAACAGCTTTTCCCAAAGAAATAAAATAAAATATAAAAAACTGAAGGAGGAAATGTGTTCATTCATTCATTTTCTGAACTACTTAATCCAAATTAGTGTCATGGGGAGGCTTGCGCCCATCTCAGCCAACTTTTGGTGAGGGCAGAGTACACCCTGGGCAGCTCACCAGGCCATCGCAGCGAATAATATATTCAAATTATAATAATCTCATAACAACGAATTTGATATAAGAAATAAAAATGGCTATATATTTACAATAGCTTGCTTGCTTTTATAGAATTGGTGAAGTGTACAGAGCCTCTATGGTTTACATATAAAACCTCTTTTCTGTGACTGTAAAGTTGTTGCTTTATATATATATATATATATATATATATATATGCACATATACACCTGGTCAAACATATTTAATACATAAGTTTTAGAAGTTATATGTTTTACAAATGTATACAAATGTTCATAAACTTTTTTCAATGTTCATAATATCTGGAGTCCTTTATTTTGGCATGCAGTACAATTTACTTACACAATAAATGTCAAATGCTCAGGCCACACATGAGAACAAATGTACAGTATAAGTCTACAAATCAAACTGCATATACAGGGAGTACAAATCCACATAACGAACCATGATAATTTTATAATAAACTGAAAAACTGTTCTGATTCAGACGTGTTGCGTGATGTTTCCTATGCTTGGAGAAATGTTGATTGCTGTGGTCCTAAAGGGGTGATCACACTTTGCTGAATAGATTAAACGACCATCCAGTGGAAATCACAGTGGGGCCGGTGGTGTAGTGGTTCGGATACTGGGCTCATGATTGGGAGGTTGTGTGTTCGAATCCTAGTTAGACCCCCACTGTGCTAAGAGCCCTGGGCAAGGTCTTAACCACAAGTGTGCCTCTGTTCACCCAGCAGTATAAATGGGTACCAGTAAAAATACACTGGGAAGGTAACCATGTGATGGACAAGCGTCCCATCCAGGAGGAGTTGAACTCCTGATTGCTTCACACTATGGATACCAGAAATAAGCACTTGGCCTGATGAACCACTTGGCTTGGGTCTAAAATGCCCAACTGACTTTATCGTTACAGTGTTGAATCTGTTCATCCCCTTTTACAAGTACAGTAAATATTTTCTGTTTTTAGTTTGACAAAATTCAACTCCTTGAGAGGTAAGATCCATTTAGTCCAGTGAAAAGTTGGCGGTTGTACAGTCGTTGCGCACCGGGCATGCATTTTATTTGCCAGTTTGCATCCAATGATATCTGGTGGAACTACTACGTGTGACAGGCAGGTGTGACGGACATGTAATGGTATCCACAGGACAAAACTGATGACTTCAGTATAACTACCATATGTGTAACAGGTTCAGGCCAAAAACGGACAGCAAGATACATCATCCAATAAGGGCCTAGAGCCACAAATAAAGAGAGCACCTTCACGCACAGATAATTTTTTTTCACAATGTTTCTCTTCTTTGAATGTCTATTTGCATTGTGAGTCAAGTTGTGACGATTCCATCAATGAGAGATGAGCCACAAATCTCGTGACTGCGACAAGATATGAAAAACAAATATGTTTTTATCAACAGTAATCTTGATCAGAACAAAAGAATAACATACAAACACACACACACACACACACACACACACACACACACACACACACACACAAGCAGCTTCACCCTCCTTTTAGCAGATACCACATTCACCTGCAATGTATCCCTGGTAAAAATAATAGAATGCCAACATTTATTCCGGTTTTGAATGTACCAGTTGCATGATCATGACTGTGAACATGACATGAAACTTAGATGATGGACTTCAATAACCGTCTTCATTGGTGCTAGGATGATTTTTATGTGATGTAAACAGTTTTTGAAGATGAAACTGTGGGGGAGGAGATTCCAGATATAGTGATATCTTGTCGAATGATTTTAATCTGTTCCGAGGCCAAGCTTGTAAGCCAAAAAGTTTGTTAGATGAAACAATTATTCCCATTAGAAATAACAGAAAACCAATTAATCTGTTCCAACCCCCTCCCAAACTCATATAAAGTGCCACAAACGCGTATATTTGACCTAATATATTAAAGATAAAAATATAAAAACAATACATTTTTGGTCGAAATGTTGGTCATTTTTGGAATGATGGAAAATGTTAGTCGAAGAAGGAGAGGCTGGAGGCGTGTCTGTGGCAGAGAGAGAAGAGGGAAGGCACGAGTCTAGGACTGAGAGTAGGGACTTTGAAGTAAACGCATTTATCATACATAAACTTAAATCTATAAACCAATGCAGCCATGAGGTGGGGGGGGGGGGGGGGGGGCACTAACCAGTGTCTCTCCCCCTTATGCCGGTCCCAAGCCCGGAGAAATGCAGAGGGTTGCGACAGGAAGGGCATCCGGCGTAAAACTTTTGCCAAAATACAAAAATGCAAACCAGAAAGTCTAAACTCGTACCGGATCGGTCGAGGCCCGGGTTAACAACGACCGCCATCAGTGCTGTCAACCAACAGGGTGCTGATGGAAATTGGACTACTGTTGGTCGAAGACGTTGAAGAAGGTGAGGGTTGGAACGTAGATCGACTGGGAAATTGAGAGCTTCACCTTGCGGTTCAGCTCCTTCTTCATCACGACGGACCGGTACAGGCACCGCTTAACAGCAGAGGCTGCAGCAATCCGTCTGTCGATCTCTAGCTCCGTCCTTCCCTCACTCATGAACAAGACCCCAAGATACTTAAACTCCTTCACTTGGGGCAGGACCTCATTCCCGACCCGGTGGGTGCATCCCACCCTTGTCCGACTGAGAACCATGGCCACAGACTTGGAGGTACTGATCCTCATCCCGGCTGCTTCGCACTCGGCTGCAAATCGCTCCAATGAGAGCTGGAGGTCCCGACTTGATGAAGCCAAAAGGACAACATCATCCGCAAAAAGCAGAGACGAGATCCGATGGCCACCAAACCAGAACCCCTCATCGCCTCGACTGCACCTAGAAATTCTGTCCATAAAAATTATGAACAGAATCGGTGACAAAGGACAGCTTTGGCGGACCCCAACTCCCACCGGAAACGAATTCAACCTGTTGTTACCAATACGGACCAAACTCTGGCTCCGGTGATACAGCGACTGAATAGCTCATAGCAACAGGTCCGGAACGCCGTACTCTCGGAGCACGCCCCACAAGATCGTTTGAGGGACATGGTCGAAAGCCTTCTCCAAATCCACAAAGCACATGTGGACAGATTAGGCAAACTCCCATGCCACCTCCAGAATCCTGTGGAGCGTATAGAGTTGGTCAAGAGTGCTACGGCCAGGACGAAAACCACATTGCTCCTCCTGAATCCGAGGTTCGACTATCGGTCAGATCCTCCTCTCTAGTACCCCTGCATAGACTTTTCCAGGTAGGGTGAGGAGTGTAATTCCCCGATAATTGGAACACACCCTCCGGTCCCCTTCTTAAAAATTGGGACCACCACCCCAGTTTGCCAATCCAGAAGTACAGCCCCCCTGATGACTACGCGATGTTGCAGAGACGTGTCAACCAAGACAGTCCTACAGCATCCAGAGCCCTGAGATATTCCGGGCGGATCTTGTCCAACCCCGGAGCTCGACCACCAAGGAGCTTTTTGACAACCTCAGTGACCTCCACTCCAGTGATGGGCGGACCCCCACCCGATCCCCCAGGGTCATCCTCTTCCACGGAGGGTGTGTTGGTGGGATTGAGGAGGTCCTCAAAGTATTCCCTCCACCTCTCGACGACATCCCCAGTCAAGTTAAGCAGCGCCCCACCTCCACTGTAAACATTGTTTGTGAAGAACTGCTTCCCCCTCTTAAGGCGTCGGATGGTAGTCCAGAACCTTTTTGAGGCCAACCGATAATCACTCTCTAGGCCCTCACCAAACTCCTCCCATGCCCGAGATTTTGCATCTGCGACAGCCTCGGCTGCAGCATGTTTGGCCTGCCGGTACCTATTTGCTGCCTCGGGAGTCCCACAGGCTAATAAAACCCGATAGGCCTCCTTCCTCAGCTGGACGGCCTCCTTCCTCAGCTGGACGGCCCCTTCACCGCAGGTGTCCACCACTGGGTTCGGGGATTACCACCACGAAAAGCCCCGACGACCTTACGGCCACAGCTATGGGCTGCCGCCTCAGCAATGGAGGCACGAAACATGGCCCATTCGGATTCCATGTCCCCCGCCTCCTCCAGGATATGGTTGCAGCTCTGCCCGAGGTGGGAGTTAAAGGCCTCTCGGACAGGGGACTCCGCCAAACGTTCCCAGCAGACCCTGATTACACGCTTGGGCCTGCCAGGTCTGGAAGGCAACCACTCCCACCACCGAAGCCAACTCACCACCAGGTCGTGATCGGTAGACAGCTCAGCTCCTCTCTTCACCCGAGTGTCCAGAACATATGGTTGCAAGTCCGATGACATGACTACAAAGTCAATCATCGAATTGCGACCTAGGGTGTCCTGGTGCCAAGTGCACTTATGGGCACACTTATGTTCGAACATGGTGTTCGTGATAGACAAACTGTGACAAGCACAGAAGTCCAACAACGAAACACCATTCAGATTCAGACTGGAGAGGCTGTACCTACCGATCACACCCTTCCAGGTCACACTATCGGTGCCCACATGGGATATCTCCCAAGACAACGAGTGAGTCTCCCGAGGGAGCGTTCTCCAACACCCCCCCCCCCAAAGACTCCAAAAAGGGTGGGTACTCTGAACTGGCATTTGGTGCATAAGCACAAATAACAGTCAGGACCCGTCCCCCCGCCCGAAGACGGAGGGAAGCTACCCTTTCGTCAACCGGGGAGAACCCCAACATTTGGGCCCCGAGATGGGGGGCAACAACAATGCCCACATTGGCTCGCCATCTCTTCCCATGAGCAACTCCTGAATGGAATAAGGTCCGGCCTCTCTCGAGATGGGTGGTTCCAGAGCCCAAGCTATGCGTTGAGGTGAGCCCAACTATATCTAGTCGGTATCTCTCCACCTCACGCATCAGATCAGGCTCCTTCCCCACCAGAGAGGTGACATTCCATGTCCCAAGGATCAGAGTCAGTAGCCGAGGATCGGTCCGACAGAACCCATGCCTTCGGCTGCCACCCAACTCACATTGCACCCGACCCCTAAAACTCCTCCCACGGATGGCGGGTCCATAGAAGGGCGGACCCATGTCTCCTTTTCGGGCTAGCCCCGGCCAGGCTCCATGGGCATAAGCCCGACCACCAGGCGCTCGCCTTCGAGCCCCTTCCCCGGGCCTGGCTCCAGGAGGGAATCCCGGTGACCCGCGTCCGGGCAAGGGAGACTGCTTCCATTGTTTTCTCTGAGATGGCATAGGGGTCTTCTGAATTGCACTTTGTCTGGACCTTCACCCAGGACCTGTTTGCCTTGGGTGACCCTACCAGGGGCATTATGCCCCCGACAACATAGCTCCTAGGATCATTAGGTCACACAAACCCCTCCACCACGATAAGGTGGTGATTCAGGGAGGGAATGATAATAATATAATGATAATACATCATATTTTATTTGGTACCAATGATGGGTGAATGATGTTTTTCTGAATGACAGGTTAGCTGCTATGCTCAGCACTGCTAACCTATACATATTAAATAGCATTTCTCTCTCCTGTGATCCTGATAGATTGGCACTATCGATAACATGTTAGCATGGACCTAGTTCATTCATTCAGTCATTTTCTGAACCACTTAATCCTAATTAGGGTCATGGGGATGCTGGCATTCATTTCAGCCAACTCCGGGCAAGGGAAGAGTACACCCTGGACTGCTTGCCAGGCAATCATAGGGCAGAAACACGCTGACGGCTATGCAGTTACTCTTGATGAAAGTCAGCAATGGTTCTTTTACATGAACTTCTCACCATAGACCAGTGAGAGACATGGCCGGCCTTTAATAACCCAGTTGGCTGCACAGAGGGGACAGTGTCAACCCGTTGAGAGTGAGGCTTGAACCCCCAATGTTGGGATCAGTGATCCAGCCCCTTTACCATCAGGCCACCACTGCCCTGGACCTAGTCCTTATCTGTAAATTTTATATTTATTAGTTGAGATACATTATTTGTCCCACGAGGGAAAATTACATTGTGGATGTAACTCATCAGAAGCATTGAAAAAATACAGTGGGTAGAATGTCACCAGACAAAAGCTGACTATAAGTGAATTTCAGTGAAAAATGCCATTTACCCTTAATCATCAATTCCCTTTTACCCACTGTTACCTTGTTCTTATATTTCGGTCTTTCTGCTGATTTGATTCTTAATTTTTATTTATTTATTTTGACATACTGTATGAATTCATGGATTTAAAATCCCTTTTCATTTAGCTCACAGCAGTCAAACTCATGGGCTGCTAACTAAATCTGGCTCACCAGTTCATTTAATGTGGTCTGTGAGGGCTTTTGAAGAATATGATTGTCGGTCTTCCTTTCGGCTTTTTTTCTTTTACTCGGGAGTTGCCACAGCGAATCATCTGATTCGCACGTTTGATTTGGCAGAGGTTTTTACATCGGATGCCCTTCCTGTCACAACCCTTTTTGCAAGGGACAGAAACACGCTGACGACTTTGCAGCCTACTCTTTACGAATATCAGCAATGGTTCTTTTACATGCCTCTCACCATAGACAGTGAGAGACATGGCCCGCCTTTGATATCCCAGTTCGCCGCACTGGGGGGGACAGTGACAACCTTGTGGAGAGCGGGACTCGAACCCCCAACCTTTGGATCAGCGATCCAGCGCTCTATACCACTAGACCACCACTGCCCCTGTTTTGAAGAATATGATTACCATGCGGTATTCTTTGCATCAACCTTTACCACGAAACGTAATTCTTCATTGTTCCACTTGGTGGCAGCAGCTTATTTTTAATGAACAGCTAGTCAACCAAGACTCAAAATGCTTTTAGAAAAGGAAAATTAAAAAAAATAATAATAACAAATACCTAATCTAATCAATTTACATGTGTATTGTGCAGATTTAATTTCGTGGCCTTTGTGAAATGGATTCCAGTGATTATTTGGCCCTTGATGTGGCCCTCAATGAAAATGATTGACACCATTACAAACAATGACTGCTCTTTTGAACCATTTGTTCTAATTTGTCCTTTATGTACTTTTTCTATTTTCAAAACATTTTTCTTTGAATTTTCCATCATGATGCATTGATGTCTTCCTTGTTCTACCCCTTTGTTTTCCTTTTATAACCTTCCAATTGTGTTTATACTCACATCCAATTTATAGTTGGAACATCCAGCATCCTTTGCCGCACTCTGTGTTGGATTTCCAACCTTCTTGTTGAAATTCAGTTTTCTTTCAATTAGCCAACCATTGCATTTTTATACTGGTGCTTGAAGACTGTTGGACTTTTACATCCGAGCCTAGTGGCTCATCAGGCTGGGGCTTATCCCCAGTTTCTGTAGCATCAGGCAACTAGTATTTCAACCCCTCCTGAATAGGATGCTCATCCATCACAGGTGACCTTCCCAGTATTATTTGCTGGTATGCATTTTTACTGCTGGGTGGACAGAGGCATATTTAGGGTTAAGAGCTTGCCCAGCGGTCTTAGCAAGGTTGGGATCTAACTGTGATTGAACCCGATTGACTTCCTGATTATGAGCCCAGCACCCTGACCACTATGCCATCGGCCTGCAGTAGACTGTGACTACAGTATGTTACGTGATTCAATAACATTGAATGATTTTCCTCAGCTTCATGTGAGGGAAGGAAACATGCGATCAAGCAATATTATGGCATTTTATTTCATTTGTTTGAGGTGTAATGGGTTGCCCTTGTCCTCCCAAGTCCAGCTAATTGGGTTATCAAAGGCCGGCCATGTCTCTCACTGTCTATGGTGTGAGGCTGTAAAATAACCATTGCTGACTTTTGACAAGAGTAGCGTCATCAATGTGTTTCTGCCCTGCGATGGCCTGGTGAGCCGTCCAGGGTGTACTTTGCCCTCGCCCAGAGTTGGCTGAGATGGGCGCCAGCCTCCCCGAGACCATAATCAGGATTAAGTGTTTCAGAAATAAATGAATGTTCGAGGTGTGGGTGGCATGACGGTGTATTGGTTAGCATCAGTGACTCACAGCAAGAAGCTTCTGGGTTTGAGTCCTCGGCTTGGGCGGTTGGAGTTTGCATGTTCTCCCAGTGCTTGCACGAGTTCCCTCCCACATTCCACAGCCATGTGCATTAAGCTAAGTGGCTGTTCCAAATCATATCCCATGGTGTGCCTCGCCTTCGCTCACTGTTGGCTGAGATCAGCTCCAGTCTGCCCGTGATCCTAATAGGACTGAGCGTGAGTGAGTGAGTGACTGAATGATGCTTAACCAGCCTGAATATTAAGCAATTAAACAAAAAAGTGCTATCATATCAGAGATTTCTTTATTTTCTTTAAAAAAACAAAAAGTGGTCTTCGCATAATTGTAACAAGACAGTACAATGAAAATCTGAATCTCTACATAACAACAGCAGGACCTAGAAACATAAAACAAATTCATGGTCTCATTCATTAAACTAATATGGCAGCAAAATAGGTTCCAGGGCGTGGAGAAATAAAATGTGTGTAGTTATACAGGTTGAGTAATGTTATGATGATGCAGGGGATGATGTCAGACTTTTTTTCTTTTAATATCAATAAGATTTTCTGATTTACAAAGAGCCTGATCCTGTTGCAGAAGTGATGGCTGTGGCAGTCAACGATCTCAATGGCATGACCACCAGGCCAGTGCTTAGGTTCAGTCCTCTTCCTTCTTGCTCCTGCAGCAACAAAGAAAAAGAACATTGTTTATGTTTACTGCCAGACTGCTGCAGGGCGAACACAGGCACAACCAATCACTCAAACTCATATACACATCTGAGGGCACGTTAGTGTTGACCTAATGTGCATATTTTTGGACTGTAGAAGGAAACTTCTGTAAGTACAGAGATAATATGCAAATTATACACAGAAAGGCCCTCAGCCAAGATTCAACCCTGACCTTTCTCACCAAAAGGTGACTTTTTTTTTTTTTTTTTAATAATGGATTTTCTTTTGGTCTTTTTCTGTTTGTTTAAGTTTGTTTTCTTACAAACTCCTGGGCTTTCCAAGAGCATGTACATTTTAAGAGGCTGATTTAAGTGCAGTGGTACCTCACCTTATGAAATTAATCCCTTCCAGAGCCTTTTTCGTAAATTGAACCGCATTTTACATGTAAAACGTGTGATTCGTTCCAAGGCCCCCAATACAACCCCCTTAACCCTTTAAAAATTATAAAAGCATACTTTTTAAGACCTCTTTCTGCTTCAATATCGTACCAATGGTAGACGGGTTTGGCCATATTCCTTTGCGATATCACTCAACCACATGCCACGAGCCCACTTCTTTTCACTCATGTGTGTGTGTGTGTGTGTGTGTGTGTGCATGTGTGTATGTATGTGTTGACCATGTCTTCTTAGCAGAGTTATAATCTTACAAATGTTTATAGAAGGTTAAAAGCAATGAGCACACTCAAAAATCTCATGAAACAACAGTAACTCTGTCCTTTACACGAAAAGAATCATGGGAGATGCAGCTCCATAATAGCTAATGGGAGGGGACTGTGTCATCTCTCCTAGCCAATGGGAGGCCAGCGGGGCAGGATGTTGGGAGATAGCCAATGGGAGGGAGCTGCATCATCCCTCCTAGCCAATGGGAGACCAGCGGGGCCTTTTTTAAAAAACACATAACAGTGCTGAGAACAAAACATCCCATAACCAGCATTTCTGCTGGCAGAAAATCTGGATCCCTTCAGTATACCATAGCCAAACCTGGCTGAGCTAATGAGGAGGCTGCACAGAGGATAACAATACTACCTGGTGCAAGGCAGCATCCCTTGGTAAAAAATCTTGTTTATAACAAAGTATTGCTGAAACGAACATGGTGATGGTTCTATTTCTTCATTTTGGAACTTCTACTGGATTAGAAAATCAGAGCCACGATTCGTTTGTTGGCTCACAAGGAGGACATTGACCCTTTGACATGTCTTGTTTTTCATCTGACTGGGTTACATGCCAGGGTTTAGTCATCAACAACCCATCCAGCTGTAGTGACTCACTGTAGCAGACGATAGGTCAGATCTGACCGTAACCAAACTAACAGGAAGGCGAATAACCATAATCTTTACAATCGTGGTGAGCGGAATGGGTGGATGACAAAATCAGAGGTTACTCCCATAAGCAAAGAACATGAATCTCAATTTTGAGTTGTGTATGCACATTGAAACTGGATATCTGTGAAAATTTACTCTCGTGCATGACATGTAGATGCATTATTTAACAGAGGCCTCGTGCAAAATCATCAGCTGCATGAATGAGCAAGTGTTCCTAATGAAGTGGTGATTGATTACTTAATCAGAATTAAATATTCACATTGCATATTCAACGGGGCAAATACTCACACAATACACTGTATATATCAGATATCTGAAATTAATACCTGTGTGGATGGTGTGTATGTTCACGGATGAAGGGATGGATTTTGTGCAAATTTCAATACCTGGACATGATTAGTATTGAACACTTTTACAACTTTACAAGGATAACAAGTACTTACGGCTCTGTAATCAAGAAACATCTCTTTAAAAGCCATGAAGTCTGTAAAGGTGAGCATTATGTCAAATATATCCCCTGAAACTTCATCTTTATGTTGCCTTACAGAGTAAAGATAAAGGAAGAATCAGTGTGGAAATGATGAGTTTATATGAGTAAAAGGAAAACAAACATTCTCAACTCTGGAAGAAGAGTTTTTTTCTTCTTAAATGCTACAACTTACTTTAAAGAATGAGTAAATTCATTCATGTTGAACCCAGGAATCCGCTCTGTCAGTTGTTGCTCCAGGTACTTCTCTAACAGCTCAATCTGATGATGGACATCGAAATATTTAATAAAATCCAACTAAATGCATTGAATTAATCAGTCAATTATCATCAACCTCTGACTTACATATTCATTAAAAATTGATGTATAAATGAGCTTATTCTCCTCAGTGTCATCAAACTCCAAGTAATACTTTTCCATGAAGGATCGCTGAAGATTCTGGAAGCCATCTTCTGTTTAAAAAAAAAAAAAAAAGAATTTTAGATATTATAACTGCAGTTTGTTCACTGTGAGCAGCATCCTTTTATTGACAAATACCATCATGTTTAGACTAATAAAATTAAATCAAGTATGACAGGCATGAATGTGTCTGCAGATCTTACCCATTATAATAACCTCAATGTTCCCAATTACAGTGTCGAACAATGTATCTGCTTCTGATGAACTTCAAAAACAACACATTACAGACATGATTAATCTCTCTTAAGCAATTTCATTATTGAAATAATTAATCATTATTAAAATGTGTGTGCATGTGAGACAGACACACACGGAGGGAGAGGGGGAGGGAGAGAGAGAGAGACTCACTTTGAGACAGCAAATTCTTCCTCATCCAATCCTCTCATCTCAACAATATTCTCTAGTCGAGTGATCAGATCTTATAAATATGGAGAGTTCATGCAAATTTATTCATATTACTTTAAACCGTGACTATTATCCACTGTAACATAACATACTAATACTGATGCTAATATAAAAATAATAATATATAAACATACATATATGATATATATAATATATCAACGCGCTACATGCATATGAACAATACATTCTACCTACTCTCGCTAACCTTCATGCTAATTTTTATTCATGGAAGTTATTTGATAAATACGGTTTAAACCGTAAAATCAGGAATTAATCTGTCATAAATTTTATTCTTATGGTCTTTTAAAAACTGATAAAAGTAAAATAATTGACTGGCTTACCTTTTTCCTCAATCTCCATCATTACCGGACGAAATACACCAGACAATTCGTTTCTGGCTGCCAGGGTAACGGGAAAATGGGGGCCGCGGTTTTAAAACGTCCGGTAGGGAACACGGCGATTTATTTAGGTTCCGATGTCTCAAGTGCTTATTATTGATAAACGAAACAAACAACTGTATGTTAAGTAGTAAGCAAAATTAAATATAAAAAGTATTTTTAAAGGTTATAGTGATCACTGATCACTGATCTAACGGTTGAGGGTTCAAGCCCCATTCTCAATAGGCTGTCACTGTCTCCCCCCCAGTGCAGTTAACTGGGTTATCAAAGGCTGGTCATGTCTCTCACTGTCCATGGTGTGAGGTTCATGTAAAAGAACCATTGCTGACTTTCGACAAGAGTATCTGCTTAGCCGTCAGCGTGTTTCTGCCATGCGATGGCCCGATGAGCTGTCCAGGGTGTACTCTGCCCTCGCCCAGAGTCGGCCGAGATGGGTGCCAGCCTCCCCGTGACCCTAATTAGCATGAAGTGGTTCAGAAAATGAATCAATGATAAAGGTTATAGTGTTCAGTTTTCATATTAAAACTTTGGGAAATCTATTGGTGGTAGGGTGGCACAGTGGTTAGTATGTTCGGCCCACATCAAGCAGGTCCTGGGTTCAATTCCTGTGCTCGGGAGTTTGCATATTCTAACCATTCTTGCGTGGGTTTTCTCTAGATACTCCAGTTTCCTCTCACATTTCAAAAACATTCAATGTAGGCTAATTGGCTGTTCCAAATTGTTCCTAGTTGTGAGTGTGAACGGTTGTGTGCAACCATGTGGTTGGGTCTACAATGGTCTAACAAACTGTCAGGGTTTGCTCGCCACTGCCCAGTGTCACCTGAGACAGCCTGTCCACAAAACTAATTAAGACTGGCTTAGAAAATGAAGGAATGATGAAATGAATGAATGGGAAGTCCATGAAGAAAACCTGCAGTCAGTTTCATGCTCCCTCTACTGGTATACTGTATACTACAAAACGTACAAGTCCCTCGAAGATTTTTATTTTTATATAGCAACATTTTTGATTAAGCTATACACTAAAGATATTTTGGATTGAGATCAAAGGATGACTATGAAACAATATCATAAAAGTTCAGCTTTACATTTTTTCAAGATGCATTAACAAGGACCGCATCGTGGCACAGTAGGTATCAGTATGGCCTGGGTTCAAGTCCCGGGTCCAACACGGGCAATTTCATACGGAATTTGCATATTTTCCCCAAGCTTGCATAGGGTTTCCTCTGGGTAATCTGGTTTTCTTCCACAGTCCAAAGACATGATGCACATTAGGCTAAGTGACTGTTCCAAATTGCCCCGAAGTGTGAATATCAATGTGAATGGTTGTGTGTGTTGTGGTGGATTAACGAACTGTTCAGAGTGTACCCCTCCATCACCCAGAGTCGGTTGAGGTAAGCTCCAGCCTCTCCCTGACCCGAATAAATAAATCAGTTTTGGAACATGAAATTAAATAAAATTTATACATACATCTACAGATACATTTGATGTTCTGAGGGAGGCTGCCGGTGTTCTTACTGAAGGCTAGAAGTATAAAAAAAATAATCCGAATAGTTATTTCTCCTCATTACAAATATAATAGGGTTAATTGTCTTATATAATACAGTAACAACACAATACACAAGTATTCATTTTCTAAGATGCTTAATCCTAATTAGGGCTGCAGAGGTGGCTGTACCCATTTCGATTGTTTCTAAAGGACCAATACCAGTCTAGAAATTAGTCATGTGTGAGAAAAGGGATTTTGGGGATCCAATCAGAGCTAGAGAATGGTAAACCAATCAGAATGGAAAGGTTACAAGCCAATGCTGAGTTGGTTGAGGTGATCTAACCTTGGAACAATTTCCTTTATGTAAGTGATTGTCATTCATCCATTCATTTTCTGAGCTGCTTAAACCTAATTAGCGTCAAGGGGAGGCTGACACCCATCTCAGCCGACTCCAAGCAAGGGTATGGTACACCCTGAACAGCTCGCCATCACAGGATTATTTCTGTTTAGTTGAGTTTCTGCCTCAAAGCAAGAATGATCTGAGTTTGAGACCTGGTCTTGACTGGGGTATTTCTGTGTAGAGTTTGCATGTTGTGCCCGTTATTGAGCGGGTTTCCTCCCACAGTCCAAAGAAATGCACATTAGGAGAGTCTTAGTGTGGATGGTTTTGTGTGTGTGCACGCAAGTGAGTGTTGTGTGTTGAATGTGGCATGTGATGTAACAGTGAGGTGTTCAGGGTGTACCCCGGCTTCTCCCAGAGTTGGCTGAGATAAGTTGCAGGCTCCTCACGAACCAAGTAGGAAGCAGTTTGGCAAGTGAATGATTAATTAGGCTGTATTTTATTTTATTTTGCTATACAGTAGGCCCTTGACTATTCGCGGTTTTTCACTCGCGCCTGCGCATATTCGCAGATTGCCGAGCAACTGTCACGTGATTCAAATTCAGCCAATGGCTGTCCTGCTGCCTGCTGATTGGTTGAGATGATGTATACACCCCCTTTTCCTCATTCGTGCACAAGATGTCAATGAGCCTTTTTTTTAGTGTGTTTTAATTATCAGTTAAGCTCTATAATGGCACTCAAATGCCAGCTAATGACGTTGGATGTCTCTTCTGAAGAAATACGACTTTCTCCTGAAGAAACGACAGTTTCCTCTGAATTGCCTGAAGATCATCTGAACTGTTGTAAAGCACTGTAGTATTAAAGTCTTTTTCAATTATTATTCCAGTACAGTACCTAAGTTAATGTTTAGAACGTTTGTGTGATTTTATGTACAATGGTGTAGCATGTTTCTTCTTCTTCTTCTTCTTCTTTTACTTTCGGCTGCTCCCTTCAGGGGTCGCCACAGCAAATCATCCGCCTCCACCTCACCCTGTCCTCCGCATCTTCTTTTCTGACTCCAACGACCTTCATGTCTTCCTTCACCACATCCATAAATCTCTTCTTCGGTCTTCCTCGAGGCCTTCTGCCTGGTAGTTCCAACCTCAGCATCCTACTGCCAATATACTCACTATCCCTCCTCTATCCTTTTGTTTTGTTTATCGAATTTATTACACTTCAAGATCTTTTATGTTCTTTTTGTTATGGTCTGTGTTTTTTTTTTGGGGGGGGGCTTTGATTTTGGCAGCTGTGTCTCTAACTCTGTTTTCTTTCCGCTCGGGCTGAGGGGTGTGCCTGAGCTGCTTGGTGGCTCACACCTGAATTCACTTTTCTAATCTACTCCCAATAAACACACTCACTCATCTCAGTTAAAGCACCTGCTTAAGTGCTTCCCCTTTGAATAAAAAATCCACTCTGCCATCTCACACTGCCTCCTGCATTCTGGGTCCGGCTGAAAGCTCATTACGCCACACTTTTATATTTCTTATAAACAGTACAATTCCTCCCTCTAGTGAGCGTCTGATAAACATTTTTAAGCATTAATGTGTTATACCTTTAAGTTATTTTATATATATTGTACAAACTTGTAATTTACAAACTACATAGTATTGTACAAACTTGTAATCAACATTGTATTGTGTCTGTCCAGTCTCCAGCGGAAATGCTGTATAATGTTTATATATTTTATTAAAATATCACAGTACAAAATTATAAAGTTTTTCTTAATCAGTACTACATTTTACTGGGAGCAGTGGTGGTACAGTGGTATAGGTCGCTGAATTGCTGATCCCTAAGGTTGGGGGTTCGAGTCCCACTCTCCACAAGGTTGTCACTGCCCGCCCCCAGTGCAGCTAACTGGGTTATCAAAGGCGGGCCATGTCTCTCACTGTCTATGGTGAGAGGCATGTAAAAGAACCATTGCTGACTTTCGTAAAGAGTAGCTGCAAAGCCGTCAGCGTGTTTTTGTCCCTTGCTAATGGGTTGTGTCAGGAAGGGCATCTGACATAAAAACCTCTGCCAAATCAAACGTGCGAATCATTTGCTGTGCAGACCCCTGACAAAGGGGAAAACCCGAAAGCAAGTCTCACTACATTCATACTATATTAATTAGTAAGACTGTCTATAGAATGTGTTTAATAAGCATATTTTAGTGCATGTAATAGATACATAGGGTTTTACTTCCGGTTGATAATTCGCACAGAATTTCTAGGCGCAGTCGAGGCGATGAAGGGTTCTGGTTTGGTGGCCATCGGATATCGTCTCTGCTTTTTGCGGATGATGTTGTCCTTTTGGCTTCATCAAGTCGCGACCTCCAGCTTTCATTGGAGCGATTCGCAGCCGAGTGCGAAGCAGCCGGGATGAAGATCAGTACCTCCAAGTCCGAGGCCATGGTTCTCAGTCGGACAATGGTGGAATGCACCCTCCGGGTCGAGAATGAGGTCCTGCCCCAAGTGGAGGAGTTTAAGTATCTTGGGGTCTTGTTTACGAGTGAGGGAAGGATGGAGCGAGAGATCGACAGACGGATCGCTGCAGCCTCTGCTGTTAAGCGGTGCCTGTACCGGTCCGTCGTGGTGAAGAAGGAGCTGAGCCGCAAGGCGAAGCTCTCAATTTACCAGTCGATCTACGTTCCAACCCTCACCTATGGTCACGAGCTTTGGGTAATGACCGAAAGAAAAAGATCACGGATACAAGCGGCTGAAATGAGCTTCCTTCGCCGGGTGGCAGATAAGGTGAGAAGCTCCACTATCCGGGGGGAGCTCGGAGTAGATCCGCTACTCCTCCGCATTGAGAGGGGCCAGTTGAGGTGGCTCGGGCATCTGGTCAGAATGCCCCCCCGGACGCCTCCCTGGTGTGGTGTTTCGGGCATGTACAACCGGGAAGAGACCCCGGGGTCGACCTAGAACATGCTGGAGGGACTATGTCTCTCGGCTTGTCTGGGACCGCCTCGGTGTCCCCCAGGAGAGTTGAAGGAAGTGGCTCGGGAGAGGGACATCTGGACCTCTTTGCTTAGGTTGCTGCCCCCGCGACCCGACCCTGGACTAAGCGGAAGATGATGATGATGATGATGATGATGATGATAATTCACACGTGTAATATGATACATGGGGTTATACTTCCGGGTACAGAACGCTCGGATTATCTTGAATCACAGGAGGGGCCGGAACCAAACCCTTGCGAATAACGAGGGCCTACTGTACTGTATTAATCCCACATGCAGTCGTGGCCTAGTGGTATAGGGTGCTGCATCACTGATCCTAGGGTTGGGGGTTTGAGTCCCAAACTCCACAATGTTGCCACTGTCCCCCCAGTGCAGCTAACTGGTTATCAAAGGCCGTCCATGTCTCTCACTGTCTATGGTGAGAGGTTCATGGAAGAGAACCATTGCTGACTTTCGTAAAGAGTAGCTGCAATGCCGTCAGTGTGTTCCTGTCCCTTGCTAAAGGTTGTGTCAGGAAGGGCAGCCGACATAAAAACCTATGTCAAATCGAGTGTGCGAACCAGATGATTCGCTGTGGTGATCCCTGAAAAAGGGAAAAACCTGAAAGGAAAAGAAGAAGCAGACTGTATTAAACCCACAAGGGAAATTATTGCTCCTGCATTTAACCTAATCAAAGTGAGCACACACTCGCAGCAGTGGACTGCCACGCACATTGGGGAACTCAGAGAGCAGTTGGGGGTTAGGTGCCAAACCTTCCGGTCCCAAAGCTGCATCTCTAACCAGTAGGCTATGGCTGCCCTGTAATGTGCATGTCTTTAGAACGTGGGAGGAAACCCAAGTACCTGAAGGAGACTCATGCAAGCCTGGGAAGGACATGCCAACTGTACACGGAAAACACCCCTGCTGAGTCTGGAACTCAAACCCAGGACCTTCTTGCTTTAAGGCACAAACATACAAGGTGATATATTATGATTGCTTCTTCATATGAGAGATGTTTTGTCAACACACCATTAAAAAGTTGTGGGTTTAAATTGTTGTGTAGGGGTTTGGTCATCCATCCTTATTCATTATTTTAGAATGATCCCTTTGTCAGGGGTTCAAGCCCCACTGTCAACAGGTTGTCATTGCTGTCCCCCCATCAAAGGCCGGTCACGTCTCTCACTGTCTGTGGAAAGGCATGTAAAAGAACCATTGCTGACTTTCATCAAGAGTAGGCTGCATAGCCATCAGCGTGTTTCTACCCTGTGATGGCCTGGCGAGCTGTCCATGGTTACCCTGCCCTCGCCCAGAGCCGGCTGAGAAGGGTGCCCGCAACCCGAATATGGATTAAGCAGTTCAGGAAATGAATAAACAAATTAAATCAAGGATCATGGCTGCTTTAGTTAATACTGACTTTAATAATTTGAAAAATTAAATCAGGGTGACACGGTGATATAGTGGTTAGGATATGCTTTGTTCAAGTCCCTGGTTTCTCGGTGGTGTTTGCATGCTGTCTCTGTGCTTATGTGTGTTTCCTCCAGCTACCCCGATTTCCTCTCACAGTCCAAAACAAAATAAAAACAAAAACTACAACAAAAAATGGCACATTAAGTTAACTAACTGTTCTAAAATGCCCCATAGATGCGAGTGATCATGTGCCCTGCAGTGGACTGTCAAGCTTTTCATGGTATGTCGTGTGTTCCCAGAGGTGCCGAAGATGGACTCAAACCTTCCTGTGATCCTAAAAGGATTACATAGCGGGATGGATGTTAAATAAAATAACTTTAATTCACGTTCAGGAATATCACCTGGTTAGTGCAGGGGGACTAACTAGGTTATCAAAGGAGGGGCCATGTCTCTCACTGTCTGTGGTGTGAGCCATGTAAAAGAAAAAATTGCTGACTTTGTCAACAGTAGGCTGAATATCTGTCAACATGTTTCTGCCCTACGATGGCCTGGCAAGCTGTCCAGGGTGTATTGCCCAGAGTCAGCTGAGATGGGCGACAGCCTCCCCGCGACCCTAATTAGGATTAAGTGATTCATAAAATGAACGAATGAATGAATGAATGAATGAATGGTGCAGGGGTAGGATTGGAATGAATCACGTGCGCTGAGCAGACTGCTGGGTCAGCTGCATGATGTTTTCCCACAACCGGGTTGCTAAGTAACCAACGCACACTGCTAATAGTCACCGAGCCAGATGCAACAAATCGTCATTGAGAAAAGTAAATCAAACATTTCATGCGAACTTTCCTCGCACTGTACCGCGAGAAAAATAATTACATATAACATTATTCTGTAAAATGATCCCCGTCTTTCTGGTACTTTTCCGCCGGATGTTTTTTAAACCTTGGCTGGCGCATAGGATTGTGGGAGATGTAGGCCTATGAATAGCATACCTGCTGATTTAAAAAAAAATGAAAAAGAAAGATTAACGCAAATTAAAGTGCGACAATGTTTTAAGCATAACACGACAATGCTTTTCTGCATCCAGATACAGAGTTTACACGCCAGGCACATTTTTTTTTATTTTTTGAGTTGTTTATATTCATTCAAAAGGGCTGCTGCATTGTTGATCACCTTAGCCATGGACAGCAAATAAAGAGAATATAATTAACCTATACTGCAACTATACAACACCGTCCTGTCTCGGACTATCATAGACCACCCAGTGAGATACTATTTCCATTATTTCCAAAATTACAGTAGTTTCTAACACGGTATACTAAGTTTTCCATCAGTGCACGTGACCTGGTTTTTTTTTTTTTTTTTACAGTTAACGGATTGGTTTAATTTTTTATACTACACTAATACTCACTTGTTTTATTTTATATATATAAAAGTTTAAATACATATAAAAAAGACACACTACTTAACTTTTTTGGCACGCGCATGACGTAAGTCGCAGTCGGTTGATGACGCTGTACGTCTCTTTGTTGGCTTGATAGTGTCGTTCGATCTGTTGTTATTTTTTCTGCAGCTAAAAAAAAAATCAGAAATGCTAAGAGACTGAAGCGATTTTCCCTTCCGACGTCTTTAAAATACATTACCGTTTACAATTATACCCCGTTTTGAGACATCCAAACGTAATGGACTCGGACGAGGGTTATAATTATGACTACGACGACGAGGAAGAGGAGTGCAGCGAGGACAGCGCTGAAGAAGAAGCCGAGGACGACACCCTGGAGCTCGGCGACGTGGAGCTGGTCGATCCCGCGGGTGAGCGAGATGAGTGTGGAGAGACCGGTGGTGGCGGCGGCAGCGGCCTCGGCCCGGGGCAAGACGAGGAAGACTACCGCTTTGAAGTTCTCACCGCCGAGCAGATCCTTCAGCATATGGTCGAGTGCATCAGGGAGGTCAACGAGGTCATCCAGGTAAACATTCAGGTGCTTTGGCGTGGTCGTGAAGGCTCATGAAGATAAAACAGTGCTGTTTTTATTAGGATTAGTCTTCTCTCTCTGGATATACACTTGGGTCATGGGTTCAACTCCTTGATCCTGCAGGCTGTTTAAGACGCTTATGTCCAGTTATTCAACATAACTAGCTGCCCAGACTGCTAACAAGCGATTTGAGTAGTCAGTAGAAAGTAGAGAATAATTATCTGGCTGGTTAACGTTAACTAATAAACGTCCTGATAAACAAAATCAGGACAAGAATGACAACTCACTGGACACATAGCCTAGCCTAACTTAGCATAGCATAGCCTAGCCTCGCTTAGCCTAGCCTAGCTTATCCTAGCATAGTTTAGCTAGTTTGTTGTCATTTCATGTAACCCAGTCAGTACTTGTTATCCTTCTATCACTTTTAAAAATATCTCTATTATGCAACCTCTCTGGCTTATATTTCCACACAGAACTCTCCTTTCCGTCTCAAAGCTAATGAGGTAATTAGCCGGATAGCTACCTGCGTACTAGTATTAGAAACTCTTGAGATTTACTTTACGTTTCAAAGTTTGTAATCCCTTTAGTATTGTGTCAGCATCCTGTAATATGACCAAATACCCTGTTTTTAATTGCTGTTATTTCCAGTCTTGTCGTGTCATCATACTTTTCTTATGATGATAAAAATATCCGTTATGAAGTTAGCCACTACGCCTGGTCGCGACAATATGGCGGAACTGGTGCTTTATCATGGCTGTTATGGTTCATAAATGCCTTAAAAAGGTTATTCCACAATTTGGTCGATGTTTACAGGTTATTATGAGTACCTTTTTTAAGAATAAAAAGCATTTATAATGTAGTGATTGCGTCAAAAAAGTTGATGGGTATTTACTGTTTAGTGTATTTGGTAAACTGTATTGTTTTAGTCAGACAGAAATCAGTCTGACTAATTAGTGTTAGGTTCATGGTGAGAAATGTGTGTGTGAGAGAGTGAGATGAGACTACAGTATATAAGTATAAGAACATAAACTATAAGTCAAACCCACAATAAAATAAGTCAGTTGTATTTTTCTCTCCCACAATTAGGTATTATTTATTATTGTTTGAATCCAGATATTAGGTAGTACTGTACTGTAATTTAGTAATATGCTGTCATATATTGGTAGTACAAATACATATCTAATACTGAATAACCCAAATTTTCCACTGTCTAGGATTTTATTAGGTTGTAAAACTTGTTTGAAACCCAATAGAACTTGTTTTTCCCATTGTTAATCACATTAGATTCATCAGGCCATGTGGCACACTACTTTTGTTGCTTCCTGTCCAGTTTTGAAACCACAGAAATTCATGTCTGATACACTGGAATGAAGAGGTTCATCCAAGCCTCTATTTATAGTGTATAGTTCATGTCAGGATCATTTTATGAGGTGTGACCTGCAAGCTAAAACATGGTAGGGGCCAGTAGCCCTTGTTTTGAAAGATCAGTATTTTTACTTTTGTCATGTTCGTGAATATGGCGATAATTAACAACAGTTCTATTTATATTTATTTGAGCCCTGCTAAACAATGAGTCAGGTAGCATGCCTTGAATACACAAAACAATTTCCTGCTCATTTTAGTAAACCCATTGCATTAGAAGTAAAGGCTTACTTGGACAGAAACTTGAATTAGCTTTTGAGTTATCATTTATTTAAGAAATGAAATCTGCTGAGTAAAATGGATTAAACTGCAGTTTGTCACATACTGTGTCATGATTCTGTTTGTTTTTCTTAATTGACAACACATGGTGTGTAATGTGGTTTAATGGAAATTCTGAATTCACAGAATCCTGCAACTATCACAAGAATACTGCTCAGTCATTTCAACTGGGACAAAGAAAAGCTTATGGAAAGGTAAACGCGTTCCTATTGGGACTTTATCAGTGTTTTCTCTCTCTTTAAATTTGTTACTGATTAATACCCAAATTTGAATAATGGACAGCCAGCTTGTATTTTTCAGGTACTTTGATGGTAACCTGGATAAGCTATTTTCCGAGTGTCATGTCATAAACCCTAGTAAAAAGTCCAGGACGCGGCTTGTGAATACACGATCGTCAGCTCAAGACATGCCATGTCAGATCTGCTATCTCAACTATCCCAATTCGGTGAGTTCCATCCACTGGTGTGGGGGCATACATTTTTCAACATTTTCCGAGTCTATTTTGGTACCGTAATATTAAAATGGATTACACTGGTGCATCGCTGATCCAAAGGTTGGGGGTTCGAGTCCCACTCTCCACAGGGTTGTCACTGTCCCCCCAGTGCAGCTAACTGTGTTATCAAAGGCGGGCTATGTCTCTCACTGTCTATGGTGAGAGGCATGTAAAAGAACCATTGCTGACTTTCGTAAAGAGTAGGCTGCAAAGTCATCAGCGTGTTTCTGTCCCTTGCTAAAAGGGTTGTGACAGGAAGGGCATCCGATGTAAAAACCTCTGCCAAATCAAACGTGCAAATCAGATGATTCGCCGTGGCAACTCCCGAGTAAAAGGGAAAAAGCCGAAAGGAAGACAGACACTGGTGCATTGTTTACTGGTGTCTCCAACAAACTGCGTTGGTGAGATCTCAAGTGCAGCATTTCTGACCTTGGCTTGGTGTTTGTGTCGTGATGTATGCAGATCACATTACTTGAGATGTGAGGTTTTCAACTGATGGGCTACTCCTATTATGATTGTTCAATCGGGAATCACTTTTTTCTGTGGTCTAGCACTTTTTTTTATTCTATGGATTATTCTAAGTGTGTTTAAAGCTGCAGGGTGGAGAACCAGAAGAACCTTTTGATCTGCAGGCATTTTCAAGGAATTGACTTTGTGGGTGCACATTTTGTTTACCCATCAACTTTGTAACACGAGTATAAACATGGTGATACTACTAGACAAAAAGATTTAGTCTCGAAAGGGGCATGCTCATAGGAAGTGATGGGTGACCGGCGACTAGATGAAGTCTGTGAAATGAGCATTTACTTGTGCGACACAAAGTGGTATGGCGTTAAACTGCGTTGATCTTCACAGTTATGCGATAGGAGTGATGACCAATAGGTGCTTAATGATACTTTTGATTGACAGATGCCACCAAACACTCAATATGTAGAGCACAATGGACACAAGTTTAATGGGTCTGCCTACAAAGGAGTGGCTGATTCTTGCCAAGTGCTTCATGGCTGCTCACAGAATTTTTACAAGGCTGATACAACCAGGGAACCAATGCTTGGGTTCTTGTTTCCAAAATGGTTGTCATTTCTAGTGAGTATGTATACTGTATTGCTGTATATGTGGCTCTTCTCAGCTTATGAGGAACATGAGGCTTTGTTCTTTGCTCTCTGCAGATAATACCTATGGCTCCGCGAGCCAGATGTGGCTCTTTTGATGAATGCATCTGGCTCTCAGATAAATTAGGTGGCTTTTATTAACAGAATAACTAATACATAATACAGGTGTCCTTTAAATAAAAATACAGAAAAAAGCCATCAAATAAAACAAAAATGGATAAATAAAGCTCATGCTTTTTAATCTATACATCTATTTTCAGCACCACTTGTCAATGTGGTGCGCAGCGGAGAGCCAATCCTTTCTGTACTCCAGTGTGTGGGCGGGTCCGATACATTGAAACTCTAATTTTATTGGATTATATGCAACAGCCTGCGCGAGTTGTTTTTGGGTAAAGAGGTAAATTTCCCTCGTTTTGATCAGCTCATTTGCACGAAGCAAAGCAGAGCTGGCAAGCAAAACATAAATGGACAGACATGGATAAACTTCAACATGCAGACCAGCTGATGACCAAAACTTGGAACGCGCTTCCTGTCACATAAACGCTGCAGCGAGTGAGTCGTCCTGTATTGACCATGTTTGGCTCCACATGTGCACGCGAGCAGTCCTTCTCACACATGAAAAACATCAAGACCAACCTGTGGTCACGTTTAATAGATAGAAGCCTTAATGCCAGCATGAAGCTGAACCTCAGCACGTATCAACCAGACTACAAAGCCATCAGCAAAACCATGCAGCACCAGAAGTCGCATTAATAGTAAAAAGTACTTTTCTTATTAATAAATAACTTTGTTGTTTAAAATAAATTCAGAGTCTAATTATACTCTGAAATTGTTGGTCTTCTTTTTCAATTTAGTTATTTTCAGTATTTTATATATATATATATATATATATATATATATATATATATATATATGGCTCTCAGAGGATTCGATTTTAAAATGTGTGTTTATTTTTATCTCTTAGTCAAAAAGGTTCCTTACCCCTGACCTATAATATAAACTTTGTTTGCTTTGAGGATGTTCATAGAGAAGGTCAGAGGGAGCTACATTGTGCCTTTGTGGATCTGGAAAAAGCATATGACAGGGTGCCAAGAGAAGAACTGTGCTATTGCATGAGGAAGTCTGGAATGGCAGAGAAGTATGTTAGAGTGGTGCAGGACATGTATGAGAGATGTAAGACAGTGGTGAGGTGTGCTGTCG
The DNA here is from genome assembly GCA_024760905.1 of Plotosus lineatus. Lineage (NCBI taxonomy): Eukaryota > Metazoa > Chordata > Actinopteri > Siluriformes > Plotosidae > Plotosus > Plotosus lineatus. The sequence goes on from CM045739.1 coordinate 39,146,424, forward strand.
GTGTGACCGACGAATTCAAGGTGGAGGTGGGACTGCATCAAGGGTCAGCTCTGAGTCCCTTCTTGTTTGCTATGGTGATGGACAGGCTGACAGACGAGGTGAGACAAGAATCTCCATGGACTATGATGTTTGCAGACGACATTGTGATCTGTAGTGAGAGCAGAGAACAAGTGCAGGAAAATCTAGAGAGGTGGAGGGATGCCCTGGAAAGGAGAGGAATGAAGGTTAGCCTCAGAAAATCAGAATACATGTGTGTGAATGAGAAGGACCCAGGAGGAACGGTGATGTTACAGGAAGCAGAGATAACGAAGGTGGAGGATTTTAAGTACTTAGGCTCAACAATCCAGAGCAATGGAGAGTGTGGAAAAGAGGTGAAGAAGCGTGTGCAGGCAGGCTGGAATGGTTGGAGAAAAGTGTCCGGTGTGATGTGCGATAGGAGAGTGTCAGCAAGAATGAAGGGAAAAGTGTACAAGACGGTGGTGGGGCCAGCGATGTTGTATGGCTTAGAAACATTGGCGCTGAGGAAAAGGCAGGAGGCAGAGCTGGAAGTAGCGGAGATGAAAATGTTGAGGTTCTCTCTGGGAGTAACGAGGATGGATAGGATCAGAAATGAGTATATCAGAGGGACAGCCCACGTAAGATGTTTTGGAGACAAAATCAGAGAGGCTAGATTGAGATGGTTTGCACATGTACAGAGGCGGGATAGTGAGTATATTGGCAGTAGGATGCTGAGGTTGGAACTACCAGGCAGAAGGCCTCGAGGAAGACCAAAGAAGAGATTTATGGATGTGGTGAAGGAAGACATGAAGGTCGTTGGAGTCAGAAAAGAAGATGCGGAGGACAGGGTGAGGTGGAGGCGGATGATTTGCTGTGGCGACCCCTGAAGGGAGCAGCCGAAAGTAAAAGAAGATATTCTCCCCATGCTTGTATAGGTTTCCTCCATTCACTCTGTTTTCCTCCCACAGTCCAAAACATGCACAGTAGGCTAATTAAAAATTAAGAAGAAGAAGATTAGTGGACTAGCTAGAACCACACACAAATGTGCATGTCGAGTAGTACAGTAGCTGTTTACTGCTCGTGGTTTAATTGGGTACTATTTTTCTAGTAGGAAACATGCACAAGGTTGCCTAGGAAACCAGAGCTGGATGCAGTCTATTTGTTTGTGTCATGAATCAACATGATTGTCGCTCAGTAGCAAATCATTTCAATCTACATGTCTCATCGCTTATGTGTTTGTTTGTTTTTTTGGGGTAATTTAATTATTAATTTGCTTTATCTAATCTACATAACGGTGCAGCAGAACATGTGGTCTTTAACACTGCACATGTTCACTCATACAAAGCTGTATTCACACGTCTGCAAGTCTTTTGTAGACTTCATGCGATGGATGGGTCTATATCTGTGAACACAAATGCACCACCCAGGCGTTATTTTTTATTTTTTTTTTTTGGGCGAGCTTTTTTTGTCCTGATGCTGAGGTGCACAGCTACACAAGAGCAGGACTGCGGAGAACCTGTGTAGAGCATCAATCGTCTCCACTTATTTCCTCAAAATTGTTTTTTTTTTTTTTTTCCCCCCCATTGTCGTTTTCTTGGACTTCCTTTAGCTTTGAGTACAGTGCATAATCACCCTGGCTTAGTTTTAACCAACTTAAGCAACACTCTTACATTTATTTCCATCAGCAGTTTTCACCAACATCTTGAATTGATGAGGGGGGCAGTGGAGAGATCTAACTGCTCCATAAAGTTCTCTCCAGCACATATCAAAAACTTTCAATAGGGTTAAGGTCAGGACTCTGTGTTGCCAGTTTACGTGTGGAAGATATTTCCTCATGTTCCCTGAACCACTCTTTCATTATTTGGGCTCCAATGTAATATCCATGGCATCAGAGAAGAAAACGTTTATTGATGGGATGACCTGGTCATTCAGTACATTCAGGTCATCAGCTGACTTCGTGTTATTTCCACATGTTGCTGAGCCTCAACCAGAGCACCTGAAGCAACAATGTAAAATTAGTTTGAGGATGTTTTTTTTTTAAACCACTTATGATGTCATCATGATGAATCAGCTAGTGTCTGTCTTCCTTTCGGCTTTTTCCCTTTTACTCAGGAGTCGCCACAGCGAATCATCTGATTCGCACGTTTGATTTGGCAGAGGTTTTTACGTCGGATGCCCTTCCTGTCACAACCCTTTTAGCAAGGGACAGAAACACGCTGACGACTTTGCAGCCTACTCTTTACGAAAGTCAGCAATGGTTCTTTTACATGCCTCCAGTGTATTGGGATAATAAAAACACTGCACTTTACACCAAACACTATTATCTCCTACTCTTGAGCTGATTAATAGGAGTGCTTGACATCTTAATTATCCAAAACTGCAGTCTTCTGATTCCTATGTTTTAGCTATTCAGTAGATTACAGTGTGAAAATAGGAATAAGCTGGATTTTTCTGTTATTGAATATATGAGGAATCAAACATGACAAGTTGTGGTGTTGGAAAATAATTCATGGTAGGTTGTTGTTGTTTCCACCACATACATACCTGCATATTCTGAAGACATTTACAGGGATTCCTCACTTTCTGTGGTTAATTTGGACCGAGACCCCCCCCCCCATATCAATAAATACATATTCAACACTATAAATCATTAGAATAACAATTAAACATTCAAAAAATAATGCATAAGATCTAAATAAAATATAAGTACACATAGACGGGTGTGCATGCACTTAGATACGCACCTCGCATAAAAATGTAAGTAGTTTTGATTGGCGGTTTTGGGTTGTTGTTGGTTTTTTTTTTTTTTTTTTTTTTTGCAAAATTGGCATTGTTTTGTGGCATTTTCCTTAACTTTTTCCATATTTTTCTTTAATTTCCTTCATTTTATTTTTCGATAAATATTAGAAAGAAAAAAAAAAAAAAGTGATGCACTGAAGCCGCATGAATTGAAACGCGAAGTAGCGAGGGATTCCTATATTCTTCTGATTTCATAGAAGCTTACCTGTAATTAAAGGAATTAATTTTATAAAATTTTGAAGAGTTTCCTATTTATATTTTACAAAGTTGCTTAAAGTTTCTGACACCTGAGATTCCTTCGACAGTGTTTTTGCTATCAATGTATGAAAAGGGGCCACGGGCTCCCAGTTTAATGAAACCTGGGTCCTGAAAGAGAAGATGCGTGTAGCGCAAGCCCCAAAGTGGCCGGAAGCCGGAGCTTTTTGAGTGCCCTTGGGTGCATTTTCGGCCAATTCTGCCAACTAAAATGGTATCAAACTGGTTAATATCTTATACGTTTATGTATTTTCATATATTTATGACAAACTTGATTGTTCTTCCAACTTCTTAGAAACAAGAAACCGCTAACTTCACCCAGCTTTGCACTATATTAGCTTTTCTGTTTTGTACTGGAGAGATTGTTTCTTTATCCTTTTCCAGTTCATTTTGTGAGGTTGACCTTCACTGTTAATGAGCATACAGTCTTGAAGGTGACTTTTCAAAAGCCAATTTTTTTTTCCCTCTTTCCCCCTCACGGTACTTTGAGAAATTTTTTTTTTTTTTTTTTTTTTTTTTTTTAACACTTAAACGCTTGCTTACAGTCCACTGTGTACACTGGCATTACAAGAGATGGCTGAAAACTTGGGCAAAGATTGATGAAACTGATAACAGCCAACAGTTGTAATACACTGAGGCTAGGTTGTATTAGCATCATAATTTAATATAAAGTTGTGATGTGGACGAATTTTTTTTAATTACGAGGCATATCAAAATTGTGGTTTTTAATGTCGGAATGCAGTCTTAATTTTTTGGTGTGCTGATCATCTTGCAGACACATCATTCACTTTCTTTTGCCTTTAATTGGTGATAAGGACTAATGCGATATTCCATTTCAAATCAACCAAGGGGTGGAACCATAATATGACAGATTTGCCGATTTTTTTTTTTTATTCCCCCCCCCCATGTACTGTAGGTCCTTGGAGAACAAAAAACCCAAGTGTGTGGTGTTGATTCCCTCTTCAGTCTGAAGGGCTTGCATCTGTTTAAAAAGAGGGTGTGGCACTTCACAACAGATGCCATTTTTCTCTTGTAACTCAGTCAAAATTCATTCTGTAGAGATGAAATTTTGCATATTTATGTAGTTTTTCTGTAGATTCTAAATCGATAATATTGCTTGTTAAAAATTAAGACTTCATCTGAGACAAAACATTCATCAGTGTATTATGTGTTCCGGAAAGTGTCAGCCTGTGTTCTATAAGTGTTTTGTCATCTCGACAAGTAAAATAAATAGGTTCTTAGAGCTGTGACCCTTCAAAACACTCCGTTGTACTTTTGTACTGTATAGTTGGGCTAAAATGCAGAAAATCAGCTGCTATGGATTTCTTGTCATTCCTCAGCATCGAGACCTATCAGCTCACTCATTTTCACTTATTTGTTAGATTAGGTGATGTGTTGTGTTAAAATCTCTATCTAAAGGTTTTCACACCGAATTGATTTTTGTAAAATACCTCTGCAACTGCTGTATATTAGAACAGGAAAGATTACGTAAATACACAACATTTCATATCAATAGCATGTGATTTGACTGAGTTGCAAGAGGAAAAGGCCACTCCACCCCTTGAAAAAAGTTGTCCGACATTCAGAAAGAAGACAGAATTGATGTCCCAACCTTGGGCTTTTGTTCCATTACACAGGTCTACAGAGTCGTGTTCTTCTTTTCCTTTCATATATCTCTCTCTCTCATATATATATATATATATATATATATATATATATATATATATATATATATATTGTTACAGTGACGTATGATGTGTGACGCTCATACTATACTATACATCCATAAATACCATTACCATATCTCGTAAAACACCCCTAAATCAATTATTATAAACATAACATTGTAAAATAATATCAAATAATATCAACATTAATTTCAAATAAGTCACTTATTTATACCGAATCACTTTACATGAAGCTTAAAACAGCTAATCACGCTTACAATATGTGAAGCGCTCAATACTGAAAGTAGTGTACTTGCGAAAGAGGTGTACTTGCTGTGGGTTATACGGACTTCCGGTCTTTCAAGTGCGCAAGGGTTCCGTTGAACTCGTTTAGAACACAGCCAGCAGAGCTGAGAGCTCTTGTCTGGATTCGGATTTTCATTCATTTTATGACTCTTTGCTTAAACTGAATATGCATGGTAGATCGCGCCGATCCGAGCAGATAGTTAATTCATCTGTGTATGAAACTTGCACCCATGCTAATAGGCTTATGCTTCTGACCAAACATATTTGCTTAGGGTTACAAAAGTCCACAAAACAGTGTAAACACAGATCAGAGACGACGTCTTAACACAAGGGTAACACGCTATATATATATATTAAAAAAACTGAACTGGGAAGATGGAGGAGCACTCAGTCTGTCCTTTGTAAACAATAAACGCAGCGTCATTACGTCAGCGTACTAAGTAGGTACGTCTAAACTCAAAATTTGCCTTTTTTTTCCTTTTTTGGGGAAAAAACCCTGTCAAATTGAAAACACGAATGAACGTAAGTCGGGGAGCATCTGTTTTCATCTACGTATACATCAGTTGGGGGGGGGGGTCGATCCTACTTTGCGGAATTTGGTGGTCGTGGGAGCTGATGGAGCTTTTGAGACGGGGTGTTGTATTTAAAGCGCAATTACTCTACTTGTTTGAAAGATCAGCAGTCCGGATTCAATATTCACTTGCTTTCTTACGAGATCGGAGGTCTTATGGCGCCACCCACTTCCGTGCACAAAAATGCGTCGTGGTTGAATGCGGAGCTTTTGAGACGGGATGTTGTATTTAAAGCGGAATTACTGTACCTGTTCGAAATATTCTGAGCTCCGGATTCAATATTAACTTGCTTCCTTACTAGAGCGTAGGTCTTGTGGCGCCGCCCACTTATGTGCAAAAAAAAATGCTTCGTGGCCGAATGTGGAGCTTTTGAGATGGGGCGCTGCTCACCCGGACCTCCTCAAATAAGCTGCTATGAGTACTGTACTGTGTGTGTATGTATGTGTGTGTGTGTGTGTATGTGTATATGTGTATGTGTATGTGTGTGTGTGTGTGTGTGTATATATATATATATATATATATATATATATATATATATATATATATATACACGCCCTGTCATTGCATGGAGAAAATCATAGAAAAGGGTCAAAATTATAAAAAAAATAGATTAATGTTGTATTTAAAACAGTGGCTCTTAATTTGGGTTCGATCAAACCCTAGGGGTTCGGTGAGTCAGTCTTAGGGGTTCGGTGGAGGTCAAGACACACACCCAACTCATATTTATAACGACATATCTCGCTCGACCATCACTGGCTGCAGGTGATCACGCTACATTACTTGGCCAATCTGTGCTGCAGGAAATTTGGTGTGCTCAGTAGTCGAATTGTGACTGTTGTGATGGTACGTCATGTGATTTCTTTCATTATGTTTTAATCCATACTTTGTTAAGCAAAAAAGAAGTGGTCGAGCGAACATGTACAACATGGATTCACATATATAAAGAAATCAACCCTCCGCTGATTGACGTATATGTATATATTGTCAATAAATACATATTCAACGCTATAAATGCTTATAATAACAATTAAACATTCAAAAATAATCCATAAGATATAAATAAAAAATAAATACACACACATACAGACACGCACGTGCACACGCAGATGTGCACCTGACATAAAAATGTAAGTAATTTTGATGGGGGAGTTCATGCATTTTATTGGTTTTGTTCTTTTAAGCACAGTGATGTTTAATGCACGGTTCATTTTGGTGCCCCAGTAAAAACATATACCTATGTCGTGAATTTGAAAAAGAAATCATATTTAATTTTTCAATAAAGAAGGGTTCGGTGAATAAGCATATGAAACTGGTGGGGTTCAGTACCGCCAACAAGGTTAAGAACCACTGATTTAAAAGAAGAGATCCTTCTGAATAAGACACACCAAAAACAAAACAAAACAGATTTTAATTACCTTTTTTGGTGTGTCTTATTCAGAAGGATCTCTTCTTTTAAATCAGTGGTTCTTAACCTTGTTGGCGGTACTGAACCCCACCAGTGACCCAGTTTTGAGAAAATTGAAATAGCTTGGGTTTTGTTTTTTTTTGTTTTTTTTTTGGGGGGAGGGATTTTTTTCCAAATATAAAACTTATATTTACTCTAAAAAAAAACATTGGGAATCCACTCAGTTACTTGTTACACTCAGTTACTACTTGGGAATCATTCAATTTGCAGGTACATAAAGAGAGAAAAACATTATTAAACATTTTTAATTAACACACACACACACACACACACAACTGTCTCTCTCTCTCTCTCACACACACACAATACAGTTCACATTGACTGTGTATTGTATACCCATTAAATTTTTATTGTGGCGCTGCGGCTTCGCCCACAAGCAGGATGCTGGAGCATTTTAAGATGTGGAATTCAAAGCGTGTTCCCTGCTTGACAGGTCGGAAGTCCAAACTCAACTTTAACTTGATTTCTTGAGGGATATCGGAGGCCCAGATGAGCCGCATTAGCTCACATGCCCCACATTTATTAAACATTTACTGAATTAAACAACTTAAAAAACTAGTTGGAGTTGAGCCTCCTTTCATCTCTGACTGACTCTGTAGGCAGTCTGTCTCTCTCTCTCACACACACACACACATACAAAACTCGGGCCCCGCCCACATGCAACTCGCAGCTGATGGAACAATTCTCTTTAAATGTTTAAATGGACGGGATGTTTTATTTAAAGCAGAATTACAGTACCTGTTTGAAAGATCAGAGGTCCTCATTTAATATTAACTTGCTTCCTTGCGAGATCGGAGGTCTTCTCCCACGCAGCACTCTGTTTTTTAATATTGTGCCTAAATAATCGCCTCCGTCACTGTATTTCCGCTTTAAGGTCCCCTTCTGGTTCAATATCGTCCCGATTGTAGAGGTGTTTCGGCGATAATGAAATATAACGCTGCATGATCAATCTCAAAACAAGCCAACAGTCAATTCTCCTTCACGCGTGTGGGTACAGGAAGTATGGGTAACGTCAGCTGCCTCCTGGCCAAGGAGCATTGAATAACGGCTGTTACATTCCTGAAATAAACCCTTAAGTCATTTTGGGAGTGATCACATTTGGCGGAGGTGTGATTTAAAAAAAAAAAAAAAAAAATTGACTGATATGAATGGCAATTTGCAGCTGTTCCTTTTCATTGTCAAAATGTTTTCAAACTTGTCTCATGACATTTGCATCAATGTATTTTGAACATGTTTTAAATTTCTGAGAATGTCACAAAACGAGGCACTGATATGGAGTGGTCCCAGACTCTTCTCAAACAGTCTGCACATGTAGTTAGAGGGCTGTGTGGTTGTCATTTTGCTCTTGTTTCGTTTGAAAGGAAAATGAACAAATTGCAGACTTCCAAGCTGGAAGTTTGAGACTTGGTATTTTATTATAAAATATTTTATCATTGGTATTTCATTCGTATTTTATTTGTTCGTGCTCATAAACAAATCATTTGAGAATAAAACGTGTGAACCAAATGCAACTGATTGGGTTTTTTTTTTTTTTTTTTTTTCCTCCAGCCATAAAACATCTGCAAACCAATTGCAAAATACTTTCAAATTGTTTTACTACTTTCGTATGATGTATACATATTTAACTCACAATGTCAGCATCCCGAGTGGTGCATTGAAAATGTGTGACCATTAACCAGGCGATCGCAAGTTTCCGGTTTAATGCGCACAGCTGTCCGTGGACGGGAGTCCATGAGAGCAAATTCTCTGAGCTCTCACGGGAGGGAGGGATGGTATTGGCTTGCTTCTAGTATACTAGTCCTTCTCAAAAAATTAGCATATTGTGATAAAGATCCTTATTTTCTGTAATATATTGATAAAAATTAAACTTTCATATATTTTAGATTCATTGCACACCAACTGAAATATTTCAGGTCTTTTATTGTTTTAATACTGATGATTTTGGCATACAGCTCATTAAAACACAAAATCCCTATCTCAAAAAATTAGCATATCATGTTCAGGTAGTCTAAACGAGCTATTAACCTAATCATCTGAATCAACCAATTAACTCTAAACACCTGCAAAAGATTCCTGAGGCTTTTAAAAACTCCCAGCCTGGTTCATTACTCAAAACCGCAATCATGGGTAAGACTGCCGACCTGACTGCTGTCCGGAAGGCCATCATTGACACCCTCAAGCAAGAGGGTAGACACAAAGAAATCTCTGAGCGAATAGGCTGTTCCCAGAGTGCTGTATCAATGCACCTCTGTGGGAAGGAAAAAGTGTGGCAGAAAATGCTGCACAACCAGAAGAGGTGATTGTGGAGAAGGGCCGATTCCAGACCTTGGGGGACCTGTGGAAGCAGTGGACTGGGCTACAGGTGCCGCATTCCTCAGGTCAAGCCACTTTTGAACCAGAAACAGCAGCAGAAGCGCCTGACCTGGGCTACAGAGAAGCAGCACTGGACTGTTGCTCAGTGGTCCAAAGTACTTTTTCAGATGAAAGCAAATTTTGCATGTCATTCGGAAATCAAGGTGCCAGAGTCTGGAGGAAGACTGGGGAGAAGGAAATGCCAAAATGCCTGAAGTCCAGTGTCAAGTACCCACAGTCAGTGATGGTCTGGGGTGCCATGTCAACTGCTGGTGTTGGTCCACTGTGTTTTATCAGGGGCAGGGTCAATGCAGCTATCAGGAGATTTTGGAGCACTTCATGCTTCCATCTGCTGAAAAGCTTTATGGACATGGGATTTCATTTTTCAGCACAACCTGGCACCTGCTCACAGTGCCAAAACCACTGCTAAATGGTTTACTGACCATGGTATTACTGTGCTCAATTGGCCTTCCAACTCTCCTGACCTGAACCCCATAGAGAATCTGTGGGATATTGTGAAGAGAAAGTTGAGAGACACCAGACCCAACACTGTGGATGAGCTTAAGGCTGCTATCGAAGCATCCTGGGCCTCCATAACACTATTTTTTATAGATAGATAGATAGATAGAGGATTTTCTGAGTAGATCCTTCCGTAGGAGAGTGCTCAATACTTTTTGGTAGAGCAAATAAAAGGACAGGACAAAGACTTTCTATTGAAACTCCATTTATCACTACAGATCTGTTTCGAGCGGTGGTGAAACCATCCTCTCTCTTCAGGTGATTATCGAAGAATCTTTCTTCTATATATAGAATTCTGCTATAATCACCTGAAGAGAGAGATTGGTTTCACCACCCCTCGAAACAGATCTGTAGTGATAAATGGAGTTTCAATAGAAAGTCTTTGTCCTGTCCATTTTTATATATATATATATATATATATATATATAAATAAAATGCATGCATGCATACATACAGTCGGCCCTCTACTTACGAAAAATCCAGGTTACGAAAAACATTTCCATAAATTTTCGTCCTCTTTTTACGAAACGCGCCAAACACACCATTCAAACAATGCGTGAGTTGCTCTTTGCTCTCTCTCATTGTGTGTGTGTGTATGTATGTGTGTGTGTATATATATATATATATATATGTATATGTGTGTGTATATATATATATATATATATATATATATGTGTGTGTATATATATATATATATATATATATATATATATATATATATATATATATATATATATGTGTATATATAATACACAGTCAGCCCCGACTTATGAAACCCCCTGACTTACGAAAATCCTGGGTTACGAAAAACATTTTCCTAAGTTTTCACCCCCGGGATACGAAAGCAACCTCCTTTTACGGCAAGCGCCATTCAAAATTCAAACGCACCAATCAAAATTTCACACGATACGCGAGTTGCTCTCTCATTGGCTGTCTCCCAACATCCCGCTCCAGTGGCTAGGAGGGATGACTCAGCTGAACATGATGCATACTTCCTGTTTAATGCGAACTGTATTGTGTGTCTGTGTGTGTGAGAGAGAGATAGAGAGAGAGACGTGTGTGTGTGTGTATATATGTGTTAATAAAAATGCTTAGTAATGGTTTAATTAATGAATGTTAATAAAATGGTTTAGTATGTTAATAAAATGTTTAAATGGTTTAATAAAAACGTTTAACATGTAAAATGCGACCCCTACTGACGAAACTCCTGCGTTATGAAAAAGGCGCTGGAACGGATTAATTTCGTAAGTAGGGGGACGACTGTATATAAAATGTCCTAGTCTGTGGTAGTTTTAATCATATCAATCATTACTAACATCCGGCTACAAAATCTGGCAACGATAGAGAATACCATCAGATATTTTTTTATAAAGACCTTAATTGACATAATATCCTTGATCTATCGGGGCGATAATTTCTTTCTCACTGTCCACTCAGTACCAGACAATATTTATTGGACAGTGTATGAGAATGGATGGCACTTATAAGGATAATGTCGTATTAACCAACAAGATAACCTACTTTGAGCAAGGATGAGATGTAATGTAAATTGTCATGGCAACACACCTCTTGGGGGGGGGGGGGGGGGGGACCTGTACTCACCTTTCGTAGCACGGGTTAACCTGAAAGTTTCGCTGATATCACGCAGTTACTCCTGGACTTGCCTGAATCGACCAGAAGTCCTGCTTCAAACCACAAGCTTCTGTTCTTTTTTTGAGAAATTTAGAAATAGGCCTCTGGATAGTTTCTCTTTGGATCTTGCGTATAAAACAAGACAATTTCTTAATGTTAAGAATGTCAAGTTAGGTGTAGTCAAAAATTTGAAATATTTATTTTCCAAACTCAAATGGCAACAATTATACATAAGAGTACAACTGAAATTTTAACATAAATCCATGCACTTCCTCCCACACACCTGTGATTAGCATCACTGCTTATGTAAATACTCATCACTTAGCAACAGTAAATACTTGAAGTGAAAATTGCACTCCACTACAGAGGGGTGGCAGCATTGCACCAACTGTTTGCCAGACAGAAAAGGAGAAGAAAGAACTGAACTCGATATCCACACTCGAGTAGAGGTGAAAACCGGCTTCTTGAATTTCTCTGTATTGCTCTAACACTACACAATGATGTTACATTTCCTGTTAATGCATCAGAATTAATAATCAGCTTGTTCCATGGTTGTAAATGTGAGTAAAGGAGAACGTTTGATTTCAGTTGGAGGACAGTGTCAGATTGTTCGCCACACAAATGGTGGTGTTACATTTTAGTAGCTGAATGGGGAAAGTTAATAGCCTCAGGACATTGCGCTTCCAATTTGATGTGCCCTGCTTTGTTTGGAGTTTGATGTTAACAGTTATCATCATTGGTGTGATCCGGAATTAAATATATTGGCAGCATTAATTATGCTGTAAAAATATATTAATTATGTAAATGATGCTGGTAAGTTCAACTTAACATTCAGTGACTAAGTTACAGTTTATGGTTCCGGTAATACAGTGAGCCCTCACTTTTCGTGGTTAATGGGAACTGAGACCCTCCGCGGACGCCGAATTTTCGCGAAGTAGCATCAACCCTCTGACTGATGTATACATACATGTAAATGTGTATATAATATCAATAATTCGGGGATCCCAGATCTTCGCTATTTAGCGGAATTCCACTATTTTTACTCACCTATTTAATGGAATTCCACTATTTTTATACATTTATGCAATAAATACAGTGTAAGACTGTTTACTAGTGTAGAGTAAATGTTGTGATATTTTGAACTACAGTATTAATACTTTTAATATACTAACTTGTAGCAGGTATGCTCTACAGTTGAACACAAATGTTTGTTGTGATAACATATGTCATATGTAATGTGATTATTCTCCTAATTAGTTGATAATTACTTCATAATTATGTTACACATAAATGACAAGCCATAGGGCTGTGCTACTTGGAATAATGTGTGTTTAGCTACACTGAAATAACCGTTTAATATTTTTTTACATTATTTAAGCTGTTTTGTTTAGTGTTTATGCATATTACAAAACGATGATTAACTTGATTGGATGATTTTTTTTTTTTTTTTTTGCATGACATGCTCTACCCCTGTACCCCGCGAGATGCCCTGCAGCCCCATTGACCCCCAGCTGAAATATTTAAATTTATTTCTCAATCCGTTTTCTCTTTTTTTTTTTCTCTAAACCTCACTGGGATCCCTGATAAATACACATTCAACGCTATAAATGCTTATAATAACAATTCAACATTGAAAAATAATGCATGAGATGTAAATAAAATATAAATTCACACACACCCAGAGATGCGCGTGCACGCAAACACACAGATGCGCAATTCGCATAAAAATTCAAGTAGTTTTGTGCGTGTGTGTGTGTGTGGGGGGGGGTTCCCCCCCCCTTTTTTTTTTTTTTTTTTTTTTTTTTTGCATAATTAGCCTTGCTTTGCAGCATTTACCATTACTTTTCCCCTATTTTTCCTTAATTTTCTTTCTTTTTTTTTTTTTTAAGTTTTCGATGAATATTTAAAACCCGCGATGTACTGAAGCCACAGGAACTGAAGCACGAAGTAACGAGGGCTCACTGTAAACCGTACGGCTTTCTGGAAGAAATCTGCGATTTGAAAGAGGGAACGTCCTCAGTATTCGAACTTTAATACTTTAAACAAAGTACCCTCATTAGAACAGGATGGAGTGTTGAAATATCCCAATTACATAGCCAGATGTATGAAACTATTTGCTGACAAAATATGGGTTTCAGAAAGTTGTTTACTTAGGGTGTACTCACGTGTGTGTGTGTATATAGCCTTGAAATAGTGTAACTGGTTATCTGGCTGTTTTCGATTTTGGCTGGCTGAAAAAATGTCTCTCTGCAAACCTTCAGTATAGATTATTATTGCGGATCCATGACTCTGCACTAGCTGTGAAGGTTTTTTTTTTAATTGCTTTGCATTTTCTCTATGATGCTCCATTACTCCTGAAAGTGAGGGCTGCGAAGCTTGCCTTCCATACACCAAAAATTAAAAGCCGCGTTGGGGACATGAAGCCAAGCAGTGCACACATTTCAGAGTTACTTTGGAAACGGGATTTCTATGGAAGAAGATTTCACTTTGCCAGAACTCATTGAGTCAGTGAGAGACTATTTTGGAGATGACCATGCCAAATTGAAGACTTTAGCAGTAATGACGAAGAGGATCAACCTGTACCAGTGTAAAATGTTGCTGATTATGAACACACAGAACCAGGTGAGTAACGGTAGCTGTAAATAAAGTGTGTGTGTGTGTGTGTGTGTGTGTGTACATGACTTCATGGATGTGTTTTTCCAATGGGAAAATAAGCCTTTATATTTTGATTAACCATAATTATAATGTGTTCTGTGTGTTTTCAGCTGATGAGGCTGTGAGGTTATCTGGCGCTGAGGAGGAGGCAGCCTTCATTGCAAATGCAGCAAAACCACATGCAAAGTTGTCTTTTCTCTCTTTCTGTACCTGCAAATTGAATGATTCCCAAGTAGTAACGGAGTGTAACAAGTAACTTGTAAAGTGGCTTCCCAATGTTTTTTTTTTTTTAAATTATAGTACAAGTTTTATACTTTGGGGGGGGGGGGTCCAACCCGAAAAAAATCCAACCAAAAAAAAAAAAACCCCAAGCTATTTCAATTTTCTCAAAACTGGGTCACCGCTCGTGTGGAGACTCAAATGCATGTATCTCAAAAACCAATAAAGGTAATTAAAATCTGGTTTTTGTGTGTGTGTGTGTGTGTCTTATTCAGAAGGATCTCTTCTTTTAAATACAACATTTTTTTTTTTTTTTTTAATATAATTTTGATCCTTTTCCATGATTTTCCCATGCAATGTAACACAAATGTGGCGCGCTCCACCGAGTGTGGGCGGCGTCGCAACCGACACCAGAGCCCCGAGACGGGGCACGGCTCATCCGGCCCTCCGATCCCTCAAGCAAACGAGTGAATGTTGAGTGCTAAACAAGTGTTCAAAGCACACTTGCCTGCTTGACAGATCGGAAGTCCGGACAAGCCGCGTTCCTGCCCAAAAGCTCCGGTGTCGACAAGTGATTGCCTCCCGCACTTGGCGGAGCGTGTCACAAATGTTTAATAATGTTTAATATTGTTTGGTTAATAAAAAAATTGGTTAATAAATGTTAATAAAATGTTTAAATGGTTTAATAAATAATGTTCTTTTACTTTTAACACATTTCATACAAAATTGGTCGACTGTTATCATTTTTAAAGGGTTTATGGGGTAGTCTTGGGAGACTTGGAAAGAATCAGGCGTTTTCCATGTAAAATACACCCCTACTTACGAAACTCGTGCGTTACGAAAAAGGCGCTGGAACGGATTAATTTCGTAAGTAGGGGGCCGACTGCACTTCATTTTGTAAGGAGTTTTAAAAAAGTTTCCTGACATTGTTTTCCATCTACCGTGCTATAAAGATGAGCAGAGTCTTGACTATAACTGAACATGACTAACTGGACTCATTTTGTAATGATGCACCCTATCCAGAATTGTGAGTTGTTAATTGTAAACGAGGCTGGGTTATTAACCCACTGTATAATGTTGTAAACTGTTCTGTTTGCTTTGAGTGATTTTTGCATTGCTTTATAATTCTTCTTTGCAGTACTTCACTGGGTTGGAATGTGGGCACAAGTTCTGCATGCAGTGCTGGGGTGACTATTTAACCACAAAAATCATTGAAGAAGGAATGGGCCAGGTACACACACACACACACACACACACACTTGCTCTCACTCTTTTTTTTTTTTTTCTCTTCTGAACCCAAAGTTGTTCACTGGTTCCCAACTCCAGTTTCGGAGAATCTCCTGGATGCTTTAATGTTTTCCCAGCTCCTAACCCACCCACTTCAACCGGAAAGCTGTTAATAAGCAAATTAAAAATAATAATAATTAAAGTGTTAAGCGCTGGCAAACAGTAAAATGTAGTTAACAGTGGTTACAATAGGACCAGGGTCACTGTGATGTTCCTCTTCATTTGTATTACTTTCTTTAAAAAGTCTTTTCTGTCCATATTTTCATTGCAGACCATTTCCTGTCCTGCACATAGTTGTGATATCCTGGTTGATGACAACACGGTTATGTAAGTACTCCAGCTGTTCTTATCATAATTATATTACTATGTAGCTCACAGTAGGGCCGGTGGCATAGTGGTTAGGGTGCTGCGCTCATGATCAGGAGGTGTGCTAAGATCCCTGGGCAAGGTCTTAACCGCAAGTATACTGCTGGGTGAACAGAGGCACCCTAACCACTACGCCACCGACCCCACTGTATACTGGGAAGGTAATCTGCGGTGGACTAGCGTCCCATCCAGGAGGAGTTGAACTCCTGGTATCTTCACGCTACAGAAACTGGGAATACGCACCGGCCTGATGAGCCACTAGGGTAGTGTGCAACCAGCCCAACAGACTTCTATAGTTCACAGGGACATGTTGAATAATGATCAGGTGCATAAGAGCCATGTAAAAGTATATCTTTTGAATTCTCTTTAAGAGTTTCAATCTATTATGTGGAAACATAAAGCAAAGCAAACTGAAATGAGAGTTATAGTTTTTCTACATTATGCTAACCATTTTCCCAACTCGCCCAGAGAAGAACTAAACGCGGTGTCCCGAACGGTATCTGTTTAATCGTACATTTACACAGAAGCATAAGTGTCGGCATGCCATAAAGCAGTAAACACAATGTGGAAACAAGAAAAATAAACCTGAATGAAGTTTATTTTGAATGCTTTATTTTAAAGTCTGGACAGCATGCCAGTCAATTGTAGGGCCACCCACATCCAGTTGTTCACACCCACACCTCGTGGCAGTTTGGAACAATGAATTAGCCAAGCATGTGTGTTATTGTACTGTGGGAGTAAACCAGAGTACCTGGAGGAAACCCGTGGAAGCACAGAAAGAACATTTTAAGCTGTACACAGAAATGCAAGTGTTATTCATTATTACAATAATGCTTGTAATCTTGAGGTGGATCCCTCACTTTCCGCAGTTAATTGGGACCGAGATCCCCACATGACCACTGAATTCTGTGAAGTAGGATGGGACCCCCCCCACGACTGACATAGATGTGTATATAATATGTGAGGCGCTCAACCAAATGTAGACGCTTGTTGCAAGTGACACATGGTGCTTGTGAGACAAAGTGCGGCTCATTCGGACTTTAGACCTTCAAGTCAGCAAGTGCGCGTTGCATACTTGTTTAGTACTCAGCCTTCACTTGCTCACTTGAAAGATCAGAAGTCCGCATAAGCCACGCTTTGTCTCATAAGCAAAACACGTCACCTGTGACAAGCGTCAACATTCGGTGGCGCGCCTCACATATATTATTAAATACATATTCAATGCTTATAATAACAAACATTAAAAAAATAATGCATAAGATGTAAATAAAATATAAATACACACATACAGACGCACGCCCGTGTGCATGTAACTAGTTTTGATGTGAGGTTTTGGATTTTTTGTTTTGTTTGTTTCTGGGTTTTTTTGCATAATTGGCCTTGTTTTGCGGCATTTTCCAGAACTTTTTCAGCTATCCTTCCTTAATTTACATATTTTTTTAAATTTGATGATTTTTTTTTTAAACCGTGATGCACTGAAGCCGCATGAATTGAAGCGCAAAGTAGCGAGAGATCCCTGTGTTTACGTCTAGATATCCAACCTGTCATCTTTGGATAATGCTTGAATTAATTAGAAATTTAAAAATAAACCATCATTTATTTTAGTTTGCCTTTTCTATGTTTCCTTTTAGTCTGTATGAAAACGGCTGTTCACCCCTGGTTCAATTGATCTCGCTGAACAGTTCCCGAGATGAAACAATATCCATCACACCTTTGAGAGAAATGTTTTATAAAGATACCGATGGTATGAAACCAGGTGATTGTTCTGGTCTGGTTCAGAATTCAGAGGTTTCTTGTGAATGATCTGGAAATGGTCATGGGGGAAATGGAGTACTTGGTGTGAATGTATGCCAGCTGAATCAGGGATCCCAGAGGTCCGCTATTTAGCGGAATTCCGCTACTTTGACTTTTATAATTCTTTTTTATTCTTCTATAATGTGTATAACCATTGTAACATAAAATTAATTTCAAAAGATATATAATTATCGATGAAGAGATTCTCTCAAACCTATTTAAAAGAATGAACTAAGGATACTTTTGTTGTACAATTTTGGAATCACTTATATTGACATACTGATGACAAAAACAATTAACAATGGAAATGAATTGTGGACATTGTTGTGCAGTTATGACAAGTGATATAGATTGCAGTATATCATGTCATTACATTTAAACTTTTGCCAAGTTATATTGCCTTTATACAGAAATTCTGTCTAGAAGTTTCTTCCGAAGCACCTTGAAATGGTAAATCGGTTTCAGCTTCAGGCGCCCTGTCAACCCCCTTGACCCCCAGCTGAAATATTTCATTTCCTCTAATTTTTTTCTCAACCTTACTGGGATCCCTGCTGAATGGCTTGTGACACCTTGGTGCAAATCTCACAGTAATTGTATTAACCTACATTTTGATCTTGCTGTACGGGTGTACATGCATAATCTAAAGTGTGTGTGTGTGTGTGTGTGTGTGTGTGTGTGTGTGTGTGTGTGAGCGTGAGCGGAGTAGTGTCAGTGCATACATAAAAATGGTACATTCATAGAAGAAACAATGTACCCACACCTTTTCTAATTTAGACTTTGCTTAATAATCTTCTGATCAGTTTTGTTTGCTCCCATTCTATAGAAATTAATCCTCTATACATTTGCTATGTCATTACAGTTTTACATTTGAGTCCTTCTCTGGCTTGAGCATACTTAGTAGATGCTTGATGTATGAGCCATTTGTTTTCAGTCACATTCTCAATTTTTTTTATGAGGACATTCTCACTTGGACATGAACTGGAAGTGCTTAGACAGATAGGGGCAATTTTCAGGAAAATGTACAGTAAAGTTGAGGACATTATCTAAACAAAGACCACCTTTTATGTATCAAGTTGGAAACAATGACTTTACATGAAGTGCACTTAGTTTGATAAATAGTATTGTTTTCTGTATGTAACTAACCAAAGCGCTCGCATAAAAATCACAGGGAGATGACACGCCTTGGTCACTTTTACCATTGGTAACGGTTAAGGACCTTTTACACTTTAGTAGATGACAGTTCCTATAGAAAGGATTAATTGTCTGTACTTGGTAATAAAAATGGATCAAGCTCACGAATACCAAACTTCATATGCTAGCTTTAGTTATTGTTTTCAATTTAATGAATGTCCTTACTGTTACTGTGTACATTGTTCTGAAAATAGCCCATTAAATGTGGTTTCAGGAAGAGTAGCTGCCACGTTTAACACAGTAGACAGCAGTACAGGGTTGAAATAAGTACTTATTTAACACCTACTTTCAGGGTCATCCAAAAAACCTCCTACATTTCAAAGGTAGAATAAAAAACAGTGAAAGATCAAATTGTTTTTGCATGAGTAACAAACTCCATTCAGCTTGAATACCTTGAGGTTGATAAACGCAATGTACGCACAACTTGAAGATCATGGGACGTACTGAGGGAAGTGTTTCCAGATCAGGTGCTCTCTTGGGTGACTAGCCCATTCCTCGGACCTTGTTTCTTGTTTTTTTTCCAACCCACTCTTGGGTATCCATGGAAGAGTTCTGAGGCAAAAGACACTGCCAAAAAAAAAAAAAAAGAAGAATATCAAGGCATGACTCGCATTTGTCAAGAATCACCTTGATCATCCCCAAAGCTTTTGTGAAAATGTTCTCTGAACTGATGAAGCTAAAGTTGAACTTTTCGGGAGAAATGCATCCCGTTACATCTGGCACAAAAGGAACACTGCATGTGATCAAAATAACAT
This sequence comes from Plotosus lineatus, assembly GCA_024760905.1. Classification (NCBI taxonomy): domain Eukaryota; kingdom Metazoa; phylum Chordata; class Actinopteri; order Siluriformes; family Plotosidae; genus Plotosus; species Plotosus lineatus. Next base: position 39,166,255 of record CM045739.1, read on the forward strand.
TGTGCCAACAGTGAAACATGGTGGTGGAAGTGTGATGATCTGGGCCTGCTTTGCTGCTTCAGGACCTTGGCAAATGTCATGATTTGATGGAACCACGAATTCCGCTTGCTACCAAGAAATTCTTGCGAATAATGTTCGTCCATCAGTTCGAGACCTCAAGCTAAAGTGCACCTGGGTTATTCAGCAAGACAATGATCTGAAGCACGCCAGCAAGTCCACTTCTGAATGGCTAAAAAAGAACAAATGAGGGCTTTGGTGTGACCTAGTCAAATTCACGACCTGAACCCTATTGAGATGTCGTGGCATGACCTTAAAAAGGCTGTTCATGCACAAAAACCATCCAATATAGTTGATCTTAAGCAATTCTGCAGAGACGAGTGGGCCAAAATTTCATCACAGTGATGTGAAAGACTCATCACCTCTTATCGCAAACTTTTTACTGCAGTTATTGCTGGAAAAGGGTGGTTCGACCAGCTATTAGGTTTAGGGGGTCGGTTACTTATTCACACGGGCCCTTGTCGGTTCAGATGGGTTTTTTTTTTTTTTTTTTTTTTTGGTCCCTGAATAAATGCAATTGGCACTGAAAACTGCATTATGTGTTTACTTGTTTTATCTTTGCATAATGTTTAGGTTTGCTTGATCTGAAATGGATGACAGTGACAAACATGCAAAAAACGTTAGAAATTGGTCTGGGGCAAAAACTTTTGAACATTGTGTGTGTGTGTGTGTGCGTGCGTGTATCTTTTTCTTTTCCTTTCAGCTTTTTCCCTTTTCCGGGGGTCGCCACAGCGAATTATCTGATTCGCAGGTTTGATTTGGCATAGGCTTTTACATCGGATGCCCTTCCTGACACAACCCTTTAGCAAGGGACAGAAACATGCTGATGGCTTTGTAGCTACTCTTTACGAAAGTCAGCAATGGTTTTTTTACATGAACCTCTCACCATAGACCGTGAGAGACATGGTCGGCCTTTGATAACCCAGTTGGCTGCACTGGGGGGCAGTGACAACCCTGAGGAGAGTGGGACTCGAACCCCCAACCTTAGGATCAGCGATCCAACACCCTTTATCACCAGGCCACCACTGCCTTGTGTGCGTGCGCGCGTGCTGACCATGTCTTCTTGGTGGAGTTCTAATCTTACAAATGTTTATGCAAGGTTAAAAGCCTGAGCCAAAAAATAAAGTTGCAATGAGCACACTCGAAAAACTCACGAAACAACAGTAACTCTGTCCTTTACGTGTGTTAGAACTCCGTGACGAACAGTGGGTCGAAGGCACACAAAAAGCATCATGGGTATTATGGAGATGCAGCTCCATAATAGCCAATGGGAGGGAACTGCATCTCTGTGACAAACAATGGGTCAAAGGTGCACGAAAAGCATTATGGGTATTATGGAGATGCAGCTCCATAATAGTCAATGGGAGTCCAGTGGTGTGGGGTGTTGGGAGATAGCCAGTGGGAGAGAAACTCGCGCATTGTTTGTATTTTTGAGATGGCGCATTTCGTAACGTGAATTTTTTTCCTATCCAGAGACAGAAATTTTAGGTAAATGCGTTTCGTAACTTGGATTTTTTTGTTTTGTTGGGGCTTTCATAAGGTGAGGTACCACTGTGTGTGTGTAAATACAACCCTAGTCAGACCGCTATATAAGATGAAAAAGATCAAAGTTGTGCTCAAGTATGTATGCCTCACACTCTAGGAGCTTAAGAGGTGGACTCGTGGGTCACTCAGAGGGTGACATCAGCCAGTGACAAAATGGCTGACAATTTGAGTATTCTTCTGTCAATTGTAAAAAGCTGAACATTGAAGATCCCGATGAGGTGAACCTGGACCATCAGAAAGATGCCTTCGCTCCGTGAAGAGAGCAGTGAGAAGATTTTTCATTGTTCAAGTCTTTCCAATGTTTTCAAATGCTCTCATTTTCCCCCAAAGCAGCGACTGAGCGATTGTTTTGCCAGAGAAGTCACACGTGCTTTCCTGATCTTGCTGAACTAAAATGCTAAGCAGCATCGAGTACTTCTTATCAGGGTGTTCCAAAGATTCCACAAGAAAATCAGTAGAAAATGTCTTCTTCTTTTCTTCTTCTTTTCCTTTCGGCTGTTCCCTTCAGGGGTCGCCACAGCAAATGATCTGCCTCCATCTCTCCCTATCCTCTGCATCTTCTACTCTTACTCCAACGACCTTCATGTCTGCCTTCACCGCATCCATAAATCTTCTCTTTGGTCTTCCTCTGGGCCTTTTGCCTGGTAGTTCCAACCTCAGCATCCTACGACCAATATACTCACCATCCCTCCTCTGTACATGTCCAAACCATCTCAATCTAGCCTCTCTGACTTTGTCTCCAAAACATCTAACATGTGCTGTCCCTCTGATGTACTCATTTCTGATCCTATCCATCCTCGTTACTCCCAAAGAGAACCTCAACATTTTCATCTCTGCTACCTCCAACTCTGACTCCTGTCTTTTCCCCAGGGCCACTGTCTCTAAACCATACAACATTGCTGGCCTCATCACCGTCTTGTACACTTTTCCTTTCATTCTTGCTGACACTCTCCTATCACACATCACACCGGACACTTTTCTCCATCCATTCCAACCTGCCTGCACGCGCTTCTTCACCTCTTTTCCACACTCTCCATTGCTCTGGATTGTTGAGCCTAAGTACTTAAAATCCTCCACCTTCTTTATCTCTGCCCCCTGTAACCTCAAAGTTCCTCTTGGGTCCTTGTCGTTCACACACATGTATTCTGTCTTACTAAGACTAACCTTCAATCCCCTCCTTTCCAGGGCATACCTCCACCTCTCTAGATTTTCCTGCACTTGTTCTCTGCTCTCACTACAGATCACTATGTCATCTGCAAACATCATAGTCCATGGAGATTCTTGTCTAACCTCGTCTGTTAGCCTGTCCATCACCATAGCAAACAAGAAGGGGCTGAGAGCTGACCCTTGATGCAGTCCTACCTCCACCTTGAACTCTTCTGTCACACCGACAGCACACCTCACCACTGTCTGACATCTCTCATACATGTCCTGCACCACTCTAACATACTTCTCTGTCACTCCAGACTTCCTCATACAATACCACAGTTCTTCTCTCGGCACCCTGTCATATGCTTTCTCCAGATCCACAAAGGCACAATGCAGCTCCTTATGACCTTCTCTATTAACATCCTCAAAGCAAACACTGCATCTGTGGTGCTCTTTCTTGGCATGAAACCAAACTGTTGTTCACAAATGCTGACCTCTGCCCTTAGTCTTGCTTCCACTATTCTTTCCCATAACTTCATCGTATGGCTCATCAATTTTATCCCTCTGTAGTTGCCACAACTCTGTACATCTCCCTTGTTCTTAAAAATGGGCACAAGCACACTTCTCCTCCATTCCTCGGGCATCTGCTCACTTTCTAAGAGCTTGTTGAATGTTCTTGTCAGAAAATCTACTGCTACCTCCCCTAGACACTTCCATACCTCCACAGGTATGTCATCAGGGCCAACTGCCTTTCCACTCTTCATCCTCTTCAATGCCCTCCTCACTTCTCCCTTACTAATCTTTGCTATTTCCTGCTCCTCAACGGTCACCCCTTCTACTCTTTTTTTTTTTTTCTCTCTCATTTTCCTCATTCATCAGCTCTTCAAAGTACTCTTTCCATCTTCCCAGCACACTTCTGTCATCAGTCAATACATTTCCCTCTCTGTCCTTTATCACTCTAACTTGCTGCACGTCTTTCCCATCTCTATTTCTCTGCTGTGCTAACCTGTATAGATCATTTTCTCCCTCCTTACTGTTCAACCTATCATACAAGTCATCATACGCCCTCTGTTTGGCCTTTGACACTGCTACCTTCGCCTTACGCTGTGTCTCCCTGTACTCCTGTTTACTCTCTTCGGTCCTCTCAATGTCCCACTTCTTCTTGGCTAACCTCTTTTGTACACACTCCTGCACTTCCTCATTCCACCACCAAGTTTCCTTATCTACTTTCCTTCCAGAGGACGCACCAAGTACTCTCCTACCGGCCTCCCTGATCACATTGGCTGTGTTTGTCCAGTCCTCTGGAAGCACTTCCTGACTACCCAAAGCCTGTTTCAACTCCTCCTTGAAGACAACACGACACTCTTCCTTTTTCAGCTTCCACCACTTTGTCTTCTGCTCTGCCTTTGCCTTTTTCACCTTTCTCACCATCGGTGTCATCCTGCACACCACCATCCTATGTTGTTTGGCAACACTCTCACCCACTACTACTTTACAGTCACTGACTTCCTTCAAATTACATCGCCTACACAAGATGTAGTCTACCTGTGTGCTCTTACCTCCGCTTTCATACGTCACCCTATGCTTCTGTTTCTTCTTGAAGAAAGTATTCACCACAGCCATTTCCATCCTTTTTGCAAAATCTACCAACATCTGTCCTTCTGTGTTCCTGTCCTGGATACCAAACCTGCCCATCACTTCCTCGTCCCCTCTGTTGCCTGCACCAACATGTCCATTGAAGTCTGCTCCAATGACCACTCTTTCACCTCTGGGGGTACTCTGCATCACTTCATCTAACTCACTCCAGAATCTCTCCTTCTCTTCTAGCTTACATCCTGCCTGTGGGGCATAAGCACTAACAACATTGACCATCACGCCTTCAATTTCTAACTTGAGACTCATCACTCTGTCTGACACTCTTTTCACTTCTAGAACATTCCTGTCAAACCCCTTCTTTCAAGATGACTCCTACTCCATTTCTCTTCCCATCCACACCATTATAAAACAGTTTAAACCCTGCTCCTAAGCTTCTAGCCTTTCTACCTTTCCACCTTGTCTCCTGAACACACAGTATGTCCACCTTCCTCCTCTGCATCATGTCAGCCAGCTCCCTATCTTTTCCTTGCATAGTTCCAACATTCGAAGTCCCTACTCTCAGTCCTAGGCTCACGCATTTCCTCTTCTCTCTCTGCCTACGGACACGCCTCCCACCTCTCCGTCTTCGACCAACAGTAGTCCAATTTCCATCAGCACCCTGTTGGTTGACAGCACTGATGGCGGTCGTTGTTAACCCGGGCCTCGACCGATCCGGTATGAATTCTGCATTGATCATTTGCATTTTTAAATGTGGCTGAAGTTTTACGCCGGATGCCCTTCCTGTCGCAACCCTTTGCATTTATCTGGGCTTGGGACCGGCGTAAAGGGGGAGAGACACTGGTTAGTGCCCCCCCCCCCCCCCCGCCCCCCGCCTGCCTCATGGCTGCATTCAGCAGAAAATGTCTGAAACTTTTAAAACATTGGCACAATCATTCAGTTTGAAAGTAAAAGAAACAACTTATTAAGCTGTCCTGTGAGGGGCTGTTTTAGACAGTACTTCAATTAGCTGTAATGTTGTTAAATATCAATGGTAGTTACTTAGATTTATAACAGAATTTATATTATGTCAAAAAAAGTAAGGAAATACAGGTCCTTCTCAAAAAATTAGCATATTGTGATAAAGTCCATTATTTTCTGTAATGTACTGAAACATTAGACTTTCATATATTTTAGATTCATTACACACAACTGAAGAAGTTCAAGCCTTTTATTGTTTTAATATTGATAATTTTGGCAAACAATTAGCATATTTCATCTGACCAATAAAGAAGTGTTTTTAATACAAAAAAGTCAACCTTCAAATAATTATGTTCAGTTATGCACTCAATACTTGGTCGGGACTCCTTTTGCAGAAATGACTGCTTCAATGCGGCGTGGCATGGAGGCAATCAGCCTGTGGCACTGCTGAGGTGTTATGGAGGCCCAGGATGCTTCGATAGCGGCCTTAAGCTCATCCACAGTGTTGGGTCTGGTGTCTTTCAACTTTCTCTTCACAATATCCCACAGATTCTCTATGGGGTTCAGGTGAGGAGAGTTGGCAGGTCAATTGAGCACAGTAATAGCATGGTCAGTAAACCATTTAGCAGTGGTTTTGGCACTGTGAGCAGGTGCCAGGTCGTGCTGAAAACTGAAAATCTTCATCTCCATAAATCTTTTCAGCAAATGGAAGCATGAAGTGCTCCAAAATCTCCTGCATTGACCCTGCCCTTGATAAAACACAGTGGACCAACACCAGCAGCTGACATGGCACCCTAGACCATCACTGACTGTGGGTACTTGACACTGGACTTGAGGCATTTTTGCATTTCCTTTTCCCCAGTCTTCCTCCAGACTCTGACACCTTGATTTCTGAATGACATGCAAAATTTGCTTTCATCTGAAAAAGTACTTTGGACCACTGAGCAACAGTCCAGTGCTGCTTCTCTGTAGCCCAGGTCAGGCGCTTCTGCAGCTGTTTCTGGTTCAAAAGTGGCTTGACCTGAGGAATGCAGCACCTGTAGCCCAGTCCACTGCTTCCACAGGTCCCCCAAGGTCTGGAATCGGCCCTTCTCCACGATCTTCCTCAGGGTCCGGTCACCTCTTCTGGTTGTGCAGCGTTTTCTGCCACACTTTTTCCTTCCCACAGACGTCCCACTGAGGTGGCTTGATACAGCACTCTGGGAACAGTCTATTCACTCAGATTTCTTTCTGTGTCTTACCCTCTTGCTTAAGGGTGTCAATGATGGCCTTCTGGACAGCAGTCAGGTCGGCAGTCTTACCCATGATTGCGGTTTTGAGTAATGAACCAGGCTGGGAGTTTTTTAAAGCCTCAGGAATCTTTTGCAGGTGTTTAGAGTTAATTGGTTGATTCAAATGATTAGGTTAATAACTCATTTAGAGAACCTTTTCATGACATGCTAATTTTTTGAGATAGAAATTTTGGGTTTTCATGAGATGTATGCCAAAATCATCAGTATTAAAACAATACAAGACCTGAAATATTTCAGTTGGTGTGCAATGAATCTAAAATATATGAAAGTTTAATTTTTATCAGTACATTACAGAAAATAATGAACTTTATAACAATATGCTAATTTTTTGAGAAGGACTAGTATGTAGTCTTGCCTGAGTCTTTATCCATTCACTCATTATTTATATAGTTTATCATTTAGGGTCAAAGCAATGATTCCTTAAAGATCACTGCCCCTGAATTTTAAGAAAAAGTAAAATCTGGAGCTCACCAAATGCCCAAAACCACCACCAGACTTCATCTGAACAGATTATTTGGAAGGTGTGCCACAAAATGTACAGTACTGGGCAAGCGGTTTAGAATACCGTATTCGATGTGATCAGCGTCCAGGGTGGGCTGGAAACTGTGAAATAAACAGAAAACAGCATAATTAAAAAAAAAAAAAAAAAAAAAGACACCTTACTTTTCCCTCCCGGTGCTGTTCCTTTAAGCATTGGAAGTAAAATCTAGTCAATCAACGGGAATGTCAACTTTAGCACATGGCACGTTGAACCAATCAACACGAACATAAACAAAAGCACATGACCAGGAACGTCTTTTAAATGTATGAAGTTAGTGAGCAGGAGAATCAGGTCAAAAAATACTCATTACTTTCTGATAGGTCCATATCTGGCTCATCACTCCCATTCAATCAGAGCATCCCATAGCTTTGCTGTAGCAGTTTCTAATGGTTCATTGGTTGTTGGACATTTACCAAGAGAACACAGCAAAATATTTTCATGTTTTTTAAAGCATGGCGGAACAATCAAATGTGTTGTTACTGATGAACATTATAGACATTCCCCAGTGGCAGGGGGTCTTGAAATACCATGTAAACGCACTTTTACGGGCAGTGAACGCCTCATTTTACCGTTACAGAGACTGATCGAATAATATTGGTAAATTAGCTCTACGATTTTTTTTCCCAGTGCACATGGGCGGTTATTAGACGTAAGAGCAAAAATGGCGGGGGGCTTTTTGGAGCAGGGCACTTATTACGTTGAATACGGTACTTTTATTTATTTGTTCTGTTTCATTAAAATGTAAGCGGTTAAAGTCCAGTGCCTGTACCACACAAAGTTCATACTACATGGGAATGGCAATGGCATCATCTGATTGGTTCCATATCTTGGGATAATTAACAGATGCTCACCTCAGGCCCAGTAAACATTTTGAAAGAAGTGTTTGTTGTTTTGTTTAATTTAAAATTACCTTTTTTCACCCCCAATGTTCTTACTATTAAGCTGTAAGGTTAGAAAGGAAGCTGTGTGGGGTGGGGGTGGGGGGTAAAAATATGCATTGTCATGTCTTTTGTTGCTGTCCAAATGTAATTATTATTGTACACAACATCTTTCTGCATAGTATTATTGAAAGGCACTATTTTACTTTTTTCATGTTATTGTTCCAAGTGTCACAACAAAATTGTGATTTAAATATTCAAATACTGGCTTCTCAGATGGTTAACCAGGTATTCAAATACATGCGCATATCCCTAACAGGCATAACTGCACACATATATGCAGTTATTGCATTAGGCTAGATATTGGATTGCATGATGGAGATACTTTTTATTATGTTTGGTGCTCATTGAGAATTATTTGGGGAAATTATGGACATTACATTTTTGACTTCAAGTCAGTCACCAGAGCTTAATCCAAATTAATGGATTTTGCTCACAAAAGGGGAAGTGCCTTAAAGCAAAAAACAGCTGAAATAACCTGCAGTGGTGGCTCAGTGGTTCCACCTATGGATTACTGAATTGAAGGTTGGGGCGTCAAACTCCAGTACCACCACGCTGCTACTGTTGGGTCCTTGAGCAAGGTCCTTAAACCTGAAGTGCTCCGTAGTGTAAAAATTGGTAAATCTAAGTCACTCTGGATAAGGGTGTCTGCTAAATGCTGGTGAAGTCAAATAAGTAAACCTGCAGTGCAAGCTTGGAAAATCATCATTTAAAGAGAATCTTGTCAGTGGGTTAGCAGTTTGATGCAGTTGTACACAGTTTTATGGGAATGATTTATTCGCATTGGTTGTAGATTGGGGATTGTAACAGTACAGGGATCCCCACTTTCCGCTGTTAATTGGGACCGAGATCCCCCCCCCCGCGACCACCGAAATCCGCGAAGTAGGATTACACCCCCCCAACCCCTCCAACCTACCCCCGTGACTGATGTATACGTACATGTATATGTGTATATATCATAAATATATATTGAATTATATAAATGTTTATTATAGCAAACATTAAAAATAATGCATAAGATGTAAATACACACATACAGACGCGCATGCACGTAGATGCGCATGCATGTCCGCAACTGCGTATGCACACACGCAGATGCGCACCTCACAAAAATGTAACTGGTTTTGATGGAAGGTTTTGGGTTGTTTCGAGGTTTTGGGGGTTTTTTTTGTTTTTTTTTAATCTTTATTTATTTATTTATAAGCATAATTTTCCTTGTTTTGTGGCATTTTCCATAATTTTTTCCTCCTAGTCTTCTTTAATTTCCTTTTTTTTTAATTCGATGAATATTAAAAAAAAAAAAGACACGATGTACTGAAGCCGCATGAATTGAAGCACGAAGTAGCGAGGAATCACTGTATTTGCGTTATGTTGACTAAAAAAAAATCCTTGAATATGAAGTTCAATTAATTTACTTTTATTTTCAGGCAGGAAGAAATGTCCAATGTCAGCTGAGATAGGCTTCAACCACCCTGTGACCCTAGTAGGATGAAGCGGTTTGGCAAAAGAATGAACTAAGGATGATCCCAGTTGTTTCCATTTAATTATGCAAATTATTGATTGAAATCACATGAAAATTTGTGGTGTGTCAAGTCGGGCATGAACTTCACCTCCACAGAGAACATATTTTAAATAAAGAAATTAGTTATATAATGTTTGATTGTTTTTAATGTTCTTTGTATAATTAGATAAAAACATTAACATTTTATTCTCTGCGTTTCTTTTTCCAGGCGACTGATAACAGATTCGAAAGTGAAGCTGAAGTACCAACACTTAATAACCAATAGTTTTGTTGAGGTAACTGCTTCTGATTTTCGCTTTGTTTTATCTGGATTTTGCCTCTGTTAACCTCAGAATACAGACAAAATGGTAATTTTGAACATCTTATTTAAATCAAATGCAAAGGAACCTTTTGCGTATGATTGCATACATGTAAATAACCTGATTCGTGACTTGTTTTATCTTGTGCAAATTTCAACCATCTCTTTTTACTTTCTGTGCAGTGCAATCGACTGTTAAAATGGTGTCCAGCTCCTGACTGCCATCATGTAGTCAAAGTCCAGTACCCTGATGCCAAACCTGTTCGTTGCAAGTGTGGTCGTCAGTTCTGGTAAGAGTCCCATGTGTCCCACATATTAGATTATCTGATAAAACCTTGGCATCTTGAAAGTCTACTCCAATATCAGGTGAAGTAGCCGTCTGTTGGAAGCTCAAGAGATTCCCTCACTACTAACTCTCACTTTTTCAATTAAACAATTCAATTTTCGTTCTTTCATTTAATTCTTCAAGCCACTTTATACCTTATTATGAATGCAAGGAGGATGGAGCCCACTTCGGGTACACCCTGAACAGCTCGCCTCGTCATTGCAGAGTCACCGTGCGTGCACACAACCATTCACACTCACACCTAGGAGCAATTAAGAATATCCAGTCAGCCTAATGAGCATGTCTTTTGGAATATGTGAGCAAACTGTAGCTCCGAGACGAAAACCCATGCAAGCACCAGGAAAACACGCAAAGTGCTAACCACTACACTATACATTGTTCCACCCTATCACAAATTCCTGTATAATATTTCCTGCCAGATCTCTCCAAATTGAACGGCACGCTGGAATAAAGGAAATTATCTGCTGTGGCCTTCTTGTACTCTTTCACAGATTACTGCTGATGTCAACGATTTAAAGGGTACCTGTAGTGAAAACGCTCATATACCTAATTTGATGTATTGTGTATAGCTAGTGACAATACACCTATAAGGTGTTTATTATATTCTCTCACAAACCAGCTTTAAGCGATTTAAGGGCTTCACTAACGTCAAGCCTCAGAGCACAGGAGTTTTAAAACAGCGCATTTGAAGTGACGTCATGTCGTTGACAAAGTCTCAACCGGAACTGCGAGATTGCAATGTAAATGTAAGGCTATGTGCCTGACATACACAACACAAGCTCACGGAAACTTGGAAAAAACAGACATTATAGTAGTTTTTTTTTTTTTTTTTTAAACCATAGACGAAGACAATTTCGTAGAAGGATTAGAAGGTTATTTATATGAACCACTGAAGAAAGACGATCCACATTTAGTGAAATCGGACCAGGAAAGTGACGGCTCGGAGGACGATATTGGAGAGTCGGCAGAAGCTCTCGCACGGGAAAATCGTAGCAAACAACCACCAAATATTTGGTGCTCTTGTGGAGAATGCGTGCGTCAAAAAACCGATCAGGAGAGCTATTGTTGTAAAGAACATGAATTGCTTGAGGAAAATAGACTGACATTTTGTAATTGGCTATATGACTGTCAACGATGTTACGTCACAATGACCTTTGACCCCGGTGAAAAGAAGCCAATATGTCCGAGTGCTTAACCTTTGTGAGCAAGGAATGTCATACAGAAGAAAAGGAAACGTGGACTTATAAATAAACTACCGACATCACGCGATGTTTAAAAGTTAATAATAAAGTATAGTGGATATTTTTGAATGCTGTAAATTTTGGGTACAAGTTCCCTTTAAGTTGGCTTTTGTTCTGTTGCCTTGCCAGTGAAATCTAGAGACCTATTGGGGTCAATTTGCATTTTCTCGCGTCATCTGTGTGTGGTACTGTATCAGTTTTTCCCCTACCAGTTACTCCCCTGACCCATTCATTGGAATTCATATAAGTTTAGTAATTTTGATATAATCCATGGATAGTCGCTAAATATTTAGTTTTCATAAAAATTAAAAATTTCCAAAATTGCCTTTTTTTGCATAAAGGGGGTGTTAACCTTTCTATATGCATCTCCTTCTGAGCAATTCATTGGCATTTAGCCAAGCTTAGTTCCTAAAGTTCTCATTTATTGATATGCACAATATATTTAGTTTTTGTGTCGTCTGTCATCAGAGCTGGAGTGACACAGGGATTCTTGTCTGGTCTTGAGTTGTCTTGTCTGTGGGTGGGTGTCATTGTTGTCTGGCATCACACGCACTTAAAATTTTTAAATGCGCCTCAATTAGTCAGTTTATTTCATTGAAATTTATTAACGACATACTAAAGTGTATGGTTTTTTTTTTTTTAATTTTTGAAAAACGGGCCGTATTATGTAATCATTCTGCGTAGACAATCACAGTTTCCGGACAATATCCAAAACACAAATGTACAGATTTCAATGGAAGTTAACACAGACTGTACTACAGAACTTAATTCATCATTACATCAAAAGGTCACAATGCCATTTTATATATTCTTCTTGAATATTTATCTTTCTGACAATAGAGCTGCATTTTGTATCATGCAGATATATCCTGCTCCCCCAGTGTGTCATCCCCCCCCATGAAATGTTTTTTCTTTTTTGCCCTTTAATTCCTGGCTTTTGAATTACACGTTATGTTTTTTTTTTTTTTGTAGCATGGTGTGCCTATGATCACTGTTCCATATTAATTTTGTTCTCTGGGCATTTTAATGAGTGATCACTTGCTGTATTATACTAGTCCTTCTAAAAAAATTAGCATATTGTGATAAAGCTCATTATTTTCTGTAATGTACTTATAAAAATTAAACTTTCATATATTTTAGATTCATTGCACACCAACTGAAATATTTCAGGTCTTTTATTGTTTTAATACTGATGATTTTGGCATCGAATAAAAAAATTGGTAAGTTTGCTCTACGATTTTGCTCCCAGTGCACATGTAACATTAAAAAAAAACATGGAGGGGGGGGCTGCTTATTGGAGCAGGGCGCTTATTATGTCAAATACGGTAATAATATTTTTAACGTAATTGTGGCAGGAATAATTTTAGTTTAGGTACTTGCAGTACTGTCTATTTAAGATCACACTTTTGTACAGTTTTGTTTTTGAGAGCTGCTAATGGTGCTTTCTCATACACATCGAGTAGTCAATAATGCCTCTCACCAGCTTAGAAGGTAAAAAGAGATTTTACATGAAAGTATTACAGGTAAATTAGCTTCAGAATAATGGCATTGCTTGCATCTATTAAAGGAAGGAAAAACAACACTTGAATTTGAGTCTTTCTTCTGTGTTGACTTTGAAGAGATTACTTGTTTTTGAATAACCCATGACTAATAGGAATTTGAAGAATGAAAGATGGGGCAGACAAAATCAATAAATTGCTTGGTTGACGTGGTTAATAATGAGTCACAAGCAGTGAAACTTGGCTCCAGTTCTGGAAAAATGCCTTTTCATTCTCTGGCATTTGACATAATTGGGGTAAATGTGTTTCAAGGAATTTCATTTTACAGTCAACGTTGAAGCATGGTAGAAACAAGACAAAAAATGACCTAGTTCTCTTCTACTTTTTCAGTAGTGTGTGATCGATGAGCATGTTTGTCTGAAATATCAACATAAAGACCTTTTGAGAATGAAATAAATATGCAATCTTGTAGCCAAGGACAACTGATATCATAATGTGGCAATCGCAGCTAAAGCTGGTGTTAAACAATGACTTTTTGTGAAAATTCACCACATGACGTGGCACCAGGAATGATTTTATGTTCAAACTTTGGCTCGGCAACTTTGGCTTGGCAAGTGGGGCCGGTGGTATAGTGGTTAGGGTTAAAAAAAAAAAAAAAGTGATTCAAGATGACAAGTAATTAAGGTTGTGGTACAGTGATACCTCTGCTCACGAACATAATTGGTTCCCAGAAAGTGTGTGTAAGGCGAAAAGTTCGTCTTCCGAACATTTATTTCCCATAAGAAACCAATAAATGAGAATAATCCGTTCCCAGGTCCCCATAAAACATAATTTTCTACTAAATAAGCCTTAAAACTACACAAAAATATACCTTATTTTATGTATAATAAAGTGGTTTTATTTACCTTTGTGATGGTAGTTGATGGCTTGATGGAATGGAGTGGGAGGAGGAGGGAGGGAGGGACTTACTGTTTGGAAGGAGTGTTTGGAAACGCCTACTGTTTGGAAACACCCTTAGCCACACACGCACCCTTAATAGCTTCCTTGTTCTTAAGGATGGTAGCAATGGTAGACTTAGCGTACTGGTACTGGAACGCTAAGTCACACAAACGCACACCTCGTTCGTGTTTTTCAATGATCTCCGCCTGTGGTGGGGTCTTTTTCGGTCCCATAATAGCAAAAGTACACTCAATATGGTCCAAAATGTCTATCAAACACAAACCACTTCCGCACTCAAAGAAAGGGGGTGACGAACTGTGACGCCGTGAGCGTGCGTCAGCTTCTCGTGGCCGCCACCGTGGCGCTGTTCGACCGCGTGGTTTGATTCGTCTGCCGAAAACTAGTTCGTCAGCAGAGACTATATGCTCGCAAATTTAATGTTCTTGAGGCGAAAAGTTCGTGAGCTTAAGCGTTCGTCAGCGGAGGTTTTACTGTATATGGTTCAGCTTGCAACAACAATTATGGCACAGTAACCCCCTGCCCATTTGCAGTTCACCGGTCGCAGCTTTGCATACTCATGGATTAGCGGCAGCCCTGGATGTAACAGGCACGCGATTCAAATTTAGCCAATGGCTGAGAGCTTTTGTTTCTCCTTCCTGCTTATTGTTTGCAGAGGTTGTGTACACCTCTTTTTTTTTTTTTTTTTTTTTTTTTAACCTTTCTTTCCTTCTCCTTCACGCACATGTCATCAACATGATTACTTGAATTGTGAATTCACGTTTTTTTAGTGTCTTCTTAATGATTATTTAAGCCCTATGATGTCACTCAAACGCCCTGCATCTTCTCTAGCTTCTGGTAAGGAGCCTAAGCGCTTTATTTATTCATAAATATTATCACAGTACAAAATTAAAATGTTTTTACTGAATCATTACTACATTTTACTACATTATTACTGTATTAATGAGCAAGATTGTCTATAGAATGTCTCTAGAACAAGCATATTTTAGTGTATGTCATCATAGGTTTTAAAACCGCATCATTAATTTGCGGATTTTCAGGATCCACGGGAATGGGTGGAACGCAACCCCAGCGAAACAGGGGGTTACTATACAGTGTTGTGTGAAAAATTGTCAAAGAAAGTTGACCATGTAATACCCACATAATTCCAAAAACCAATGACGTCAACAGTGATTTAAAATAAAATAGAAGCCAAACTGTCAGAGTCCTGAAGAAACCCTTTTCATTTTAGCTAGTTTTGATTAGTGTGAGACCAGAGCCCAGTCTGTAGAAGGAAATACTGAAGATTGTGCTCTGTCAAGATGATATAGTCATAGCTAACATGTTCTCAATTTATTCCCTAATGCAGCTTCAACTGTGGAGAGAACTGGCATGACCCGGTAAAGTGTAAGGTATGACTTTTTTTTTTTTTTTATCTTTCAATTTTTTTCGAATTATATCTAGCCTCACGATTAAGTCCAAATATTTTGACATTCAATGTTTTCAAGCTGTTTCTCAAATAGAGAATATTATGTATTGATCACATTCAGCAGGCCTGTTAGACAATTTAACTGCTTGTATATCTGATTGTTCTTGTTTCATTTGAGTGTAATATTATTACCCCCATTTCACTGAAGCACGGAATGCAATGATCGTGGTGGAAAGGCGCGGAATGCACCCTACGGAGGAGCGTTGGCATTTTTTCATGGAAAATGGGTCAAAAACCTACGGAAAATTGAACCTTCAGAAAACCTCCGGAACGTTCACGGAATGTGCGGAAAAGACACGGAAAGACTGCAGTGCAATGTTGGAATACATACGTAAAAGCGCTTGGATGAGCGTTTTTAATCAGGTCATTTGTGCAGAGTGAACCCTTTCAACCAAGAAGATGGCGAAAAGATTAAAAAAAAAAAAAAAAAAAAGATGAGGAGTACAATCACTAAATGAAGATTTGGACAAACTTGCATGAAGTTAAGCAGAGCTGGCAATCAGCTGATTGTCAAAACTTGGAATGTACTTCCTGTCACATACCAAACACTGCAGCGTGCGAGTCTTACCGTATTGACCATGTTTGGCTCTAGATATGCGTGCGCATAAGTCCTGTAATATACAATAGCTTAGCCTATTTGATGGCCAGGTAAAAAAATAAAAAAAAAATCCCTAGTGCTTCATTTCAAGGCGTTAGCTTGAGATGTGGTGAAGATTTCTGTTCTCCCTTCAGGTTGGTTCATCTATTCGGTGTGTGGTGCATTTCAGAGCATCATCTGGGCTTTATTCCGACTCCCCAATCGCTCTGCTCGAGTCTGTGTTGGATGAAAGCATGCACTTGAGCCCATGTTTAAGCTGCGCTGATCTCTGAACCCCGTTTTGTATTTGCTTGATCGTTTATTATAAACCGGTTCGTGTGGCGCACACGTGATCATCGGCATGAGGAGGATGATCATGCAGACCCGATCGAAGTCTCAAGCAAACCACAATCAGCAGTGGATCAGTGAATCAGAAGAAGGTCAAATACTCTCGGTGTGCCATAGATGGATTTTGATCGGGTCTGCATGATCATCTCATGCCGATGATCACGTGCGCCCGGACGGAGTGGAGAGCGCGCCGCACGCACAGCTAAAGTGAGGGGCAAAGCACCTGGCAAGCGCTCGGTCTGATACTGCTGCTGATGGTGCTGATGGTGTGTGGTGTGTAGAGAAGCTCTCTTCACTGCTTTTGACCATACAGAAGAGGAGGGAAGACTTGTGGATAAGTTAAGGAATACTTGCGGTATAAAAGGAAAGATCACGGAACCAAAGGGAACACTCGGAAAAGTTTTCCGTGAACATGCTTTTGAACATGTCCGTGGAAGATTTTGGTCTGCCGGAAGTGGCGGAACACATTTGGAATTTTTGCTTCCGCAGGTCTGCCGCGCTCCAGTGAAATGGGGGTATAAGAGTCTTTACACATCTTCAGTACCATTTTCAACGCTAACTGGGTTATCAAAGGCGGGCTATGTCTCTCACTGTCTATGGTGAGAGGCATGTAAAAGAACCATTGCTGACTTTCGTAAAGAGTAGGCTGCAAAGTCGTCAGCGTGTTTCTGTCCCTTGCTAAAAGGGTTGTGACAGGAAGGACATCCGACGTAAAAAAAAAACTTCTGCCAAGTCAAACATGCGAATCAAGATGATTCGCTGTGGCGACTCCCGAGTAAAAGGGAAAAAGCCGAAAGGAAGACAGACACATCTTCAGTACCATTTTCAATGTTCTTTACATAAAACTATTCTGCAAACGTGTGCAGTTTGTAAAGCTTTGCGTTAGGTGAGACATGTTCCTTCTCTTAGAGGAAAGCAGCAAAAACAGACACTGCTTCGCTTTTACTGTCTGAGCCGAGAGTATGTCTGACGACCTGCTTTGTTATTGCAGGGGAAGCCTGGGCAAGAACAAAGAAAGCATCTTATCCATTTCTGTGTCTTTGATGTAGATTCCTCACAGCTTTAAGCAAGATTATATGTAGTGCTTCCTTTGAAGCGTTTGCCACGTTTTACATTTTTCTGTTGTGTTTAGCAGTGAAGGAAGAGAAAGGGAAGGTCCCCTTCTCCTGCCGGGTTTTTTTTTTAATCGAACATACATCTTTCGGTTGTCGGACCCACTTCTCTAACCACAGCTTCCCGAATTTAAACTGAGTGCATCAAAAAACTCACGCGTGCACGCACACACACACACACACACACACACACACACACACATTATACAGGGATCCCTCACTTTCCACGGTTAATTGTGACCCCTGCGACCACCGAATTCAGCAAAGTCGGATCTGACGACTGACACGTTACGTATATGTGTATATAATATCAATAAATACATATTAAATGCTATAAATGCTTATAATAACAATTAAGCATTCAAAAATAATGCCTAAGATGTAAATAAAATATCAATACACACACACAGATGCAGATGCTCACTTCACATAAAAATGTAAGGAGTTTTGTTGGGGGGGGGGGGGGGTTGTGTTGTTTTTTTTGTTTTTGTTTGTATAATTGGTCTTGTTTTGTGGCATTTAAAAACCTGCGATGCACTGAAGCCACAGAAACTGAAGCACGAAGTAGCTTTGTGCTTCAATTAATGCGGCTTCAGTGCATCGCGGTTTTAAAAAAATTAATATTTATCGAATTAAAAATTAAGGAAATTAAGGACGAATGGGGAGAAAAGTTAAGGAAAATGTCACAAAAACAAGTTCAATTATGCAAAAAAAATCCTAAACCAACAAAAAACAACCCAAAATCTCCCATCAAAATTGGATACATTGTTGCATCTGTGTGTGTCTGCACAACCACGCCCCCTTCGCCGGAGTCTAGTATTAAGTGTACCTCAGGATAATGTTTAATCATATTTCAAACTTATGTTTATGATATATCTATCTATCTATCTATCTATCTTCTTCTTTTCCTTTCGGCTGTTCCCTTCAGGGGTTGCCACAGCAAACCATCCACCTCCATCTCACCCTGTCCTCTGCATCTTCTTCTCTTACTCCAATGACCTTCATGTCCTCCTTCACCACATCCATAAATCTATCTATCTGTAGATTTTATTCCATTTGTATTTCTACTTCTTCTTCAATTTCATTTCACTGTCGACCTTGGACAGCTTTGTTGGTATCTCCGGATGTTTGCAAAATGAATGTTGGGGAGTTGGAGAACGTCTTGTATTTATATCTTATTTACATCTTATGTTATTTTTTTTCAATGTTTAATTGTTATTATAAGCATTTATAGCATTGAATATGTATTTATTGATATTATATACACGTATACATTTACGTATACATCAGTCGGTGGTGGTGGGGGGTGATCCTACTTCGCAGATTTCGATGGTCGCGTGGGGATCACGGTCCCAATTAACTGCGGAAAGTGAGGGATCCCTATATGTTTGTGTATGTGTTTATGTATGTTTTTTAATATATATATATATATATATATATATATATATATATATATATATATATATATATATATATATATATATAGTGTGTATATATATATATATATGTATATATATATGTATATGTGTGTATATATATGTGTGTGTGTATATGTGTGTATGTATGTATGTATATATATATATATATATATATATATATATATATATACACACATATATATATAATATAAAAAACCGCGTGTGTCATATAATGTAAAATATGAACTACTTTAAAAAAAATTTTTTTTTTTTTTTTTTTTTTTTTTAAACCATGAATACTTTTTCCTAATGTCAGTAATCAGACTATTGCACTGTAAAGCAGCCTATATAAATGAATTTGTAGTGCAAACTTGTGCTATGCATTAATCGTTTTGTTAACATGTCATTTGTTTTTGACAGTTTACCCAAACCTGTAGATCACATTCAATACGATAACCAGCTAAACTAAATTTTTTTGGTGTCCTGGTCTATTTTTTTTAACTATTCAGTGGTTGAGAAAATGGATTAAGAAGTGTGATGACGACAGTGAAACATCCAACTGGATTGCAGCAAACACTAAGGTCAGTTCTGTGGACTAATCCTCACGCCAAGTATGTACTGTGTGATTTTACCCTTTACTGTACAGTAGCTTTACAAACACTACTTGAAGGTGGAAAGCACACAGAAGTCTGTCTGGGACAAGAAAAAAAAACCCACAAGTACTGAGAGAGAATCCCTGCCTGCAACAAGACCAATTTTACTGCAGAGAAACTTGACTCCTGTTCAAATAATATTGCTGCTTTGATACGTTGCAAAATAAAGGCAACGTCACACGTTCCAATAGATACAAGTAAAATGGCAGGTGGATGAGAGATGTAACTCGAGTGTTTTTAGTTCTAAATCTGAGTTTGCACTCACAGATCGTCGAGAACTTTTAAAGAGGTTGATTTTGGTTGTGGTTATTTTTCCTCTTAATAACATTACTGCTGATTTAAATAGCTGACACTATAAGTATTTGTCCAGTTCAGTTACATAGCAGACATGTTTTAAGTCCTGTTTGTCAGATAGTTAAACACTAGTTTCTTTGTAGGTGGTGTTTTCCTTCTCCTCCCCCTACTTTTTTTTTTTCCCGCTAAAAACTGATTTCTGCATGCTTTCCACCTGCAACCTCGCTAACCAAGCACACCATCATGTGTGTACTGTTCGAAGGAGCTCGGTTAATACACAGCAGATGCCTAAAATAAAATAAATTTGAAATTATACAGACTAAAATAGAATAGAAGTACTGTATCTTAATGATAACATTGTTAAATGCATACCAAATGAGATAAATAAGCTTAGACTGCTTTTTTTGTGCCACAGTAAAATTCATATACAGTGGTACCTTACGAAATTAGAGCTTGTCAGTCAAAATGTTCATTAGATAAAACAAAAATTCCCATCGGAAATAATAGAAAACCAATTAATCCATTCCAAACCCCTCCCAAACTCGTATAACCTGCCACAAACACACACATTTGACTTAATAATATTAAAGATTAACATGTAAAAACAAATATTTCATAATAAATGTACATTAACATTAATAAATAATAATAAAACAAGAATAAACAATACATCAACTAACCCTTCCGATCATCGACTGCGGCAAAGCTGTCACATGGGTGCAGAGATGTCACGTGGGCAGGCATGTGGTGGTGCGTAACAGAGGAGGAGGAGAATTTTGTGAATGTGCATGCTACAAATGCCAGCGAGGAAAGGCTTGTGGTGAGTGCCTCTCAAATAGTGGGCCACGCCCCTCTTGGGGGGCGCGGTGTGATGCAGGGGGGGGCGTATGACCCTAGGGAATTTTTTTTCTTTTTTCTTTTTTTTTTTTTTTTTTTGGCCATACTTACATTAAATTTAATTGCGCACCCTCTACAGTAGGTGGCAGTGGTTCTCTCACTGTGTTCCCTATGGTGTAGGGAAAAAAGCACCGAGCAAATGATATGAAATGCAGGCAGCACTATTTATAGTCGTGCGCTGGGGGCAGCGAATTTTTTTTTTTTTTTTTCCCTTCCTTTCAGGGGCATCACAGAAAATAATTGAGAAGCACTGCACAAGGCATCCTCGGAGCGTGGAGGAATATGAGGCTAATCGGCCTGGAAAAGTCATTTTCCCAGCAGAGCTTGTAAATCAAAATTTTGCGTGTTGGATGAGGCAGATTTTTATGAAGTGATGCAGAGTACCCCCAGAGGTGAAAGAGTGGTCATTGGGGCAGACTTCAATGGACATGTTGGTGCAGGAAACAGAGGGGACGAGGAAGTGATGGGTAGGTTTGGTATCCAGGACAGGAACGCAGAAGGACAGATGTTGGTAGATTTTGCAAAAAGGATGGAAATGGCTGTGGTGAATACTTTCTTCCAGAAGAGAGAGGAGCATAGGGTGACTTATAAAAGCGGAGGTAGGAGCACACAGGTAGACTACATCTTGTGCAGGCGATGTAATTTAAAGGAAGTCAGTGACTGCAAAGTAGTAGCGGGTGAGAGTGTTGCCAAACAGCATAGGATGGTGGTGTGCAGGATGATGCTGATGGTGAGGAAGGTGAAGAAGGCAAAGGCAGAGCAGAAGACAAAGTGGTGGAAGTTGAAAAAGGAAGAGTGTCGGGTTGTCTTCAAGGAGGAGTTGAAACAGGCTTTGGGTGGTCAGGAAGTGCTTCCAGATGACTGGACAACTACAGCGAATGTGATCAGGGAGACAGGTAGGAGAATATTTGGTGTGTCATCTGGAAGGAAAGTAGATAAGGAGACTTGGTGGTGGAATGAGGAAGTGCAGGAGTGTGTACAAAGGAAGAGATTAGCTAAGAAGAAGTGGGACATTGAGAAAACCGAAGAGAGTAAACAGGAGTACAGGGAGACACAGCGTAAGGCAAAGGTAGCAGTGTCAAAGGCCAAACAGAGTGCGTTTGATGACTTGTATGCTCGGCTGGAAAGTAAGGAGGGAGAAAATGATTTATACAGGTTGGCACAGCAGAGAAATAGAGATGGGAAGGACGTGCAGCAAGTTAGATTGATAAAGGACAGAGAGGGAAATGTATTGACTGATGACAGAAGTGTGCTGGGAAGATGGAAAGAGTACTTTGAAGAGCTGATGAATGAGGAAAATGAGAGAGAAAAAGAGTAGAAGAGGTGACTGTTGAGGACCAGGAAGTAGCAAAGATTAGTAAGGGTGAAGTGAGGAGGGCATTGAAGAGGATGAAGAATGGAAAGGCAGTTGGTCCTGATGACATACCGGTGGAGGTATGGAAGTGTCTAGGAGAGGTAGCAGTAGATTTTCTGACAAGAACATTTAACAAGGTCTTAGAGAGTGAGAGGATGCCAGAGGAATGGAGGAGAAGTGTGCTGGTGCCCATTTTTAAGAACAAGGGAGGCGTGCAGAGTTGTGGCAACTACAGAGGGATAAAGTTGATGAGCCATACGATGAAGTTATGGGAAAGAATAGTGGAAGCTAGACTAAGGGCAGAAGTCAGCATTTGTGAACAACAGTTTGGTTTCATGCCCAGAAAGAGCACCACAGATGCAGTGTTTGCCTTGAGGATGTTAATGGAGAAGTACAGAGAAGGTCAGACGGAGCTGCATTGTGCCTTTGTGGATCTGGAGAAAGCATATGACAGGGTGCCGAGAGAAGAACTGTGGTATTGCATGAGGAAGTCTGGAGTGGCAGAGAAGTATGTTAGAGTGGTGCAGGACATGTATGAGAGATGTAAGACAGTGGTGAGGTGTGCTGTCGGTGTGACAGAAGAGTTCAAGGTGGAGGTGGGACTGCATCAAGGGTCAGCTCTCAGCCCCTTCTTGTTCGCTATGGTGATGGACAGGCTGACAGACGAGGTTAGACAAGATTCCCCATGGACTATGATGTTTGCAGATGACATTGTAATCTGTAGTGAGAGCAGAGAACAAGTGCAGGAAAATCTAGAGAGGTGGAGGTATGCCCTGGAAAGGAGGGGAATGAAGATTAGCCTCAGTAAGACAGAGTACATGTGCATGAATGCCAAGGACCAAAGAGGAACGGTGAGATTACAGGGAGCAGAGATAAGAAAGGTGGAGGATTTTAAGTACTTAGGCTCAACAATCCAGAGCAATGGCGAGTGTGGAAAAGAGGTCAAGAAGCGTGTGCAGGCAGGTTGGAATGGTTGGAGAAAAGTGTCCGGTGTGATGTGTGATAGGAGGGTATCGGCAAAAATGAAAGGAAAAGTGTACAAAAGCGGTGTTGAGGCCAACGATGCTGTATGGGTTAGAAACAGTGGCCCTGGGGAAAAGACAGGAGGCAGAGTTGGAGGTAGCAGAGATGAAAATGTTGAGGTTCTCTTTGGGAGTAACGAGGATGGATAGGATTAGGAATGAGTACGTCAGAGGGACAGCACATGTAAGACGTTTTGGAGACAAAGTCAGAGAGGCTAGATTGAGATGGTTTGGACATGTACAGAGGAGGGATAGTGAGTATATTGGTAATAGGATGCTGAGGCTGGAACTACCAGGCAAAAGGCCTAGAGGAAGACCAAAGAGACGATTCATGGATGTGGTAAAGGAGGACATGAAGGTCGTTGGTGTAAGAGAAGAAGATGCAAAGGATAGGGTGAGATGGAGGCAGATGATTCGCTGTGGCGACCCCTGAAGGGAAAAGCCGAAAGGAAAAGAAGAAGGATGAGGCAGATTTTTGGTGGGATCGAAGCTCATATTATGGAAAGTTTGTTATTAAAGACACTTGTAAGTCAGGGTACCTCTGTACTGTGAAAATATTCAGGATCTTGATGAATACGTACCTGTGTAAGGTCGTAGGGCTTCATTATTACTCAGTAGTCGTGATTTCTGTGTTCAAACAGTTTTGGAATAAATTTTTTTTTTTCTTCACATTTCAAATCACATTTCTGTTGCTGTGCTGAAGGAATGCCCTAAATGCCATGTGACCATAGAGAAGGATGGTGGCTGCAACCACATGGTGTGTAGGAACCAGAACTGCAAAGCGGAGTTCTGTTGGGTCTGTTTAGGACCATGGGAGCCCCACGGATCGGCCTGGTGCGTTCAGTGTTGTATGGCCTTGAGAATACCATTAACTACTGTCCTCTATCTGTGTAAATAATTTAAGTAGCCCTTCTCTATTAGTTCAATTGAATGATAACAGAACTAAGCATTATTGCTGTTTATTTCAGGTACAATTGCAATCGCTACAATGAAGATGATGCCAAGGCAGCTAGAGATGCACAAGAGGTAAGCATACTGACACCATTTAGGAAGCCAGACTCTCAGACCATAGACAACTGTACCTGTGTATGCACTATACAGCGCTCCAGAGCAGCCTTGCAGAGGTACCTATTTTACTGCAACCGCTACATGAACCACATGCAGAGCCTGCGTTTCGAGCACAAGCTGTACGCACAGGTCAAGCAGAAGATGGAGGAGATGCAGCAGCATAACATGTCATGGATCGAGGTTCAGTTCCTGAAGAAGGCTGTGGACGTGCTGTGCCAGTGCCGCTCCACACTCATGTTCACCTACGTCTTTGCCTTCTACCTCAAGAAGAACAACCAGTCCATTATTTTTGAGGTATGATGCAGAATCTGGTAAGGTTACCTTTTGTTTGCTTAGATCCTTTTACTTGGAATATATTAAGGTGTAAGAATGTTACCTCAGCTTTGTTTTGGAGACCAAGCACCAACATTAATTTATATAGCCATAAGAGTGTTTTAGCCCCAAGAGTGCATGTGATCTGTTATTTTTCTTTGTTAGAATAACCAAGCCGATCTAGAGAATGCCACTGAGGTGTTGTCTGGGTACCTAGAACGAGACATTTCCCAAGATTCACTGCAGGACATCAAGCAGAAAGTACAAGACAAATACAGGTCTGTAAAATGATGTTAGTCATTTTCTCGAAAACATCTAAAACCTGTTCAAAAGATTAGTGCAGAGACTCAGGACCTTGGAGAGCTGGCATCATATGACTGGCCTAATCAATTGACAAATAATATATATTGCAGGTTTTTTTTTTTTTTTTTTTGGGGGGGGGGGGGGGGGGGGTTGTGTTCCATTAATCCTTTTGTGTTTTAATGAACTTGATGTTTTCTCATTTCATAGTATGGTACGTAGTGTGCTGGAGCTCTGACAGGGTTTGTTACTGGTTGACTGTTTAGTTTATCTGTATTTAAAGTTACTCATGAACCACCCTTTTACTCATAAAACCATTCATTTTCATAATCAGGTGGTTTTTACTAGCATTTTTGTGGTTGCAGTCTGCTAAAATCTGTGTAATAGCTTGCATTTGACAATTTTAAAAGGCCACCATTTTCAGTCACCATTGTACTCTTATGAATGTGCAAAATAACAAGTATAGGACATGACTTTGTCAGTTCAGATAAGACGAGCTAACAACAAAAATAACAGTATACCGATAATAAATTAACAAGGACCCCCCCCCCCCATCCTAATTAAACTATCGAATTCACACCCATCAGGTCGTTGCCTTCCCTATCACACAACCACCACCAGCCAGGAAGGAGCGAATGCATCTACATGCCTCCTCCGTGACATGCAGTGCTTGCCCCCCTGCCTCTTTTTGAACTGCTGTGTGTGTGCTTATTTGAAGGGAAAGCGCTGTCTGCCCCCTCATACAAATGAGCTCAGAGACACCCATGATTGACTGGCGATTGCTGTGAGTGACAGGGAAGTGAGAGTATGCCATCCTCCCTCCCTTGAGAGCTCAGCCATTGAGCTCCCATGGACTCTCAGTCACAGATGGCTGTGGCATTAACCTGCATTCACACTTGCGATCTCCGGGTTAGTTTATGCATCTTGTCAAAGTGTCATCCGGGAGCCATAAATCAACAAGTCTAATATAAGCTGCTGGATAAAATAAAGCAGTTCATGTTCTCGTACATCAGACAATCGTTTGCTCTTTTATAAGATCGAATGGTATGCCTCTGTACATTCATGTACAGATTACTTCCATGTTTACTGTCGCATACACGTGACCCAGATGATATTTTGCAATAGTGTCGCCATCCTGGGTACAGATTTATTGCTTGTGCTTTTTTTTCTTTATGGAGAACATTATCACAACAGTAGTGTGATTCAGTGCAAAAATGTACATGAAATGTTTTTAAATGATCTTTTCAAAGCAGCACAAATAGCAGCATGAAGAAAGAAATGCATCAAGTTCCGCTTGAAAAGCAGTTGCTAGACTGGACCTTCTTTTAAACACAAATGACCTGATGGACCTGTTTGTTGACCTTTGGACACTCGGTCCAATTTTTCACTCTGATGTTAAAATTTCAACCAATACTCACATATGAACAAGGAACCGCTTCAGCTATCCAATCTGCTACCGTCTGGTTTTTGGCTATGCTAACATTCAGTCCTTGCTTTAATTTATTTGTTAGAATGTGCAGATGAGCTCAAGTGAGACTCTTTGCATCAAACCTTTGTCTAAAACATTTGCATCAGTTTGCATCAAACTTTGTCCTCATAACCCCCGCCCCTTCTACATGGCCCTTTCTCATTGGTTGGTGATAAACATGGCATGTTTTTATGACTCTATGCTGGCAGTAACCATAGCTCCCCACCCCCACCCCCCACCCCAAAAAAAAAAAGAAAAAAAAAAAAAGCTCCTTGTATAAATGTCCACCTTGATTCATGTGTGAACTGATTTTGGGAGTCAATGGTCAAGGTCACTTCGACTTCTTGTGAGTCATTTGTCACGCACAGGCATCAAACTGATAAAATAGCTACATCCGAGTTTATTTTTTTTCATTCAGCACATTACTTTTCATTCTCATCACACTGTAGACTATCGTATGCTGTATGATGCACTGATCAGCCATAACATTGAAAACAGTTTGATCCATGCATTCAGAAAGCTCAAAGCACACCTTATTTTTTATGACAGTGGTGGAAAAGTGCATTATTTACTGTATAGAGTCCTTGAGCAAAATGTAATAAATATAATATCGATAATATAGTGGTGCGTCAATGTACTGACACATACAGTTTTCTGTTTGAAAGGAAATATGAACCAAACTACTACAGTACACTGCTCCTGAATATGCATATGGGAACATACGGTTGTGTTTAAAAAAAGCTCAAAGTACTTATAATAACGTTTATTTCCATACATGCAGATGCATTGGGAACATGACACATTCTATTCCAAATCAAAATTATATCAAATGTGTGTTGTTCCTTTCAGGAAATCAAAGAAAAGTGAATATTAGACGTAAAAAAAAAAAAAGCAGTGTCTGCTTTATTCTAGACAAACACACCATTTTTCAGTTTATACACAATGTTTAAGATTTTGTTTTCCTTTGAATCACTCAACATTTTATTGTATAATAACTGTTTCTGAGAACTGCTGCACATTGGGGGGGGGGTCGTCGGGTCGCCGCTCCATGACCGCGATCTTGTTGGTCTGGTATCAAGATGTTGCTCGCTTACTGGTGTGTTTGGGGTCGTTGTCTTGTTGGAACACCCGTTTCAAGGGCATTTCCTCTTGAGCATAAGGCAGCGCGACCTCTTCATGTATTCTGATGTATTCAAATTGATCCATGATCCCCGGGATTCGATAAATAGGCCCCGACACCGTAGTATGAGAAACATCCCCATATCATGATGCTGACACCACCAGGCTTCACTGTCTTCAGTGGACTGTGGCTTGAATTTAAAGTTTGGGGGACGTATATGACGGCCACTAAACCCAAAAAGAACAATCTTACTTTCATCAGTCCTCAGAACGTTGCTCCATTTCTCTTTAGGCCAGTCAAGGTGCTCTTTGGTAAATTATTATCTCTTCAGCACATGTTATTTTCAGCAGTGGGGCTTTGCGGGGCTTCTTGCTGATAGCTCAGCTTCACATAGGCATACTTTTCATTAAGTGCCGGCGAAAGCGTCGGCTACTATTAGCCTAGCGCCGGTTATATTTTATAATAGTAAATAATATTATTTAATAATATAATAATAATCTTTAATAAAAACATTTTCACGACTTTAAGCTATGTACTTGACACAGGGGCAGTGGTG
This sequence comes from Plotosus lineatus, assembly GCA_024760905.1. Lineage (NCBI taxonomy): Eukaryota > Metazoa > Chordata > Actinopteri > Siluriformes > Plotosidae > Plotosus > Plotosus lineatus. The sequence goes on from CM045739.1 coordinate 39,194,160, forward strand.
GTCTAGTGGTATAGGGCGCTGGATCGCTGATCCAAAGGTTGGGGGTTCAAGTCCCACTCTCCACAAGGTTGTCACTGTCCCCCCAGTGCGGCTAACTGGGTTATCAAAGGCGGGCCATGTCTCTCACTGTCTATGGTGAGAGGCATGTAAAAGAACCATTGCTGACTTTCGGAAAGAGTAGCTGCAAAGTCGTCAGCGTGTTTCTATCCCTTGCTAAAAGGGTTGTGACAGGAAGGGCATCCGACGTAAAAATCTCTGCCAAATTAAACGTGCGAATCAAAATGATTCGCTGTGGCGACTCCTGAGTAAAAGGGAAAAAGCCGAAAGGAAGACAGACAAGCTATGTACTTGACAACACGATCACTTGTTTTGATAATTTCTCAATCGGTTAATTTCCGATATCCCATGATGCACTATACTACCTCATTCAAAAGCGCGGCGCTTTTTATATACGTGCCGCCGTTTTCCTGTGCTCCCGTGTAGATTTAGATCGTGACGGATCGTACAAACCTGGGTAAAAATCAGTCCAAACTGATGAGTCGTACCGACAAGCATGGCGCCGAAGCAAAGTAGAGTAAATCTAAACAGCCAACATTAAATACGTTGTGGAAGCGACTCAAGACCGATGATTCCACTGTTTCGGAAACATCCGTATCTCATGAAATGGGTAAAAAAAAGTTTTATGTCATGTCTGAACACAAATTATTTCTTGATTGCACTGAGCGATAATAGTGAAAACTACCCCCAACTAAACTAGCCTAATCTTATTCTAATAGCCGAATCTTATTAATCCGAGAATGATATTACATAAACAGTTTTGACAGATTAGGGTCGCAGTTTGATTCACAAATGTTCTATATTAGAAGGTAACGTTAGATTTTTCAAATAAGAAGTTTTATGTACAGTTGGCCCCCAACTTACGAAGACCCCGTCTTGTGGGCGTGGCCCGCAGCGTGCGTGCGAGAGAGATAGAGAGAAAAAGAGGTGTGTGTGTGTGTGTTAATAAAAAAATATTTAATAATGGTTTAATTAATTAATGTAAAAATGTTTAAATGGTTTAGTAAATAATTTTCTTTTACTTTTAACACACATTTCATACAAAATTACTGTACTTTTATCATTTTTAAAGGGTTTATGGGGTTTATTCAGTCCAAAGACTGGAGCCTTGGAATGAATTAGGCATTTGGCACGTAAGATGCGACCCCTACTTATGAGATCCCCGCAATAAGAAAAGGGCTCTGGAACGGATTAATTTCGTAAGTTGGGGCCGACTGTACTTTCCTTTAAGAAGTAAGTCTACTATTCTTGTAACAAATACTATTTTTTATAATGTAAACTTTTAGTTTTATTTGCTTCTAGCTTGTCTGATTTTCTCATAAATATGGGCCCAGAATGCACCACAGAGCACATGAATTTTTAAAAATTTTCTGGGGGTGGCCCTCAGACCCTCCTGCAGGAGGGGACACCCCCATCCCCATGCTTGCCTGAAACAAACTCCACCCCGTACTTATCAATATCCTCCTTCTACTCTTAACACTTAATGAATGCCATGCATAGGCGTCTTTTAATCATACCAGGACTCACAGGTCACTTTAGACCATCTGTGATCTTCCTGGAGCTGATTGGTGGCCAAGTCCTTGCCATTTTGTCTCTTCTTCAATCCATTCAAATGTAGATGTTCACTTTGTTCCACGTCTTTCGGGGTTTTCATTGCCATTTAAAAGCATTTGTGATCATTTTAACTTAGCAGCCTGTCATTTTCTGCACAAAAAAAAATTGATTAGAGGGAGGAAACCACATAATCAGGGTGCGCTGTTCTTCTGAACAATGTCTTGAACAGCCCATTTTCCTCAGAATTTCAGACGGAAATGTTCTGTAACCAGCAGGTATATTTGTTGCCTTCTTTCCTTAAATAGGGGCAATAATCGGCACTTGTTTTTCCAAAGAATGAATGACATCACTAATTGAGCTATTATTTTGAACACGCCCCTTTCAATTAGTGATTCAATTACACCGAATCAGCAGCATACAGGTAATGGCTGCTGGTTCTGTTGGATTCTATTCCTCTACTACACCTGATAGTAAATTATTTGCCGTGTAGAAATATCATTTCTACCAAAAGCACTGATTGATCAGGTCAGTGATTTCTGGCTGCTGTTATTTTGAACACAACTGTACATGCAGTGATGGCCCGGTGGTAGGGTGCTGGATTACTGATCCCAAGGTTTTGGGTTCAAGACCCACTGTCAGTGGGTTGTCACTGCTGTGCTCCCAGTGTAGCTAACTGGGTTATCAAAGACCAGCCACGTCTCATTGTCTGTATTGAGAGGCATGTAAAGGAACCTTTGCTGACTTTTGTCAAGAGTGGACCACATAGCAGTCAATGTGTTTCTGCCCTGTGATGGCCTGTTGAGGGCAGAGTACACCTGGACAGCTCGCCAGGCATCCCCGCAACCCTAATTAGGATTAAGCTGTTCAGAAAATGAATGAATGAAAATGCAGGCAGGCAGTCAGTCACACACACACACACACACACACACACACACACACACACACACACACACACACCAGATGAAGCATGTGTTTGTCTTCACTACGTTTGTATTTGTGGTAGTCATGTGACAGAGTGGCATATTTGACAGGAGGAGGGGATTAAGCATTATTAGTATTCCCAGTCATGAACAGCACGAACAATTCAGTAATTTATTTGAGAAGAGAAATAATAAATTAAGAAGAAGCCTAATTAATGTATTTTTATTGATCATCTTTGATACTCTAGGGTCTGGAAACAACCACTGCATATCATTAATCCTCATTTTTACTTTTTTTTTTTTGAATGAGTCAGTAGGTTGTGATTTCAACACTGCTTTGTGCTTCATGTTTTAACGGGAACAGCATTACCAAAAGAATCATACCAAGAAGTCTCTGAGAATGTTTTAACACTTGACCTTTGAACTGACTGTTGAGTCAGCTGTATTTCTTTCCATAGTGAATAGATGAAAATGCTGAAAGAGTGGTTTTGGACACAGTGTTTTTTTTTTTTTTTTTTTTAAACCACACTTGGATATCCCACCCATATTGCTTTACATTATCTGATTTTGTGTTTTCTTTCTATTTCCAAGCAAATCTCATTAAAACTAGAAGCAATGAGTGAAGTTTCTGTCTGGTCAGTCGCCATTTTTTGAGTCTGTGAAGCCAAAAGAAACTGCAGTGGTACCTCACCATACGAAAGTCCCAACAAATGAAAAATCCAGGTTACGAAATGCATTTTCCTAAAATTGTTGTCTCTGGATACAAAACAAGTTCACATTACAAAAGCGCCATCTCAAAAATTTAAACAA
>CM045739.1:39202500-39205000 GCA_024760905.1 Plotosus lineatus
CTGGCGACTTGAAAATATTAAACCGAGACTGGGGTCGTTTATCAGAAGGCGTGGAAATGACACTAGTTTGTGAGTAGTGCTGGACGATTTAAACACCATAGAGCGAGTGAACAATTAAAACAAATTAATAAAAGTAAAAACAGAGTCTTTGTGTATTGGTACTCGTTCATAGTCTTGGAATGCAGCACCTAAAGAATTCGGGTTTGGGATCTCAAAAAAAAAAAAAAACTGGTACTGTGGCATTTTAAACTTTAAACATGCAAAACCCTTTATAAATATAATCTATTTAAAAAAGACAAGTTGATTTAAAAGCACAATAAAATTTGACATTTTAAAATAAAAAAGGGGTTCACAGTTACTGTGTTCGATAAAAGGGGGGCAGCCGTAGCCGCATGGCGAGAGAAGTAGCTTTGGAACCAAAAGAGGACAAAAAAAAAAAAAAAAAAAAAAAACCCAAAGTGAGCAGTGGAGGGAGAGCACAGCACCTTCCCTTCCTCCACATTAATGGCTGTTGAGATGAAGTGCCCTTGAGCAAGGCACCTAATCCCTGACTGCTCTCCGGGCAACCCCAATGTGTGTGTGTGTGTGTGTGTGTGTTCACTTTGGATGGGTTAAAAGCAAAAGGAAATAATGTCCTGATGGAATTAATACAGTATGTCAATCAAATCAAATCACTTCAGTCCTCGATTTGAAGCCACCCTTTCTTGTAGTCGGCGAGCAGCTCCAGGTAGTACTGCCACTCGGGCTCGCTGTCGTACTTGACCTCAAACACGATCTTAAGCGGGTTGGGATCAGACTCATGGATACGCAGCACTACACCCTTGTACCACACCTCTGTTTTATCATTTTCTTCATACAGATGTTGGATCCTTCGACCCACTAAATCCGGGTAGGTGTTGCTGAGGGTACGGCAGGTGTGCTTTGCTGCTGAGCGTAGTACCCATTGCTTTCCGTGCGCCGAAGAGCACGGGGTAGAAAGATCCGGGCAGTGCTGTGATCTGGAGAATGTCCTTGTTCTGGGTCGAATAGTCTGTGACTCGGAATGTTTATGTTTTTTTTTCCTGTAACCGTGTCTGTGTCCCCCTCTCCGAACCTCAAACTGGTCGGTGACTTTCTGGTAGTGGGGAATTTTGCGTCGTTTGCCTTCGGTGCAGTACACTTTCCTGAGCTTGAGTACCATTTCCGAGCGTTTCTTGGTGCTACAGGATGCGCGCCTTGCATATGACGACGGTGAGGCCACCGCCGTGTCCACATCAGTGCTTTCGGATGAGAGGTCGTCAGAGGTCAAGGGGCGCTCCCAGGAGCTGTCAAGCTCTTGCTCGGCATTGGATTCGATCTTGACCTCAACATGGGCCTCTAAATTGTCGCAGGCGGACGGCAGGTTTTTCCATCCTTCTACCGCCACACAGCTGGAAAAGGTCCAGCTGTCAGATTCCTCAGAAGGCCCGTCCTCTTCTGAGGAATTGGTGCCGCCTAAAAATCTTCTCTTGCAGACACCCTTTACTCTCTCTTTGCTTCCACGAATTTTCTGACGAGAGGACTGTGTCAAGTTCTCCAGGTAGATGGCGGTATCTGGCGGGTGTGGTGACATGCAGTGCGTCTCAATCCCGTTAAAGGAACTTTCGGATTGGTGAGATTGCACACACTCTTTTTTAAAAACAGATTTCACTTCTATTCCTAGAGATAAAAAAAAAAAGAAAAAAAAAAAGCAAAGTTAGGATACGGTTTTCTCATGCATAACAAAATCTACTCCATCCTCTAAGCTTGTCGGTAGCAAACCACACCGTAGTCTTCACTGGGACGAGAGCATTAGCGCTTAATATGTAACATAAGCGTACGTCTTTTATCTGAGGCCCATTCACTGCCCAGAAATATTAAATAAACAAACAACATGAGGAGCACTGGTGGTCTAGTGGTATAGGGCGATGCATCGCTGATCCAAAAGTTGGGGGTTCGAGTCCCACTCTCCACAAGGTTGTCACTGAACCCCCCCCCCCCCCCCCCCGCCCCCCATGGTGGTCCCATAGCCCCATGGTGATAGTAAACATCTCTAGCTTTTTTTTTTTTTTTTTTTAATTTCTCTCAAAATCATGTCCCCTCTTCTGTTTAACTGTTAATCTTAGACCTTTCAACCTTCTATGAATCGGTGCTGCGCTGCCGAGTTATTGAACATGCACAGTCCCGTTCTTCCGTTCAGGCCATATTGTTAAACAGACGCAGAACCAAAACAAGTTGTAAAATGGGTGAATAAGAGATTCTAAGCCTGGGAACTGGGGAGGTATTGATCAGAAATCCTAAAAACATATTGGCTGCTCACCAGCGACTGTGCAACTTTTAGTCAATGATCAGATGGTCAGGTGAGGATGATTAGGGTTGGAGCGAAAGTCTTCAGAGAGGTACATCTCCAGGAACAGGGCTCGTGAACACTGCTTGAAGTGTTCCACCCCGGAAACCTGGGTTTATAATGTGACCACATTGTACAGGATCACCATTCAGAGAA
>CM045739.1:39210000-39232500 GCA_024760905.1 Plotosus lineatus
CCACACACTCATTAATTTGCTAAAACACTTAATCCTATTAGGGTCACAGGGATCGTTATTAGGATCTCAGCTGATCCTGTGCTGAGGCATAGTACACCCTGAACATCTTTCCAGAACACCGCACAGTCAAAACACACAACTATTCGCACGCAAAGTCACATCTAGGGGTAATCTGGAACAGCCAATTAGCACTACATGCATGTCTTTGGACTGCGGAGGGAAACCGGGGTACCCAAAGGAAACCCAAACACAGTGAGAGGCGGACGTGTTCACCACCATGCCACGTGCTGCCTCAATTTCCTTTAATCTGACATAATTCAAATGGTATTAGAGATCTTGAAATAATGTATTAGGCACTTATTTCTGATCTCATCCACAATCGAAACACCAGCTGAAGAAAAAAAAATTCCATTACGAATATATTTCAAGGTGTTCTGGTGTCTCAGTGAGCCTCTTTGGCTCCGAGACTGCTACATAGAGATGCATGTCCAGTATTTGAGTCATGAACCATTCAGACTGTCTATGTTTCCTAGTGACCTTATGACAGTCTGAAATCTTCATGACTCAATACTGGACATACATCTATTCATAACATGTGAACACTAAAACATAATTTAACTTATATGCACTTGTATTTTTAATTCAGTTAATCAAGAAAAACATTGTGGTTTTTTTTTTTTACTACAATTAAAAATAAAAATAGTTAACCTGTGTTTATGGCAGTGCCCGGTTGTAAGGTGCTGGATTACCAATCCCAAGGTTGGGGATTCAAGCCCCACTGTCAATGGCTATCATTGATGCCCCCCCCCAAGTGCGCCCATGTGTCACTGTCTATAGTGAGAGGCTGTATAAAAAAAATAAAATAAATAAATAAATAAAAAAATGCTGAACCTTCGTCAAGAGTAACTGCGTAACTGCATAGCCGTCAGTATGTTTGTGCCATGTGATGGCCTAGTGAGCCATCCAGGGTGTACTCTGCCCTCAAGCAGAGTCGGCTGTGATGGATGCCAGCCTCTCCACAACCTAAATTAGGATTAAGTGGTTCAGAAAAATGAATGAATGAACTTGTGTTGTTCACTGTGTGAGCATTTCTAATATACAGTACACATATACTGGATCGGAGTTTTAAACCGAAAGCATAAAAATATTTGCCGTCATGAAATTTACAATCGAAAACCATCTCAATATTTATCCCTTTCAGTATAATACACCATTTTATTCAAACACTTGTTTATTTTTAGCAAACTAATAAAGTAATAATAAAGTAATTTATATCATAAGCTAATAAATGGAAACACCTTATACTGTATTTACTATTCATTAAAGATAGTCATATTTTCAATTTAGGAGTTGACAAACAAACAAACAAACAAAAAAACAAATACATGTTAGGGAGAAATTAACAAATACCTTCAAGAAATCTAATTACAATATCAAAACCAATTATCCTGTGAATAATAACTGTAGTACAAATCTCCCCTCAGGTATATTTCAGATCTGTGAGAAATTCATTCCATGAAAATGTACACCACCCATTTTCAGGAAAATTATCCTCAACTCACCAAGAACTTTGCAGACATCGGTGTAGTAGAGCAGGTTAAGGACATCTGGATAGATATTTGGCAGGTGTTTCAGGGACAGAAGCCTTCGTTGTTTGGAAGAAAAAGCCCGTTTGTGGAGTTGAGTCAGCTGTCTCTCTTCTGACAGAGTCGTTGGTCGCAACTCCACCCGATGCTCCTGTAGAACCTGGTCTATATAAGTGCTATTAACCTGAGGAAATAGCACCTCCTTCACTACCAGCATGGGGATGAACACGGCCCCTGCTCTAATGACATGAGGAAAAGGGCACTCTTGAATTCGGATGTAGCGCTCAAGCTGCTTGAGGACTTTCTGGAATGCGCTCGCTGTCTCCTCATCTTTTATCCAAACCTCTCTAGCCTTGAAACCCAGAAGACAGGAGACTTTTTGTGTCTTAGCTGGAGGAGAAGCCAAGTCATCCAGGTCTAATGTAGATAACCAGTTCCTGAGCTCACAATGTGAGGTTTTAGTAATGCAGTCTGATAGAAGTTGGCAGAGTGACTGGTGAAGGTCCATGAACTGATACCGAGCCTGGTTACCACTTATGGCTACTTTATTCTCAACAGGAGACGGACAAACCTCAGGAGTTTTGAACATTTCAGGCAAAATTATTTTAAAGCTTGTCAGTTTAAGGTAATGAGGAGGGATATTACTGAGGGAAAATGTGGCCTGATTTGTTGGGGTTGAGACTTGGGATTTGACAGATAAAGGGGCTGGAATATCCAACTGCTTTCTGTCACTGGTTTGAGTTGGCATAGCAGCTCCATCCTTCACACTGTACGCAACAGTGCTTTCAATAGGCCGTTCTGGCAATTCAGGTGTAACTGGCTTTGAATTGGAATAAAAGTCATTCTTAATAACTTGTTTGTTTGTAGTGTCACCCTGAGTCGATTCTAAATCGTATTGTTCCTCTTTAACGTTTACCTCATGACTGTTCGGACTGATCACAGGACTGCTGCGCTCTTTTTCTGACTCACAAGGCCTTTCACCGGTCTCCGATTTCTCAATTTTAACCTTCATGTTATTGGGGTCGTTATCTAAATCTGTTTTTGGATCTGTGTTTGGTGCATCCAGTTGATCTTTAGGTGGCTTCGAGTCAGGTGCCAGAGGTATACTATTCAGACCTTGTGCATGTGACAGTACACCCTTAGCTTCTAGGTAAGCTTTATAAGGGGCCAAACTAAAGACTTTGTTAATTACCGGCATTGGAGGGGAGGAAGGGTGCTTAGCCTCATTGGTCTTCAGCTGGTGTATCATCTGAAGTTCAACCAAAGAATCAGTTTCACACATTTTGGCAGTTTCCACCCTGGGTTTTTTTGGTAGGACGGCATCATTACCTGAATTTTCTGAAAAATCTAAACTGTTATTTTTATTTAGTGTATACCCAGGGCATGTGGGAGATACGGAACAACTGTGACCAATGAAATGACAATTATCTTGTCCCTCACCAGGTCTGTTCAAGGATGAATTTTCAAGATGCAAGGTATTTGAAGCTCTACAATTAGCTTGTGGTCTAATTTGATGGAAAGCCCCTTTAATTCCGAGCAGACCCTGAGGCGCCTGTTCCTGGTTAAAGTCTACATTCTGCTCTCGCCGCATAGAAAAGTCCAGGGGTTGCTCTATCTGCTGTATGACAGGAGGGCAGAATGGCCTCTTATTGAACAGGTTCATGTGTCCTGCACCATAAGCAGGGTAAGCAGGTATGTTCCTGATGACAGGGTGGCCAGGAGGAACTACAGTGTAGGGATTCTTGAGCTCTCTAAAGAAAGGCTGAATAGGGCATGGCACAGATGTTTGGTGAGAATTCTCAGGTCTGTCAATATCGATGTTATTCTTTGGACAAAAAAGCAAGTGATGTTGAGCTATATCACGACAAGTAGAGGTATGAGGACAGTCTTGATAAATCTGCATGGGCGTCCCATATTGCATCCCAGGCATTGATTCATACACGGGAGGCAGATCCTTATGTGCCTGTCTGGGCATGTGGATAAGTTGACATTGATCCGATGATGCGGAGACAAATGGTTGAACATGGTTATACACATAGTTGCTTTGGCGTGGAGCAGAAAAAGCAGAAACCATGTGAGATTTGCTTTGGCTGAGACCATGATAGCCTTCTGTGGTTCCATCTTTTAAAGGTACCCACTCTCCACGGTGTTCAAATGGCAATAATCTCTGCTGCATCAAGGTGTCTGAGCCTTTTTTAGGCATACATGTCCAGTGATCATAATACGTCATCCTATCCTCTTCAAACATTTGTGGGGGCATCCTCCGCAGACCTGGACCCATAGTATAGCTTTGACCTATTGTGCACTTTTGGCCAGCACAGCAAGGATTATGTCCATACACTGGTTTTGGTATTGCGAGTCCAGATTTTTCTGCTGTTGAGGGGGATAAGCTTGTGCAACCTATCGGAATTTTCCTGAATGGAACAGGGGACAATAATCCTGCACTACTTGGACTGTGTTGATTTGGACTTCCAGGACTAGAAGCAAACCTCTGCTTCAGCACCACTTCCTCTGCTAAAGTGGGCGACACCTTGTCCTGAGGGAAATTCACATTTTCGGGCCTGTAAACAATCGGATTTTTAACTGACCCTTCTGAGGCTGAAGAATGAACCAGAGGGCTCCCTCCATTTCTCACAAAAGTCCCAGAGGGATTCCACGGTGAGGAAAGATTTAAAGTCTCTTGTCCATTGAGAGAGCAAGAGATATAGGTGTGTCTGTATGGCGAAGACTTGTCTTGGGAGTACTGAGGCAAGCTGTTAGCTTTGGGAAGCCCTGAGGTGCTCACAGTACCCAAGGTACTCTCTAGTCTTGGTCTCTTGCCTTGAGTTAGAGGATCCATAACAATCTGCACCTGTTTTCCGTTCATCATCCTATCCTGTCTTTGTGATTATATATTCATGCCAAATGATATCTGGTAAAAACAAAAAGAAAGAAACAATTTAGGTGGCATATTTTTACTAAATGAAGGCTATTCATTTTATATTACATTTTCAAAATATAATAATGTATTATTTACCAAGGAAAAGAAAAATCTGATTAGGATTAAAACTATTATGAGATTTCAGAGAATATGAAAAGAAGAAATATAGTAAGCATTTATCTTTATTTTTAAATCACATTGTCTTGGCCACCTTGTACTGTATTTCGAATTTATTTAAATTATTTCAGTATACCTCTTTTCAGCATTCAATACATTATTGGAAATAGGATAATAACCTACAACCCATAGTGATATTACATTAACAACACAACTAGAGGACATTAACCCCAGACTTTTTTATTTTGTAGAAAATAAACCATAAGCCCATCCAGTCATCATCCATTTATCTGTCAGGGTCACAGGAAGCTGGAGCCAATTCAGGGCTGACTTTTAGGCTAGATAAATACAAAAATACCCTGTACAAGACATTAAACTGTTGATGGGCTACCACAGACAAAACCATTCATATTCACATTCAAACCTATGGGCAATTTAGAGTAACTAGTTGACTTAATGTACATGTTTCTGGACTGCTGGAGGAAACTGGAGTACTAAGGGGAAACCCAGGCACAAACATGTCCATGCAGACGGGCCCATATCGACCACAAGATTTAAACCTGCACAAACTTCAGATACGAAACAAAATCATTTTTACATGATTAATATTTTTATTCTTTTAACCCTATTGTGGCTAAACCCTCACAGGTGTGACCAAGTTTCTATATGCCAGTATTGCAACACTATTGCATTCAGAGTTTATACAGAGCTGGGCTTTTAAACATGGTGACCTGAAACAATATATACATGGAGTCGGCAGTACAAGATCAAGCTGTTAAGATGGGATATACACGGAGATTATAAAACTCCTTCAAGAAAGCCAACAGTAGGGCAGCGGAAGCTTACTGTGATGAGTTCCTGATCCGAATGTCAGTGGTTCAATCACTACCATCGCTCTCTTGAGCAAGATCCTTTACCCTCAACTGTTTAGTTGTACAAAACGGATAATGTAAGTCGCTCTGGATAAGAGTGTCTGCCAAATGCTGTAAATGTTCCCTGTGAGCTGGCTCCAAACATTTGTGAAAATATAAACAAAATGGGGAGGTGATATTCAGAATATGATGGTCAACCAAGAAAAGCGTTAAAGTGTCAGGGCAGAAAATTCAAAGCGATATGCCTTCAAACATGCAGCGTGGAATCTGAATGGCCGGATGGTTATTGGTGCCTGTCATAGCGGTAACCCCTGAACCTGGTGGCGGACACCTGCAGTGAATGGGGCCGTCTAGTTTACAAAGACCTGTCGGGTCTTACTGGCCTATGGGACTCTCGAAGCAGCAGACGGGTACCGGCAGGCCAAGCATGCTGCAGACCAAGCGGTCGCCGATGCAAAATTTTGAGCATGGGATGAGTTTGGTGACAGCCTGGAAAACGATTTATCAGTTGGCCTCAAAAAGGTTCTGGAACGCCATCCGACACCTCAGGAGGGGGAAGCAGTTGTCCACAAATACTGTTTACAATGGTAGTGGGGAGCTGCTCACCTCGACTGGGGATGTTGTTGGGAGGTGGAAGAAATACTCCGAGGACCTCCTCAATCCCACCAACAAGCCCTCCGCAAAGAAGGAAGACCCTGAGGGTTTGGGTGAGGGTCCACTCATCACTGGAGCTAAGGTCACTGAGGTAGTCAAAAAGCTCCCCAGTGGTCAGGCTCTGGGGGTGGATGAGATCCGCCCTGAATATCTCAGGGCTCTCGATGTTGTAGGACCGTTTTGGTTAACACGCCTCGCAACACTGCGTGGTCATCGGGGGCCGTACCTCTGAATTGGCAAACTGGGCTGGTAGTCCCCCTTTTTAAAAAGGGGGACCGGAGGGTGTGTTCCAATCATCGTGGAATCACAGTCCTCAGCCTACCCAAGAAAGTGTATACAGGGGTCCTGGAGAAGAGGATCCAACCAATAGTTGAACCTTGGATTCAGGAGGAACAATGTAGTTTTCTTCCTGGCCATGGCACTCTCGACCAACTCTATATGCTCCACAGGATCCTGGAGGGGGCATGGGAGTTTACCAAATCTGTCCACATGTGTTGTGTGGATTTAGAGAAGGCTTTCGACCATGTTCCTTGGGCTATCTTGTGGGGCGTGCTCCGGGAGTACAGTGATCCGGACCCGTTATCAGGGGCCAGTCGGTCACTGTATCACCGAAGCCAGAACTTGGTCCGCACTGGGAACAACAGGTCGAATCCATTTCCGGTGAGAGTTGGAGTGCGCCAAGGTTGTCCTTTGTCACCAATTCTGTTCGGAATTTTTATGGACAGAATTTCTAGGCACAGCCAAGAGGTTGAGGGGTTCTGGTTTGGTGGCAATCGCATCTCGTCTCTGCTTTTTAGGATGCCGTTGTCCTTTTGGTTTCATCAATCCAGGACCTCCAGCTCTCATTGGAGTGATTTGCAGCCGAGTGCGATGCAGCAGGGATGAGAATCAACACCTCCAAGTCCGAGGCCATGGTTCTCAGTCAGTAAATTGTGAAATGCATCCTCCTGGTCTGGAATGAGGTCCTGCCCCAAGTGGAGGAGTTCAAGTATCTCAGGGTCTTGTTCACGAGTGAGGGAAGGATGGGGCAGGAGATCGACAGGCGAATCGCTGCAGCCTCTGCTGTAAAGCGGAGCCCGTACCAGTCCATCATGGTAAAGAGGGAGCGGAGCTGGAAGGCAAAGCTTCAATTTACCAGTTGAGCCAAGTTCCAACCTTCACCTATGGCCATGAGATTTGGGTAGTGACCGAAAAAACAAGATCGCGGATACAAGCCTGTGAAATGAGCTTCCTTTGCTGGGTGGCAGGGCTATCTTTTAGAGATAGTGTGAGAAACTCAGGCATCTGGGAGGAGCTTGGAACAGAATGGTGCTCCTCTGCATTGAGAGGAGTCAGTTGAGGTGGTTCGGGCATGTGGTTAGAATGCCTCCCAAACACCTCCCTGTTGTGGTGTTTCGGGCATGTCCGACCAGGAAGAGACCAGGTCAACCTAGAACACCCTGGAGGGATTATCTCTCTTGGTTTGGGCATGCCTCAGTGGCCTCCTGGAAGAGCTGGAGGAAGTGGCTTTGGAGAGGGATGTCTGGACCTCATTGCCTAGGCTGCTGCCCCCATGACCCAACCCCGGATTAAGAGGAAGCTGAACATACTATCAAACAGGAAATATATAAAAATGAGAAAGTTGGAAATGGAGTTATGTCAACTGTATTACATTGATTATAAAAAAAAAACCTACTAAATAAAATATGACTTACATAGAGAAAAGGCAAAGGAAATCCAGTGCTAACACCTAAACAAGCAAACAACTTAGTGTGTGAAAGGGAAGTCCATGGTGTATACTGTATGGACAATTTGTATGAAAGTACTATTAAGTGATGAAGCACAAATCTGTTTTGGGGAAGTTGATAAACATCTGTTGCTGTCATTCCGATTATTGGTGGTGGTGAAGCAAAACAAACTGAGTGAATATCAAAGTATGTTGATTCCATAATTATTGCATTATTTTAAAAATCACGAGCCAGATGTGGCTCTTTTGATGACTGCATCTGGCTCTCAGATAAATCAGGTGGCCTTTCTTAACAGAACTAATACAGTCGGCCCTCTACTCATGAAATTAATCCGTTCCAGAGCCTTTTTCGGAAACTGGAGTTTTTGTAAATAGAGGTGCATTTTACATGTAAAACGCGTGATTCGTTCCAAGGCTCCCAAGACAACCCCATAAACCCATTAAAAATTATAAAAGTACACCAAATGTGTCAAATGAAATATGTATGAAATATGTGTTAAAAGTAAAGGCAAATTATTTACTAATCCATTAAAACATTTTATTAACATATTCATTAATTAAACCGGGCAGTGGTGGTCTAGTGGATAGGGTGCAGGATCGCTGATCCTAAGGTTGGGGTTCGAGTCCCACTCTCCACAAGGTTGTGTTGTCACTGTTCCTCCAGTGCAGCTAACTGGGTTATCTAAGGAGAGCCATGTCCCTCACTGTCTATGGTGAGAGGCATGTAAAAAAAACATTGCTGACTTTCGTAAAGAGTAGGCTGCAAACCATCGGCGTGTTTCTGTCCTTTGCTAAAGGGTTGTGACAGGAAGGGCATCCGACGTAAAAACCTATGCCAAATCAAATGTGCGAATCAGATGATTCGCTGTGGCGACTCCCGAGAACGGGAAAAAGCGTAAAGGAAAGAAATTCATTAATTAAACCATTAGTAAACATTTTTGATTAACACACATACACACACACATACACAACACTGTCTCTCTCTCCGTCTCTCTCACACATACACAAAAAATTTTCTCTCTCTCTCCCTGAGTGCATGCTCTGCCAAATGCGGGCTCCGCCCACACGCAGCATGCAGCCGACAGAGCTTTTGAGATGGGGTGTTGTATTTAAAGAGGAATTACCTGTTTGAAAGATCTGAGGTCTGGATTCAATATTAACTTGCTTCCTTACGAGATCGGAAGTCTTGTGGTGCCGCCTAATTCCGTGCACAAAAATGCTTCGTGGCCGAATGCGGAGCTTGTAACATGCTCATACGAACCTCCTCAAATAAGCTGCAATGAGTACTCTCAAAACTCACGAAACTCACGAACCAACAGTACATCTCTCCTTTACGCGTGTGACAAACAAGCTTAAGGGTACAGTACTATGGAGATTCAGCTCCCTCCTGGCCAATGAGAGGTCAATGGGAGGCCAGACGGGCGGGATATTGGGAAACAGCCAATGAGAGATCAACTCACGCATTGTTTGAATTTTTGAACAGCGTGTTTGGCGCTTTTCTTAAGAAGAGTTTTTTCGTATACAGAGGGCGAAAATTTAGGGAAAATGTTTTTCGTAACCTGGATTTTTTGTATTCAGAGGTTTCCGTAAGTAGAGGGTCGACGGTACATAATTTCGTGGCTGTCTAAATAAAACTACAGAAAAAAGCCATCAAATAAAACAAAAACAAATAAATCTCACACATTTAAATCTATACATCTATTTTCAATGTCACTTGTTGTGGCGCACAGCAGCGAGCCAATCCTTTCTGTACTCCAGTGTGTGGGCGGGGCCGAACCTTGAAACTCTAACTTTATTGGATTATATGCAACAGTCTGCACGAGTTTTTTTTTTTTGGGTAAAGAGGTCAATTTCCCTCGTTTTGATCAGCTCAAGAAACCAAGCAGAGCTGGCAAGCAAAACACAAATGGACAGACATGAAAAAACTTCAACCCGCAGACCATCTGTGATTGCCAAAACTTGGGATGCGCTCCCTGTCACATAAATACTGCAGCTTGTGAGTCCTGTTGTATTGACCATGTTTGGCTCCACATGTGCATGCGAGCTGTCCTTCTCACACCTGAAAAGCATCAAGACCAACCTGCGGCCACGTTTAATAGATGGAAGCCTAAATGCCTGCATGAAGCTGAACCTCAGCATGTATCAACCAGACTATAAAGCAGTGGTTCCCAACCTGGGTTCGATCGAACCCGAGGGGTTCGGCGGAGCCTCTGCCACGGAGGTCAGGACACACCCGACTCATCATGTCAATTAGTGATGGCACACCCCGCTTGGCCATCACTGGCTGCAGATGATCACATTACATTGCTTGGCCAATCAGTGCCGCGGGGAATTTAGCCCGCTCAGTAGTCAATGTGTGAAGTCGTGAGAATTTTTTCGGAATATTTTAATCCATACTAACTATGTCAAGCAAATAAAGAAAGTGGTTGGACGAATATGTACAACATGGATTCACATGCATCACGGAACGTGATGGGACTCAGCATCCTATCTGAATGATTTGCAATGCCAAGTTGAGCAACTCTAGTCTCACACCAGCAAAACTAAAGGAACACTTCGTGAAACTGCATGGAGATGGGGAATACAAGAACACAACAGTACCTATGTCTTGAATTTGTAAAAAAAAAAAAAATCATATTTTTCATCATATTATGATGAAGGGTTCGGTGAATGTGCATATGAAACTGGTGGGGTTCGGTACCACCAACAAGGTTAAGAACCACTGCTATAAAGCTATCAGCAACACCATGCAGTACCTGAAGTCGCATTAATAGTAAGAAGTACTTTTCTTATTAATAAATAACTTCATTATGACAAATGTTGTTTAAAATAAATTCAGTCTTATTATACTCTAAAATTGTTGGTCTCGGTATTAAAAAATACATTTGGCTCTCAGAGGATTAGATTTTCTTTCTTTTTTTGGCTCTCTTTGATGATTGGGGTCAAAAAGGTTCCCAAACCCTGGCATAGGACATACAATAAAAGGCATGGTTTTTGACCCCAATCATATTACAAACTGCGCTACAACTACTCCAGGATTACCTCAAATCACTTTAGTAGTTCTGATACCAATACACATGTTAAAAAAAATCACAGTCCGTTATACAAATTTCTTGACACTAATCTGCAATAATGTACAATGTATTATGTACATAAGTCATTCTAGCTAGACCAATTCCTTTAGACAATTTTTGAGACATCATTTAGAAACTTTGAAAACACCCTCCTTCTGGTATGAAACACAGCGTCACTAAAACCTGTTTCACCAGGCTCTCTTAGGGTGGCACCATCTGAACATCAAAGATGATCCACGTCATCATCAGCTCGTGGTGACCCAGTAAACACCCCAGTTGATATTTATGCATTCGAAAAAGGGAGAACCTATACTGGGTCTCTCAGTTTTAGTTGGTAGGATTTCACAATTATGGACATGGAAGCATATTGTATAATACCACTTGCATAACTGAAAGAACAAAATTTCTCTTCCTGAATTAATTTAACACAATCAAAGGCTCTGCGGTTGAGCTGAGCTAAATATCATCAGATACAGCTTGTAGCTCATTGGTGGAAAGCTACCAGCTTATACCAATAAATAATCAAATTCATAAGCAATCTTAGTATTATTTTTGTTAGCATTATATATAGTGAAGCAAGATGGCCCTCAGCTGATATAGTCACCAATCATGGTGCTGTAGCCATATGGGAGATTGAGCAGCAACGCCCAGGTGTGTGATGCAAAGTTCTGCCACCATCAGCGGTGTCAGCGGTGTTAGTAGGGTGTTCCTCCTCTTGGAAAATGCCTGCCCACTCTCATAACTAGAAGTGTGCTCCTTGTAAGAGACCAATAGAGTCATGTTTGGTATGGAAAAAAATATACATTTTGTGAAAATAACAACACATGTACAGCTTTACAATCAAGTTGCTAAATTCAATATTTTGCTTCACATTTCCATGGAATTTTTCCAGAATGGATCAGGAATGGCATTGACGGGGAACAATGCATGGCACTTCCAGCTCACTCATACTGGTTATGTTGCCTTTTCCTCCAGAATTAAAAAGTATTTTTGAATAAATAACAAAACCACTTTGGGTTAGATCTCACCGTGAGACTTTCATCTTTCAATATGAATAATTCTCCATATCACACTTCACTTCATACATTCATTTTCTAAGCCACTTAATCCTCGTTAGGGTCGCAGGAAGGCTGGTACCTGTCACAGCCAACTCGGAGTGTAAGAAGCATACACCCTGAGTACCTCATTTTCCAGGTCGTATTAAACAAACACAACATACAGTGTTATCTCTTGAAAATGAAAAGAAATCACCCCTAATGTCTTTCTGAAACCATTTGCTTTCTCTAGTAAGTGAGGATTAATAAGCCATGCACTGGCAACCAAACAACTTTTTATTTCTATTTAAATCATATGCATCTTATGTTTCCTAAGGGTTATCAGGGTTGCACTGCCAGATTATTGTGCATGTGCAAGATTCTCTCTGCTCATATGATCTTGTTATTGTAAATGGACACAGAACCAAAACATCATATAATACAGGTGAATAAGACATACTAAGCCTATGAAGTGGGGTTGTTTCACCACGAAACCTTTCTATCCACCCAAAATTAACTGATAAATGAAGATAAAACATTTTTATTCACTAAATGAGTACCTTTAATACAATTTAATTATAACCAAAAAAAAAATATATATATAGAATCATCACATGCACTATATTTAATTCCCAAATTGGCCTTATTAATGCCATAGAAATGGACTGTATTTGGTGTTCACACACATACACTAACACACACCAAACCCCTTCATCCTACTAGGGTCACGGGAAGACTGCTGCCTTTCTCAGCCGTCACTGGGTGAAGGTGGGTACACTCTGAACACGCCAGACCACACACAATTAATCATTCACACTCACACAATTTTAAATACAGTGGTACACAGTGTCCCTTATAACGATTTTTTTCCATGATACGAGCTTCGAGCCCACCAAAATCTGTTCCATCCAATCATCAAAAATTCACTTTATGAGTTCGCCTCGAAATGGCTTTTACAGGCCAACTAGCCTCATATTCTTTCGTGCACCAAGAACGCCTTGGGCAGTGCTTCTCAATTATTTTCTGTGGCGCCCCTCAAGGAAGAAGAGGGAACCCCCCCAGCGTCCTGGATATGTGTATATAATATCAATAAATACATATTCAATGCTATAAATTCTTATAATAATTCAACATTAAAAAATAATGCATAAGATGTAAATACAATATAAATACACACACGTACTAATGCGCACGCAGATGCACGTGCACGCACTCAAATGTGCACCTCACAAAAATGTAAGTAATTTCGATGGGAGGTTTTGGGTTTAAGGTTTTTTGGGTTTTTTTTTTTGCATAATTGGCCTTGTTTTTGCGGCATTTTCCTTAACCTTTTCCCCTATTCTTCCTTAATTTCCTTATTTTTTAATTCGATTATTTTTTTTTTTAATGCGATGCACTTAAGCCTCATGAATCGAAGTGCGAAGTCGTGAGGGATCCCTGTAATTGTTTCATCTAATGAACTTTTCATCTTACGAGCTCGCCCTCAGAACGGATTAAATTCGTTAGCTGAGGTGTCACTGTACAGTTAAATCAGCAAGTTGGCCTGACGTGCATGTCTTTGGACTGTATGAGGAAACTAGAGGACCCAGATGAAACCCACATAGGTACGTACATGCAAGCTCCACATACTGAGCCCATGACTGGATCCTAGAACATCCTTGCAGTGAGACGAAGATACTTAAACTACTACACCATCATTCCGCCCTGTAGTTGAGCAAGGTGCGCTCTCCCAAGGAAATGTATAAACTCATGGACCAAGGCATCTAAGTCAGAGGGTGGTTTGACACAGTGCCAGTGGGGAAGAGGCTCCTGGGAATGACAGAGAGAGAGGGAGGGAGAGAGAGAGAGAGAGAGAGAGAGAGATTCCTGGGAATCGATGAAGAAACATCTGTACTGTACTGGAAAAGGCGCAGCTCACATCGACTCCCACCCGGTTTATGCGTTATTAAACAAAACGGAAGAGGCTGTTTACAAAGTTTATGCGCAATCTGTGCGTGCTCATGCGCACTGAGCACCTCGAACACACAGCAGCAGCAAACGGCACGAGCCCACCTTTATTGTCAAGTCACTCTCTTCTCAGTCAACATTTACCAACCGCCTTGACAGTTCTCACCACAAAAAAGTGCAATATGAGTGGTATCTAAAATGTCATATTTATTTGTTTTTTTAAAAAAACAACAACCCAATAACAATGTTAAAGTTAGTAGGTTAATAAGCCGACGTTAACATTCTCCCTTAAAACTTCCTCCCTTCACGTGCAGTCTGTGGTGAATTGCTGCCTCACGTGCTCTCAAAGTCCAAGTAAACAGTCAAGAGCTACTCGAATCAAACCCACCAATAGGAGTAAAGAACTTCAACATGAAAAAGATAGCATACCAGGGATACTACTATATATATATATATATATATATATATATATATATATATATATATATATATATAGTATGTATATATCACCCTGAGGTATTTCTTCTTCATGTGTCCATAAACAACGAGAACTTACCGGGCTCACAAACTCGTGTTCATCCAGCACACGCCTCAGTTCCAGCAGACATGCCCAAAGCGAATCTTAATCCTCCTCCTTCTTCCTTCTAAAGTAGCTTCAGTCCACAGAAAGCGTCTGAACAACTCCAGGGGATGGAGATATGGGCAAGGCTAGCCAGATAGCACTGTCTTACTTTTCTCGACAGTTGGTGGGCGTCAGTCCAAAAGTATGTAAGCTGTTCACACACGGTCAGCCAATTACAGCATGACAGAAAAAAGAAGGCGGGGCTAAAGGTGACTGGCGCACTAATAAACTCGTGAAAAACACCACAATGTCAGGCAGATATTTATTTACTGTACATCCCACCACACATCCAGTGTATTTTCAGATTCATTTTATTCCACTGATCTGAAAAACATTATCCTGTCTAATTTAATTTAATAACCAGTCTATAAAGTTGCTCCATTCTTTTCTTTTATTGTTTAGTAATTTATACTATTTATGTATCTATTTATTTATTTACTTATATAATATATGTGTATGTGTGTATGTTTGTACTTGTATCTATTTTTGCACCCCCTACTGATAGTACCTCAAGAGCCTGTAACAGTGAATTTCTCCATTGTGAGATTAATAAAGCTGTATCTTATCTTATCTTATCTTATCTTATCTCTTAACAGTATTATGTAATATACAGATAATAATATCAGTGTTCATTCATTTTCTGAATTGGTGTAGCAAGCATTAAGGGAGGCTAGCGCCCATAGACAGTGAAAGACATGGCTACTGGCCTTTGGTAACCCAGTTTGCTGTACTTGGGGGACAGTAGTGACAACCTGTTGACAGTGGGACTTGAGCCCACAACCTTAGTAATCCAGCACCTTAGCACAGGGCCACCACTGCCCCCTGAAACATTAGCTTTTACTGCATAAAAAAGACATTAACAAACAGTCAGGGTTTTTTTTTGCCACGAGGGCGGGACATAGAAACGTCATCATTATTTACCTTTAAAAAAGTATTTCAGTGCGATATTGCTCATTTATGATCACCTTTCCATGGAAGCCCATCTCTGCCACTATTTATAGCGATATGATGATGATGATGATGAATTATGATGATGATGATGATGGTGAGATCTCAGGCAGCTTGTAAGCCATGATTTGAGACGCTAGTACAAGATGCTAATCATATATATGGGACCATGCCTATTATGACGTAGTAATAAATTATGATGTAACAAGTCTTACTTATGACAGGCTACAATGTCATAATTGTGAGATGTAAGTTACTATTATGAGACATTGTTATGCAACATTTTAATTATGACCTAGCATCTCATATTTATGACTTACTATTGATGCATGTTCCTGCTGTGTTCCTGTAGGTTTGTGCCTGGTAACTCTGGTTTCCTTCTACAGTCCATACATGAATATTGGATTAACTACTAGCTGTTCCAAATTGACCCTGGGTGTCAGTGTGAATGGGAGTGTATCCTGTCCTCACCCAATGTTGGTTGAGAGAGGCGCCAGCCTCCATGCAACACTAGTAGGACTAAGGGATTCAGCAATTGAGTGAGTGAGTGATAATATGACTCAGCATCTCATATTTATGAAATAATAACTCATAATAGATTACAAATTAGCCTCTTTAGAATAATTGGGGTTATGACTGTACCTACCACTCAAATTCCACTAACTCTATGCATTCATTTTATCCTGGAATTTGGGAACATTTGACTTTATGTCCATTTTTAAGGGTACTATATTCATGTCCAGTGCGCAGCCACCTCACAGCAAGAAAGTTCAGTGTTTGATTCCCAGTCAGTTCTCTCGTACTTTTCATGTTCTTTCAATTCCTTGTATGGGTTTCATCTACTCTGGTTTCCTTCCACAATCAAAAAACATTCACATTGGGATAATTTCCCTTCACTAGAACATCCCCCAGTGCAGCTAACTGGGTTATCAAAGGCAGGTCATGTCTCTCACTGTCTATGGTGAGAGGCATGTTAAAGAACCATTGCTGACTATCACAAAGAGTAGACTGCAAAGTCGTCAGTGTGTTTCTGTCCCTTGCTAAAAAGGGTTGTGACAGGAAGGGCATCCGACGTAAAAAAAAAAAAAAAAAACAAAACTGCCAAATCAAACGTGCGAATCAGATGATTCTCTGTGGCGACTCCCGAGTAAAAGGGAAAAAGCCGAAAGGAAGACAGACAGAACATCATGCCTTGCCAAGGTTGGAGAAATGTTGGAAAGTGGAAGAATGTGAGTCTCTTCTACAGGGCACTGACCTCAACCCTACTGGACACATTTGGAACGAACTAGAATGCCAAGTGCCCCCAGTATCGGACATCAGGATATACAGTATAATGCTTCTGTGAGTAAATAAATGGTCACAAATCCTCACAGCCTCACTCATTCCAAAATCTAGCGGAGAACGTTCCCAGAAGAGAGAAATGTATTTACTTTTTATACAAATCTTTTCACATTCAATTTTTTTTATTATTTCCTGAACCAAATAATATGATGTCGGCAATAACAGCTCCAAAACACACTATTGTGTACAGTTAAATGAGCATTTAAAAGCCAATATCTGTCTGCTTGTTGTTATTATTAATATATTTAGGACCATACTAAAAGTTTGAAGTATATCATAAAGCTATAATATATTTTTTAAATAAATGGTTACAGTGCTAAAATAAAACCAGTGCAATGGAATTTTGACAAAAATTTCACTAAATCTGTTTATCTGTTTATCAAATTTTGACATCCTACAATAGTTGATGTTTGACCAGAAGAAGTAAATGTTGCCAGAAATCACTAATATATTATTACTCTTAAAATCCCAGCACCAACTGTATATGGATGATTCTATAACATAGACATCTGCGATGCCATATATAGAAGTTTTGTGAGAGTAGCTGTTTCCCTATAAAGGAAATCAAATAAGAAATGTATTGCTGTGTGTGTGTGTGTGTGTGTGTGTGTGTGTGTGTGTGTGTGTGTTAGAGGGAGATAGGGAGGAGAGAGAGAGAGAGAGAGAGAGAGAGAGAGAGAGAGAGAGAGAGAGAGAGAGAGCACTCCTTTGGTAAACTGGGGTTGCAGTAAATATCCCATAAACCTGAAAAATGATCTGTCGCACTATCACGGTTGGTGAGACATGTGTTATATCTAACATCTCGAATTTTATTTGAAAATAACAATAAAAGTCTGTAATGTCATAGCATAATGGCTGTCCTATGTAAAGAATAAGACGTGTCCTTAATTTAAAAAAAAATTCATGCCTCTATATCACTCAGTCATTTGTCAAACAGCTTAATCCTACTAGAGTCACGAGGGCTGGCGCCTATCTCAGCCGACACTGGGCAAAGGGGGGGATACACGCTGAACAGCGCACTGAAAATCTTGCTAGACCATCACAGGGCAAGACACTGACACCTGGGGCAATTTGGAACAACCAACAAGTCTAATGTGCATGTCTTTGGACTGTGGGAGGAAACCAAATTACCCTGATTACCTGATAAATCCCACGAGGAAGAACATGCAAACTCCACAAAGAAACACATGAGTCTAGGACTCAAACCCAGGACCCTTTTGCTGTGAGGCCGATGTGCTAACCACTATGCCACCATGCCATCCATACATAAAAATATATGTAAGTATGTATGTATGTATGTATGTATATATATATATATGTTTTGATATATATATAAAAAATAAAAATAAAAGGACAGGACAAAGACTTTCTATTGAAACTCCATTTATCACTACAGATCTGTTTCGAGGGGTGTTGAAACCATCCTCTCTCTTCAGGTGATTATAGAAGAATGAACATAGAAGAACATTCTTCTATAATCACCTGAAGAGAGAGGATGGTTTCAACACCCCTCGAAACAGATCTGTAGTGATAAATGGAGTTTCAATAGAAAGTCTTTGTCCTGTCCTTTTATTTTTATTGTTATTTGCTCTACCAAAAAGTGTTAAGCACTCTCCTACGGAAGGATCTACTCAGAAAATCCTATACATATATATATATATATATATATATATATATATGTGTGTGTGTGTGTGTGTGTGTGTGTGTGTGTGTGTGTGTGTGTGTGTGTGTGTGCAATATATATAATATAAATACAATGTACAGTATATATTGTTATGCTAAAGGCAGGTTCGAACACATGCTTTGAGTTTGGTGGTCGATGCCTCAATTGGAAGTGTTATCGCTACCTAATTGTCCATCCTTTGAGATTACCGTTGCTTAGTCTAGACAAGCTGTTGGCGTTCATGACACTCCCCCTGGGGTTTTTTTTTTTTTTTTACCTTACACTGTTGTCATGGCATCAGAACATCACAGCCAAGTGATAAGTGCCAACAAGAGACCTTCAAATAATCCCTATGATTAAACTATATACTGCACATAAAAAGTACGTACTTCACATTTTGGTATGTAAGCAAAACTTATCAATTCAGAAGTGAACAAATTGGTCACACTTTGCTCAATGTGGACAGCCATGGAAAACGTTATAGGAATATCCATTAAAAGTGGTCTGTATTGTTTTCCATGGCTGTATGTGCACCTGTAAAATATAATTTAGTTATTATTCGATTCGAATTAAAACTATGACTTCACAAAGTCAGCATTGTTTAGACAAGCTTTCTAAACTCATGAGGTCACCCATACCTATGAATCATAAGAGGAAATATAATATTTTTAATGTGAATTACTCTTATGGGAGGCAATACAAAGGCATGAATAGTGCAATATTTTGCTTACTCTGCAAGAAAGTACACTGACCCGAAGTTCCAGTCTTTGTAATTTGTAGTTCTGAGCTGTAAACGCTTTGAAGCTGTGAAGAGTAAAGAGGTTAATTAAATCAAGATTTAAGTATTCAATGCTTGGTATGTACACTGCGTTATCAACATAGCATGTGAGCAACAGATCTTGAGACAACAGAGTTGAAACACGTACAGTAATACGATATCCGGAAATGGAAATAACCTCACGTATGCTAACACAACAAGTCATATTAATTTTCATACAAAAGAAAATCATCCAACCTCTAATATTTAAAACTTTCTCTGAAGCTCAATGTTATATTTATTAGAACAAAAACGTATTTAAGTGAAATGTCAGTGGTTGTACAGGGCTGTGTGGTGGTCTCCTGACACGTTTTTGCTGTCAGTGTTGATGTTTGGGAAGCTACACTGAAGCAGTTTTCAGGGATGAAACCAGAACAGTACACTTGTTCCAGTGCCAGTACCTGATATGAGTTCATTCAGCGATAGAGTTACATCAGCCGAGTCTGTAAGGCCTGTTCCTTGGGGAACAGCACAGGTGTGTGTTTCTGTGTGTGTGTGTGTGTGTGTGTGTGTGTGTGTGTGTGTTGGGGGTGGGTGGGGGTGGTGGATTTGTTGACATAAGGGGGGCTTTTTTCATCCCCAAGGGACAAGAAGAGGAAATATCACAAGTGTTCATGCAGCCACACCTCAAAATCCAACTGTGCGTTCTTCATAAACATATACTTCTCCTTTTTTCCATCCACAGTGCACATCAGCAAACTGTCCAAGACTTCGTGAGTTTATATCTTGCTTTCCGTCTTGAGCCGCACCTACTCCATACTCTCCCTGGTCTTGTGATGTCACTCCCTCAGCTTGATTAATGCTACCCTCCATGCCTAAGCATCAGTTTTTTTCTTCTTCCCCAAACACACACACACTCAGCAGCCAATGACAAGAGAACAAGTTGCAGCCTCAAACAAGACGACCATACACAAGGCAGCACGCACCTTCATCTAATGACAACATCACAACTGCTTTGCTAAACAAATCAGATGTGACAAACTTGGTCTAATGGGAGGTAAAAGGAAACAGCAGAGTCAAATTCACCCCCCCACACACACACACACCCACACACATATTACCACCACCCCTACCTGATGTACTGTTTGTGCACAACACAACAGAGGACAGTTATAAATTATATGCCTGAATCTGTGTACCACATCTAGAAGTCTTGGTACGAGACTGTGGCCAAACTAAGTTGCCATTCACGCTTTTCATCACTTAAGCAGAACCGAAAGCTTCTAAAAGTGTCCATGTCACACTTCCTTTTCAAAAAAAAAAAAAAAAAGAAATGGAAAGGAACCACATTGTGTTGTTTTCTAGCCATGCATTGAAATCACACAGAATTCTAAGTTATTTACAAAATAATTGTGTGTGTATGTATGTGTGAGAGAGACAGAGAGAGAGAGACAGTGTTGTGCGTGTGTGTGTGTGTGTGTGTGTGTGTGTGTGTGTGTGTGTGTGTGTGTGTGTGTATGTGTGTTAATAAAAAATGTTTACTAATGGTTTAATTAATGAATTTCTTTCCTTTCCGCTTTTTCCTGTTCTCGGGAGTCGCCATAGCAAATCATCTGATTCGCACATTTGATTTGGCAGAGGTTTTTACGTCGGATGCCCTTCCTGTCCCAACCCTTTTTAGCAAGGGACAGAAACATGCTGATGACTTTGTAGCTACTCTTTACGAAAGTCAGCAATGGTTCTTTTACATGCCTCTCACCATAGACAGTGAGAGACATGGCCCGCCTTTGATAACCCAGTTAGCTGCACTGGGGGATAGTGACAATCTTGTGGAGAGGGACTCGAACCCCCAACCTTTGGATCAGCATCGGATCCACACGGAGCACACAAGAACGAACAGCCACTTGAGGACGGCCTCACCTCCCGCCTTAAGCATTTCCACATGGATACCACAAACTCCCGCAGATTTGCCATCCACCAAGCGCTACACCACCCTCCGAGTTTCCTCAAGAGTTGACGGGTCGCAGCCTGGGGGAGGGTCGGCAACAAGAGTTTCAGCATCCTCAACGGCCAGGCTCCAGGCGGGAGGGTCAGCACGATACAACTCCTCAAAGTACTCAGCCCAACGAGCCCTCACTTCCGATTCTTCAGTAAGGACACCACCGTCTTAGCTTTCACCGTCTGACATCGCGATGTGGACTGAGAGGAACGGAGGCTCCGCAATGCCCTGTAAGCCAGGCGAGAGTCACTCGAATTCAAGTGGCCCTCAACAGTCTCACAGAGATTGCGGACCACAGCCTCCCGATCTCTTCGCACCGCCTTGACGGCTTCGCGCTTCAGGTCCCTGGCCAGACCAACTCTGCCGTTGAGTCGAGCCTGTCTCGCTCTCTCGATGACGTCGATGGTCTCAGAGGAGATGGCTATTCCCGGTCGTCTGGGCAACCCCGATATGCAGCCACGGGACACCTCCAGGATGCAGTCTCTGAAACCAGTCCAGAGAACCTCCGTGCCTGTACCAGCGTCCAGATCCTCCAGGGATTCCCCAAGCCTACTGGCAAACTCCGAAGCCACATCAGGGTCCCTGAGTCGGCTTACGTCAAATCGCAAAGCGGATCTTCAGAGTCACCACCAGAAGCCCGTGGTCTCCCGAGAATAGCTGGGCACTTCTGAAGACACGGCAGTTCTGAACCAGCCGCCAGCGACTACCTACGAGAACATGGTCGATCTCCTTCCTAGTGACAACTTTTTGGCCATCAATATGTCTGGAGCAAAGCCAACACTTCTCATCAACCCAAAATCACCATCCCCACAGTAAAGCAAGGTGGTGGAAGTATCATGCTGTGGGCATGTTTTTCATCAGCAGGGACTAGTAAACTACTCAGCATTGAGGGATTAAGGGATGGTACTAAATACAGGGGAATTCTTAAAGAAGGCCTTTATGCCAGACACGATCAAAGGCCCTTCTTATGTCCAGGCAGATTAACCTACCTTCTTGCTGCTTGTCTAATGCATTCTGCAGGTTCTGTGCAACATATGTCAGTGCATCTACAGTTGAATAGCCAGCTCTGAAGCCGAATTGATTGTCTGATATTAGCCAGTGCTTGCATATGTATTTCCACAGGGCTCTGTTTTTGAGACTCTCCATCACTTTACAAATAATGTTCAGGACAGAAACAGGCCTATAGTTGTTCGTGTCATGTTTATCCTTTTTTTTGTAGCATGGTATGACATATGCAATT
>CM045739.1:39237500-39260000 GCA_024760905.1 Plotosus lineatus
GAATCATAGCAGAGGGCAATCGAGCTTCACACACCTTAGCAGAGCATAACAGACTTTGATGGTCCACCATAGAGGGTCTTGATGAACATGGAGACATGACTCGTTCAGGTTTCATCTCTTGGATGCTCCCTGCCCCCTTTTTATACTCCAGTCATGCTCCAAGTGTAGTCATAAATCATGGAACTGCAAAAAATGTTTTGACTGCATAAACACAGATTTATATTCTAAGATACAAAAATAGTGAAATTAAAAATACAAACCAATATATTTCATGGATTTAAAGTAATTTGCAATTATTATGTTTGAACTATCCTTTAAAAATACAACTGACATGCAAATACTAAGGCAAACATGATCTCTGACATTCATGTGTACTGAAAGGTTAAATCAGTTGTCCAACTGACATCCACCACTCAAACAAGACGGAGTTTAAAGTGACCTTGATGGAAGTTATCAGAATCAACAATGGTTTATCATACTATAGATTTAAAAAATGCTGAAGTAGATTTAGTTCCAACATTTGAAATGAGTCTGGTTATTTTTCATTCATTTTCTGAACCGCTTAATCCAAATTAGGATCACGGAGAGGCTGGCGCCCATTTCAGCCGACTCCAGTTGAGGGCGGTTCACACCTCAGACAGCTCATCAGGCCATTGCAAGGCCTGGTTATTTTTATACACTCACAATGAACTTTTAACTCCACGGGTTTAAACTTGCTCTAGCTAATATTTGATAGTTTTTTTTTTTTTTAAGTTGACCTCAAACACAACTCAAAACTGCAAAGATATTTGGAGAGGAGAGTAGTCAGGTTGTTTATTTTGAAATAACCTGCGCAGTCATCCGATGTAAAAACCAATCGATTCGCTCTGGGAGAGTTGAAGCTGAAACACAGAGAGGTGTGTATGGCATTACAAAAATGTGGGAAATCCATAAAAAGAGAACATTTCTAATGCAATTAACTTTCATAATACTTTTATGCAAAACATGTTCCGACTATAAATTTTTCTTTCATAGTCGACATTGCTTTCAAATGGGAAATGGAAAGTGGTACAGCCGTGGCAGTGCGGGAAGTGAACAGCACCTTCCTTCCCTCTATCTTCATGGCTAGTGACATTGAGCGAGGCACCTAATACGCCCTAGGAGTTATCAATCAAATGAATACTTGAAAAATATAGTATAAGGTACTATCATACACAATGTACTGGAATAAAAGTTAAATTGATGCAGTTCACTTCAACAGGTTTTATACTCATTCATTCATTTTCTGAACCGCTTAATCCTAATTAGGGTCATGGGGAGGCTAGTGCCCATTTCAGTCGACTCTGGGCAAGGGCAGAGTACACCCTGGACAGCTTGCCAGGCCATCACAGGGCAGAAGCATGCTCACACTCATGGCTATTGATGAACATCAGCAATGTTTCCTTTACATTCCTCTCACCATAGACCAGTGGTTCTTAACCTTGTTGGCGGTACTGAACCCCACCAATTTCATATGCTTATTCACTCAACCCTTCTTCATTGAAAAATAAAATATGATTTTTTTTCCCCCAAGACATAGATTTTTACTGATGCACCAAACTGAACTGTGCATTACCATCACTGTGTTCAAAGAACAAAACCAATACAATGCATAAACTCCGCCCATCAGAACTACTTACATTTTTATGTGAGGTGTGCATCCAAGTGCGTGCACACGCATCTGTGTGTGTGTGTGTGTGTGTGTGTGTGTGTGTGTGTGTGCACACGCGCGTCTGTATTTGTTCAGTTCAGTTCATTTTCTGTAACCGCTTCATCCTAATTACGGTCGCGGGGAGGCTGGTGCCCATCCCAGCCAACTCAGGGCGAGGGCAGAGTACACCCTGGACAGCTCACCAGGCCATCGCAGGGCGGAAACACGCTGACGGCTTTGCAGCCTACTCTTGTCGAAAGTCAGCAATGGTTCTTTTACTTGCCTCACACCATAGACAGTGAGAGATATGGCCGGCCTATGTCGATGGTACGACCTACGTCTATGTGTATACAATATCAATAAATACATATTCAATGCTATAAATGCTTATAATAACAACTAAACATTCAAAAATAATGCATAAGATGGAAACCAAATATAAATACACACAAATACAGATAGACGTATGTATATGTCAGTCAGCGGGGGGTTGATCCAACTTCGCAAATCATGCAGATAGGAAGCTGACTAGGATCACATTCTGTTATTTGAATCCATGTTGTACATATTCGTCTGACCACTTTCTTTTTTTGCTCAACAAAGTAAGGATTAAAACGTTCATAAAGAAATCACACGACATTCACAAGTCGACTACTGAGCACACCAAATTTCCTTCAGCACAGATTGGTCAAGCAATGTAGTGTGATCACCTGCAGCCAGTGATGGCCAAGCAGGGCGTGTCATCATCAGTATGAGTCGGGTGTGTGTCTTGACCTCTGCCGAACCCCTGAGACTGACTCACCGAACCCCTAGGGTTTGATCGAACCCAGGTTTCACTGCCATAGACAGTGAGAGACATGGCTGGCCTTTGATAACCCCTGGGGGGAAGGGGGGGGGGGAGGCATTGACAGCCGGTTGAGTGGGTCTTGAACCCTGAACCTTGGGATCAGTGATCCAGCACCTTTACCACCAGGCCACCACTGCCTCAGGTTTTATATGTAAAAATAAAACACACAGAATGTTCCAAGTATTTATGTAGAAACCGTTATCTGTAGGGCACACAGAGCATGGCCTTTGTACTCTGGTCTTTTGTTTTTCACACAGTTTTATGTTTAGTTGTGAATATTTCTATCTCACTAAAATGTAGGGAAGTTTCTGTTGTGAGGAATGAACAAATAAAATCAGGAATTAATTATCGCTTGCACAAAGAAAAGAAGCAAAATCAAAGGTTATGTTAGTTCAATGTCTCATACATGGTTTAATAAAACAAATAAGAAAAATACAGAGGAATGAATGCAAATAAATGAGAAAGAGACATAATGTACTGTAGCTTCTGGATAAATTACTGGAGAAATTACTTCTAAACGTTAATTCAACACACGATTTTGCATAAAGTTTCAGTGTGAACCATCGGGCTCGAATTTGAATCCTTTGATTCTACCATCAGAAATGTCTTTGATGTTTTCAACATGAACTAGAAATTGAGATGAGATTTGCTTTCGGCTTTTTCCCGTTATCAGGAGTCGCCACAGCAAATGATTCGCATATTTGGTGTGGCATAGGTTTTTACATCGGATGCCCTTCCTGACACAACCCTTTAGCAATGGACAGAAACACGCTGACGGCTTTGCAGCTACTCTTTACGAAAGTCAGCAATGGTTCTTTTACATGAACCTCTCACCATAGACAATGAGAGACCTGGCCCGCCTTTGATAACCCAGTTAGCTGCACTGGGGGGGGGGGGTAGTGACAACCTTGTGGAGAGTGGGACTTGAACCCCCAACCTTAGGATCAGCGATCCAATGTCCTATACCACTAGACCACCACTGCCCCCTAACATGAACTACAAATGAATGTTGAAAAAAATCTAAGAAGAATGTTGGTTTCAGTAAGTTAAAATGCTAATGCTAAACCAGTAGTGTCGTTCATCGCTGGACTCACGGCGCCCCCTGGCAGGAGGATGGGTCACGCCAGTGCCATCATTGCAGGAGGAAAGGGCGGGGCTAAATAGAAGATTGCCGCTCTGCAGTCAGCCGGGGTGGTGGTAAGCATGTCCCCCGCCCCAACTGGGAAGTACCATCTTCAATGAATTCGAGAAGAGGAAGATGCTGTAATCTGGACGAGCGTCAGTACACAACACACCATTGTTCGATTTCCATAATACAGCATGATACACAGTGCAGCCAACTGGGTTATCAAAGGTCGGCCATGTCTCTCACTGTCTATGGTGAGAGGTGTAAAAGAACCATTGCTGACTTTCGTAAAGAGTAGCTGCATAGCTGTCAGAGTGTTTCTGTCCCTTTTTAAAAGTGTTGTGTCAGGAAGGGCTTCTGGGCTTCCAAATCAGATGATTCACTGTGGCAACCCCTCAAAAAGCCGAAAGGACAAAAAGACCCAATACGGTGTGGTGATGTAGCTTACAGCAGACGATGGTTGCTGAATTGCTGTATGTCCAAGTGATGTTCCAGAAACAATGTGGGCTTTATAGATAATTCATTCACTCATTCATTCATCTCAGCCAACTCTGGGTGAGGGCAGAGTACACCCTGGACAGCTCGTCAGGCCATCGAAGGGTGCGTTATAGATAATTGGAGTACTTTTGAGGGTAAATCTGGTCTCATAGGGCGAGACAGTATCCATCCCACTCGGGAAGGTGCTCCTCTCATTTCTTGCAGCATAGCCTCTAGTCTAAGAACAGGAATAGTCAGTCAGTGACTATTCAGAGCCATGGCCAGAGAGCAGACAAACAGGCTAATCCAAGCGTCTGCTAGCTGAACACTGTCACGCAAGGTCAAGTTCAATGCTGTGGAAACTGTGCCTATTTCCAAAACTACTCAAAAATGTAATTTTAATAATCTTATTAACATAAATTTATATCATACTGATCTACAGCATGCACTTTTGATCTTAATATAGGGTTGCTAAAGGTTAGATATCTTACATCTAATGTGCACATTGTCAATGAAATTACTGATCAGGAATTTAGTGTAATGTGTTTAACAGAAACATGAATTAAACCCAATCATTACGTAGCATTAAATTAATCAAGTGCTCTCAGATATATTTATACACGAACCTCATCATACTGTCAGAAGAGGAGGCATCGCAATTATTTTTACTGACAATCTCGGCCTTATACGAAAATCTAGACATCAATTGAACGCATTTGAAATTCTATATGCTAACATTACACATGTTCTTTGAAAAAATATGCCCACACAGCTGATTCCTTTAATTTACAGAACCCCTGGGCCATATTCCAAATTCCTATATGATTTGCAGACTTTATTTCAGACCTGGTAATTTCTTTAGAGAAAGCTTTAATGATTGGTGACTTTAATATTTATTTTGATGACATAAAAACAGCATTCATATTTGTCTTGGATTCAGTAGGGGTCAATCAAAATTGAATAGGACCCACTTGTAAACCTGGCCACACTTGATTTAATCCTTTTTTAGCAAACTTTTTTAATGTAATATTGTTCAAAATTAACTAGAACTAAGACCATAAATAAAACATGTAGATCATCAATTTATAGCAATGATGACTTTATGAACTTTTTAATATTAAAAATATTAGAAAAATTGATTCCCTAAACTTAAAGACAGATGTGTCAGTCATAAAAAAGTAGACAATAATATATCTCATATCTCATAGAGGATCTCGACCCATATTGGCTGTCCAACTATAGATCAATATCAAACCTCCTTTTTACCTCTAAGAGCTTATAAAAATCGAAGTTTAGCAGTTATGTTCATGTCTTTGTAGGAATAACATTCATGAAATGTACCAATCAGGATTTAGGCCTCATCATAGCATACAGACAGCACTAGTTGAGGAGGTAAATGACCTACTGGTGGCCTCCAACCACAGCTGTCCCCTTGATAACATATGATAATATGTTGTTGAAATTAAGGGAATTAAGCCCTCTCCTGGTTTAAATCTTATTTAACTGACCGTTATCAGTTTGTTGAAGTAAATAGTGATTTCTCTGTACGTTCTATTGTTTGGTGTTCCTCAAGGTCCTGTCCTATACCCACTGGTTTTCTCTGCATACTCCCTTTGAGTAATATCATTCATGATCACGGTATTAGATTTCATTGTTATGCTGATGGCACAAAGTTATATATTTCAGCTAAGCTAGATGAGACACCTTAGCTTAATAAAGTTGAGAAATATGTAAAGGACATTAGACACTGGATGCTTACTTCCTCCTATTATACTCTGATAAGACAGCAGTGCTTGTACTCGGATCTCAGGCAGCTAGAAATAAGGTTTCTGTTTATGTAATAAGTTTGGATTTTGTTTCAGTCTCATCGTGTGTAGCAATAAAGGACCATTATTGATGCTGTTTTTCCTTTTGAAGCTCATGTAGATAAAATATTTGTGTAGCCTTCTTTCTTCTCAGAAATGTTGCTAAAATAAGAAATATGTCAGTGCATGATGCAGAAAAACCTGTTCATGCTATTGTTACCTTGAGATTAATTATTGTAATGCGTTACTGTTTGGATGTTCTAAAAGGAGTGTAAAGAAGCTCCAGTTGGTTCAGAATGCAGCAGTGAGAGTCATTACTTGAACCAGAAGATGTGAGCATATTACCCTGATCTTAAGATCTAAAGGTGCAGGATGCTTAGTGATACCTCGAATAATGAAGACTACTGCAGAGGCAGTTTTCTCTTACAAAACCCCCATTATGAAATAATCTTCCAGCTAATGTTCGGGACTCAGACACAGTCTCTGTTTATAAGACGAGGCAGAAAACTTACAGGTTTAGAGGAGCATTTTGTTAATAAGCTTTTATTAGGTAAAAGGAGCAGATGGCAGTGGTGACCTGGTGGTAAAAAGTGCTGGATCGCTGATCCTAAGGTTGGGGGTTCGAGTCCCACTCTCCACAAGGTTGTCACTGTCCCCCCACCCCCCACCCCCCAGTGCAGCTAACTGGGTTATCAAAGGCGGGCCACGTCTCTCACTGTCTATGGTGAGAGGTTCATGTAAAAGAACCATTGCTGACTTTTGTCAAGAGTAGGCTGCAAAGCCGTCAGCGTGTTTCTGCCCCTTGCTAAGGGTTGTGTTAGGAAGGGCATCTGACGTAAAAACCTATGCCAAATCGAACATGCAAATCATTAATATGACTTCCATGAAGATGTAAGCAAATTATTTGCTGTGGCGACCCCTGAAAAAAAAAAGGGAACAGCCAAAAGGAAAAGAAAAAAGATTAGGTAAAGGAGCAGATGGGGGTCTCAGGCACAGAGAGGCACATGTTCACCCAGGTCTGTTTGACAGTGAGCCGGCTGATTACCCAGCATCACAGGGTGTCCTCATGTCTGAAAATCATTCTGGTTCTCTCTTTTAGTTATCCTGCCATAGCCAGTCATACCAGACTGCTTACACTCAGCAAGTAAACCTAACTCTCGCTCACTCACCCACCCTCAGAGTCTGGCGGGAGTTCAAATCTCTCCCTCACGGTGAAGGTCTATATGGACCCAGATGTGCACTCACAGACGGTAAAGATGACCTTTCACTGCTAGTGATATAAAACTTTCCCACAATTAATTAGGACTTAAAGTTGTGGTATAACCAATTCATCAAGAGCTCCAAGTTTAAGAACCCCTATGATTGTGCATCAGGGTCTGTTAACTGCCAATATTACTTCTATACCGGATCGGTCGAGGCCCGGGTTAACAATGACCACCATCAGTGCTGTTAACCAACAGGGTGCTGGTGGAAACTGGACTACTGTTGGTCGAAGGAGAGGCAGGAGGCGTGTCCATAGGCAGAGAGAGAAGAGGGAAGGCATGAATCTAGGACTGAGAGTAGAGACTTTGAATGTTGCAACTATGACAGGAAAAGCTAGAGAGCTGGCCGACATGATGCAGAGGAGGAAGATGGACATACTGTGTGTTCAGGAGACCAGGTGGAAAGGTAGCAAGGCTAGAAGCTTAGGAGCAGGGTTTAAGCTGTTTTATCATGTTGTGGATGGGAAGAGAAATGGAGTAGGAGTCATCTTGAAGGACGAGTTGGTCAGGAATGTTCTAGAGGTGAAGAGTGTCAGACAGAGTGATGAGTCTAAAGTTAGAAACTGAAGGCGTTCAATGTTGTTAGTGCTTATGCCCACAGGCAGGATGTGAGCTAGAAGAGGAGAGATTCTAGAGTGAGTTAGATGAAGTGATGCAGCGTACCCCTAGAGGTGAAAGAGTGGTGCAAACTTCAATGGACATGTTGGTGCAGGCAACAGAGGGGACGAGGAAGTGATGGGCAGGTTTGGTATCCAGGACAGGAACACAGAAGGACAGATGTTGATAGATTTTGCAAAAAGAATAGAAATGGCTGTGGTGAATACGTTTTCCCAGAACAGACAGGAGCATATACAGGAGCATATACAGGACTTATAAAAGCGGAGGTAGGAGCACACAGGTAGACTACATCTTGTGTTGGCAATGTAATTTGAAGGAAGTCAGACTGCAAAGTATTAGTGTGTGTTTTTCCAGACAGCATAGGATGGTGGTGTGCAGGATGACGCTGATGATGAAGGTGAAGAAGGCAAAGGCAGAGCAGAAGACAAAGTGGTGGAAGCTGAAAAAGGAAGAGTGTCGTGTTGTCTTCAAGGAGGAGATGAAACAAGCTCTGAGTGGTCAGGAAGTGCTTCCAGATTACTGGACAACTACAGCTAATGTGATCAGGGAGACAAGTAGGAGAGTACTTGGTGTGTCCTCTGGAAGGAAAGTAGACAAGGAGACTTGGTGGTGGAATGAAGAAGTGCAGGAGTGTGTACAAAGGAAGAGGTTAGCTAAGAAGAAGTGGAACATTGAGGGGACCGAAGAGAGTAAACAGGAGTACAGGGAGATGCAGCGTAAGGGGAAGGTAGCGGTTTCAAAAGCCAAACAAAGGGTGTAAGATGACTTGTATGCTAGGTTGGATGGTAAGGAGGGAGTACATGATTTATACAGGTTGGCACAGCAGAGAAATATAGATGGGAAGAATGTGCAGCAAGTTAGAGTGATTAAGGACATAGAGGGAAATGTACTGACTGATGACAGAAGTGTGCAGGGAAGATGGAAAGAGTACTGTACTTTGAAGAGCTGATGAATGAGGAAAATGAGAGAGAGGAAAAAAGAGAAGAGGTGACAGTTGAGGACCAGGAATTGGCAAAGATTAGTAAGGGTGAAGTGAGAAGGGCATTGAAGAGGATGAAGATTGGAAAGGCAGTTGATCCTGACGACATACTTGTGGTATGGACATGTCTTGGAGAGGTAGCAGTAGACTTTCTGACAAGAACATTCAACAAGGTCTAGAGCAATGGTCGGGAACCGATGGCTTGTGAGCGCGATGTGGCTCTTTTGATGACTGTATCTGGCTCTCAGATAAATCAGGTGGCCTTTCTTAACAGAATAACAAATACATAATTTCACTGTCATTTAAATAAAAATACAAAAAATAGGCATCAAATAAAACAAAAACAGATGAATAAATCTCACGCATTTAAATCTATACATCTATTTTCAATGCCACGTCACTGTGGCATGCAGTGGAGAGCCAATCCTTTCTGTATGCCGGTGGGTCTGGTACTTTGAAACTCTAATTTTATTAGATTATAACAACAGCCACAGCCTGCGCGTGTTGTTTTTGAGTCTTCTTCTTCTTCTTTTCCTTTCGGCTGTTCCCTTCAGAGGTCGCCACAGCAAATGATCTGCCTCCATCTCTCCCTATCCTCTGCATCTTCTACTCTTACTCCAACGACCTTCATGTCCGCCTTCACCGCATCCATAAATCTTCTCTTTGGTCTTCCTCTGGGCCTTTTGCCTGGTAGTTCCAACCTCAGCATCCTACGACCAATATACTCACTATCCCTCCTCTGTACATGTCCAAACCATCTCAATCTAGCCTCTCTGACTTTGTCTCCAAAACATCTAACATGTGCTGTCCCTCTGATGTACTCATTTCTGATCCTATCCATCCTCGTTACTCCCAAAGAGAACCTCAACATTTTCATCTCTGCTACCTCCAACTCTGACTCCTGTCTTTTCCCCAGGGCCACTGTCTCTAAACCATACAACATTGCTGGCCTCATCACCGTCTTGTACACTTTTCCCTTCATTCTTGCCGATACTCTCCTATCACACATCACACCGGACACTTTTCTCCATCCATTCCAACCTGCCTGCACGCGCTTCTTCACCTCTTTTCCACACTCTCCATTGCTCTGGATTGTTGAGCCTAAGTACTTAAAATCCTCCACCTTCTTTATCTCTGCCCCCTGTAACCTCAAAGTTCCTCTCGGGTCCTTGTCGCTCACACACATGTATTCTGTCTTACTAAGACTAACCTTCATTCCTCTTATTTCCAGGGCATACCTCCACCTCTCTAGATTTTCCTCCACTTGGTCTCTGCTCTCACTACAGATCACGATGTCATCTGCAAACATCATAGTCCATGGAGATTCTTGTCTAACCTCATCTGTTAGCCTGTCCATCACCATAGCAACAAGAAGGGGCTGAGAGCTGACCCTTGATACAGTCCCACCTCCACCTTGAACTCTTCTGTCACACTGACAGCACACCTCACCACTGTCTTACATCTCTCATACATGTCCTGCACCACTCTAACATACTTCTCTGCCACTCCAGACTTCCTCATACAATACCACAGTTCTTCTCTCGGCACCCTGTCATATGCTTTCTCCAGATCCACAAAGGCACAATGCAGCTCCTTCTGAACTTCTCTGTACTTCTCTATTAACACCCTCAAAGCAAACACTGCATCTGTGGTGCTCTTCCTTGGCATGAAACCAAACTGTTGTTCACAAATGCTGACCTCTGCCCTTAGTCTTGCTTCCACTATTCTTTCCCATAGCTTCATTGTATGGCTCATCAACTTTATCCCTCTGTAGTTGCCACAACTCTGTACATCTCCCTTGTTCTTAAAAATGGGCACAAGCACACGTCTCCTCCATTCCTCTGGCATCTGCTCACTTTCCAAGACCTTGTTGAATATTCTTGTCAGAAAATCTACTGCTACCTCCCCTAGACACTTCCATACCTCAACTGGTATGTCATCAGGGCCAACTGCCTTTCCACTCTTCATCCTCTTCAATGCCCTCCTCACTTCTCCTTTACTAATCTTTGCTACTTCCTGCTCCTCACCGGTCACCCCTTCTACTCTTTTTTCTCTCTCATTTTCCTCATTCATCAGCTCTTCAAAGTACTCTTTCCATCTTCCCAGCACACTTCTGTCATCAGTCAATACATTTCCCTCTCTGTCCTTTATCACTCTAACTTGCTGCACATCTCTATTTCTCTGCTGTGCTAACCTGTATAGATCATGTACTCCCTCCTTACTGTTCAACCTATCATACAAGTCATCATACGCCCTCTGTTTGGCCTTTGACACTGCTACCTTCGCCTTACGCTGTGTCTCCCTGTACTCCTGTTTACTCTCTTCGGTCCTCTCAATGTCCCACTTCTTCTTGGCTAACCTCTTCTTTTGTACACACTCCTGCACTTCCTCATTCCACCACCAAGTTTCCTTATCTACTTTCCTTCCAGAGGACACACCAAGTACTCTCCTAAACAGTTTTAACCCTGCTCCTAAGCTTCTAGCCTTGCTACCTTTCCACCTTGTCTCCTGAACACACAGTATGTCCACCTTCCTCCTCTGCATCATGTCAGCCAGCTCCCTATCTTTTCCTTGCATAGTTCCAACATTCAAAGTCCCTACTCTCAGTCCTAGGCTCACGCATTTCCTCTTCTCTCTCTGCCTACGGACACGCCTCCCGCCTCTCCTTCTTCGACGTCTTCAACCAACAGTAGTCCAATTTCCATCAGCACCCTGTTGGTTGACAGCAGTGATGGTGGTCGTTGTTAACCTGGGCCTCGACCGAGCCGGTATGAATTCGGTATTGATCATTTGCATTTTTAAATGTGGCTGAAGTTTTACGCCGGATGCCCTTCCTGTCGCAACCCTCTGCATTTATCCGGGCTTGGGACCGGCGTAAAGGGGGAGAGACACTGGTTAGTGCCCCCACCCCCCACCCCCCCACGCCTCATGGCTGCATTTTCGTGTTGTTTCTGAGTAAAAAGGTAAATTTCCCTCGTTTTTGGTCACTTCATTTGCACGAAGCCAAGCACAGCTGGCAAGAAAACATAAATGGACAGACATGAAATACTTCAACCCGCAGAGCATCTGACTGCCAAAACTTGGGACGTGCTTCCTGTCACATACCAAACACTGCAGCATGTGAGTCTTGTCGTATTGACCATGTTTGGCTTGAACATATGCATGCGAGCAGTCCTTATCACCTTAGGCATGAAGCTGAACCTCATCACGTATCAACCAGACTACAAAGCCATCAGCAAAACCATGCAGCACCAGAAGTCACATTAATAGTAAGAAGTCCTTTTCTTATTAATAAATAACTTCATTATGACAATGCCATTCAAAATAAATTGAGTCGTATACTCTAAAATTGTTGGTCTTCTTTTTTAATTTAGTTGTGTTCAATATTAATACATATACATATTGATATTCAAAACAGACCCCTAAGACATGAGAAAACAACAGAGGAATCAGTCTCCCTTGCCCGGACGCGGGTCACCGGGGTTCCCTCCTGGAGCCAGGCCCAGGGGAGGGGCTCGAAGGCGAGCGCCTGGTGGTCGGGCTTATGCCCATGGAGCCTGGCCGGGCCCAGCCCGAAAAGGAGACATGGGTCCGCCCTCCCATGGACCCACCACCCGTGGGAGGAGTTTTAGGGGTCGGGTGCAGTGTGAGTTGGGTGGCAGCCGAAGGCATGGGTTCTGTCGGACTGATCCTCGGCTGCTTACTCTGACCTTCGGGACATGGAATGTCACCTCTCTGGCGGGAAAGGAGCCTGATTTGGTGCGTGAGGTGGAGAGATACCGACTAGATATAGTCGGGCTCACCTCAACGCATAGCTTGGGCTCTGGAACCATCCATCTCGAAAGAGGCTGGACCTTCTTCTATTCTGGAGTTGCTCATGGGGAGGCGGCGAGCCGGTGTGGGTATTCTTGTTGCCCCCGCCTCGGTGCCCAAATGTTGGGGTTCTCCCGGTTGACGAAAGGGTAGCTTCCCTCCGTCTTCGGGTGGGGGACGGGTCCTGACTGTTATTTGTGCTTATGCACCAAATGACAGTTCAGAGTACCCACCCTTTTGGAGTCTTTGGGGGTGTTGGAGAACGCTCCCTCGGGAGACTCGCCGTTGTCTTGGGAGACTTCAACGCCCATGTGGGCAACGATAGTGTGACCTGGAAGGGTGTGATCGGTAGGCACGGCCTCTCCAATCTGAATCCGGATGGTGTGTCGTTGTTGGTCTTCTGTGCACGCCATAGTTTGTCTTTCACGAACACCATGTTCGAACATAAGGGTGTCCATAAGTGCACTTGGCACCAGGACACCCTAGGTCGCAGTTCGATGATTGACTTTGTAGTCGTGTCATCGGACTTGCGACCATATGTTCTGGACACTCGGGTGAAGAGAGGAGCTGAGCTGTCTACCGATCACTACCTGGTGGTGAGTTGGCTTCGGTGGTGTGGGGGGTTGCCTTCCAGACCTGGCACGCCCAAGCGTGTAATCAGGGTCTGCTGGGAACGCTTGGCGGAGCCCCTGTCTGAGAGGCCTTTAACTCCCACCTCCGGCAGAGCTACAACCACGTTCCGGAGGAGGCGGGGGACATGGAATCCGAATGGGCCATGTTTCGTGCCTCCATTGCTGAGGCGGCAGCCCATAGCTGTGGCCGTAAGGTCGTCGGTGCTTGTCGTGGCGGTAATCCCCGAACCCGGTGGAGGACACCTGCGGTGAAGGGGGCCGTCCAGCTGAAGAAGGAGGCCTATCGGGTTTTATTAGCCTGTGGGACTCCTGAGGCAGCAAACGGGTACCGGCAGGCCAAACGTGCTGCAGCCGAGGCTGTCGCAGATGCAAAATCTCGGGCATGGGAGGAGTTCGGTGAGGGCCTGGAGAGTGATTATCGGTTGGCCTCAAAAAGGTTCTGGGCCACCATCCAACGCCTCAGGAGGGGGAAGCAGTTCTTCACAAACACTGTTTACGGTGGAGGTGGGGAGCTGCTTACCTTGACTGGGGATGTTGTTGAGAGGTGGAGGGAATACTTTGAGGACCTCCTCAATCCCACCAACACGCCCTCCGTGGAAGAGGAAGACCCTGGGGTTCGGGTGAGGGTCCGCCCATCACTGGAGTGGAGGTCACTGAGGTTGTCAAAAGCTCCTCGGTGGTCGAGCTCGGGGTTGGACGAGATCCGCCCGGAATACCTCAGGACTCTGGATGTTGTAGGACTGTCTTGGTTGACACGCCTCTGCAACATCGCGTGGTCATCGGGGCTGTACCTCTGGATTGGCAAACTGGGGTGGTGGTCCCAATTTTTAAGAAGGGGACCGGAGGGTGTGTTCCAATTATCGGGAATTACACTCCTCAGCCTACCTGGTAAAGTCTATGCAGGGGTACTAGAGAGGAGGATCCGACCGATAGACGAACCTCGGATTCAGGAGGAACAATGTGGGTTTCGACCTGGCCGCAGCACTCTTGACCAACTCTATACGCCCACAGGATTCTGGAGGGGGCATGGGAGTTTGCCCAATCTGTCCACATGTGCTTTGTGGATTTGGAGAAGGCTTTCGACCGTGTCCCTCGAAAGATCTTGTGGGGCGTGCTCGAGAGTACGGCGTTCGGATCCGCTGCTACGAGCTATTCGGTCGCTGTATCACCGAGCCAGAGTTTGGTCCGTATTGCTAACAGCAGCTCGGATTCGTTTCCGTGGGAGTTGAGTCCGCCAAGGCTGTCCTTTGTCACCGATTCTGTTCATAATTTTTATGGACAGAATTTCTAGGCGCAGTCGAGGCGATGAGGGGTTCTGGTTCGGTGGCCATCGGATATCATCTCTGCTTTTTGCGGATGATGTTGTCCTTTTGGCTTCATCAAGTCGGGCCCTCCAGCTCTCATTGGAGCGATTCGCAGCTGAGTGCGAAGCAGCCGGGATGAAGATCAGTACCTCCAAGTCCGAGGCCATGGTTCTCAGTCGGACAATGGTGGGATGCACCCTCTGGGTCGGGGATAAGGTCCTGCCCCAAGTGGAGGAGTTTAAGTATCTTGGGGTCTTGTTTACGAGTGAAGGAAGGATGGAGCGAGAGATCGACAGACGGATCGCTGCAGCCTCTGCTGTTAAGCGGTGCCTGTACCGGTCCGTCGTGGTGAAAAAGGAGCTGAGCCACAAGGCGAAGCTCTCAATTTACCAGTCGATCTACGTTCCAACCCTCACCTATGGTCACGAGCTTTGGGTAATGACCGAAAGAACAAGATCACGGA
Organism: Plotosus lineatus; assembly: GCA_024760905.1. Taxonomy (NCBI): domain Eukaryota; kingdom Metazoa; phylum Chordata; class Actinopteri; order Siluriformes; family Plotosidae; genus Plotosus; species Plotosus lineatus. The sequence goes on from CM045739.1 coordinate 39,252,496, forward strand.
TACAAGCGGCTGAAATGAGCTTTCTTCGCCGGGTGGCGGGGTTCTCCCTTAGAGATAGGGTGAGAAGCTCCGCCATCCGGGAGAGCTTCGAGTAGCCCCGCTGCTCCTCCGCATTGAGAGGGGCCAGTTGAGGTGGCTCGGGCATCTGGTTAGAATGCCCCGCGGACGCCTCCCTGGTGTGGTGTTTCGGGCATGTCCAACCGGGAAGAGACCCCGGGGTCGACCTAGAACACGCTGGAGGGACTATGTCTCTCGGCTTGTCTGGGACCGCCTCGGTGTCCCCCCGGGAGAGTTGGAGGAAGTGGCTCGGGAGAGGGATGTCTGGACCTCTTTGCTAAGGTTGCTGCCCCCGCGACCCGACCCCGGACTAAGCGGAAGAAGATGAGATGAGATGAGATGTATGTATGTATATATATATATATATATATATATATATATATATATATATATATATATATATATACTAGGCCTTCTCAAAAAAATTAGCATATTGTGATAAAGTTCATTATTTTCAGTAATGTACTGATAAAAATTAAATTTTCATATATTTTACATTCATTGCACCCCAACTGAAATATTTCAGTCAGGTCTTTTATTGTTTTAATACTGATGATTTTGGCATACATCTCATGAAAACCCAAAATTCCTATCTCAAAAAATTAGCATATCATGTTCTGGTAGTCTAAACGAGCTATTAACCTAATCATCTGAATCAACCAATTAACTCTAAACACCTGCAAAAGATTCCTGAGGCTTTTAAAAACTCCCAGCCTGGTTCATTACTCAAAACCGCAATCATGGGTAAGACTGCCGACCTGACTGCCACCAGAAGGCCATCATCGATACCCTCAAGCAAGAGGGTAAGACACAGAAAGAAATCTCTGAGCGAATAGGCTGTTCCCAGAGTGCTGTATCAAGTCACCTCAGTGGGACGTCTGTAGGAAGGAAAAAGTGTGGCAGAAAACACTGCACAACCAGAAGAGATGACCGGACCCTGAGGAAGATCGTGGAGAAGGGCCGATTCCAGACCTTGGGGGACCTGTGGAAGCAGTGGACTGGGCTACAGGTGCCGCATTCCCCAGGTCAAGCCACTTTTGAACCAGAAACAGCGGCAGAAGCGCCTGACCTGGGCTACAGAGAAGCAGCACTGGACTGTTGCTCAGTGGTCCTAAGTAATTTTTTCGGATGAAAGCAAATTTTGCATGTCATTCGATAATCAAGGTGCCAGAGTTTGGAGGAAGACTGGGGAGAAGGAAATGCCAAAATGCCTGAAGTCCAGTGTCAAGTACCCACAGTCAGTGATGGTCTGGGGTGCCATGTCAGCTGCTGGTGTTGGTCCACTGTGTTTTATCAAGGGCAGGGTCAATGCAGCTAGCTATCAGGAGATTTTGGAGCACTTCATGCTTCCATCTGCTGAAAAGCTTTATGGAGATGAAGATTTTCATTGTTCAGCACGACCTGGCACCTGCTCACAGTGCCAAAACCACTGCTAAATGGATTACTGACCATGGTATTACTGTGCTCAATTGGCCTGCCAACTCTCCTGACCTGAAGCCCATAGAGAATCTGTGGGATATTGTGAAGAGAAAGTTGAGAGACTCCAGACCCAACACTGTGGATGAGCTTAAGGCCGCTATCGAAGCATCCTGAGCCTCCGTAACACCTCAGTAGTGCCACAGGCTGATTGCCTCCATGCCACGCCACATTGAAGCAGTAATTTCTGCAAAAGGATTCCTGACAAATTATTGGGTGCATATTGTAAAAGTGTATCACATTATCATGTTCTCTGGTGCACATACTGCTTTATATACTGTATCATGCTTTATTTTCTATGTTTTGCTATACTTAAATGCTTGTTGAGAATAATCAAATGACATGCTTAATGGGCCATTCTTCATGTCTATTGTAAAAGTGCATACTTAAACAGAAGTGCATGCTGGGTACCCGTGACACACCGAGCCTTCCACGGTCAGTGTGATCTTCAACAGACTCGATAGTTTCTAGTTGTAAATAACTTCGAGGTCAGGAGGTGGGGGTGTGTGGGGGCTGGGACGCGCCTGGAAAGAGCCCAGATTTATCGCATCCTGTCGAGATAACAACGCATCAAAGACCCAGTCACAAACCCGGAAAGAGGAACCTGGTCTGCAGCCCTTAAAAGCACACCCCCACGAGGGAGACCTTAGACCTTAACTAGCGTGTCTTTTATACATGTTCTGTTGGTCTCCGTCCTCTGCAGACGACGCAATAAAGCTTCTCATATTCAACTCAAAACCAGTCTCCAGTCGTCTTCTTCCACATTCAACAGATCCAACAATAACTGAACATAATTATTTGAAGGTTGACTTTTTTTGTATTAAAACCACTTTTTCTAATTGGTTGGCTGAAATATGCTAATTTTTTGAGATAGGGATTTTTGGTTTTCATGAGCTGTATGCCAAAATCATCAGTATTAAAACAATAAAAGACCTGAAATGTTTCAGTTGGGGTGCAATGAATCTAAAATATATGAAAGTTTAATTTTTATCAGTACATTACAGAAAATAATGAACTTTATCACAATATGCTAATTTTTTGAGGACTAGTGTATGTATATATGTCTTCCTTTCGGCTTTTTCCCTTTTACTCAGGAGTCGCCACAGCGAATCATCTGATTCGCACGTTTGATTTGGCAGAGGTTTTTTTACGTCGGATGCCCTTCCTGTCACAACCCTTTTAGCAAGGGACAGAAACACGCTGACGACTTTGCAGCCTACTCTTGTCGAAAGTCAGCAATGGTTCTTTTACATGCCTCTCACCATAGACAGTGACAGACATGGCCCGCCTTTGATAACCCAGTTAGCTGCACTGGGGGGGACAGTGACAACCTTGTGGAGAGTGGGACTCGAACCCCCAACCTTTGGCTCAGCGATCCAGCGCCCTATACCACTAGACCACCACTGCCCCAGTGTATGTATATATATATATATATATATATATATATATATATATATATATATACATACACATTTTATATATATATATATATACACACACACACATATATATATAGATAGATAGCTAGTTGGCCCTCGACTTACAAAATTAATCCATTCCAGAGCCTTTTTTCAGAACCTCGAGTTTTCGTAAGTCGAAGCGCATTTTACATGTAAAATGCGTGATTCTTTCCAAGGCTCCCAAGACTACCCCATAAACCCTTTCAAAATGATAAAGGTACACCAATTTTGTATGAAATATGTCTTAAAAGTAAAAAATGTATTAAACCATTTAAACATTAAACCATTTTATTAACATATTTATTAATTCAACCATTATTATATTTTTTATTAATGCATGCACACACACACACACACACACACACACACCACTGTCTCTCTCTATCTCTATCTCTCTTTCTCTGGTGTGGAGTAGCGTGTTTTGCCGAATGCAGGTTCCGCCCAAACAGCGTGCAGCCAATGAAGCTTTTGAGACGGGTACCTGTTTGAAAGATCTGAGGTCTGGATATTAAGTTAATATTAATATGAACTTGTTCCTTGAGAATCAGAGGTCCGGGATTCAATATTAACTTGCTTCCTTGCGAGATCGGAGGTCTTGTCCCACCGAGCACTCTGCTTTTCACTGTATCTCTGCTTTTAATGCCTCCTTCCGCTTCAATATCATTTCGAAATAATCACCTCCATCATTGTATATCCGCTTTTAAGGTCTCCTTCTGCTTCAATATCGTCCCGATTGTAGAGGGGTTTCGGCCATACTCCTTTGCGATTTCGCTCAACCGCATCCCACTTTCGTATTTTTTTAATTATCCCCTGCTTCACTTCGATTGATAACAGAGCCCGCATCTTCTTTTCTGTGTTACCGGGAATCAATTTCTTGGGGTCCATGATGGATAACTAAATATAACGCTGCAATGATCAATCTCAAAAACCTCACGAGCCAATAGTCTTGTTCAACTCTCCTTCATGCGTGTGACAAACAGGAAGTATGGGTACAGTTCAGCTCCCTCCTGGCCAATGGGAGGCCAGCAGGGCGAGATGTTGGGAGACGGTCAATGAGAGAGCAACTCGCATTGTTTGAATTTTTGAATGGTGCGTTTGGCGCTTTTCGTAAAACGAGGACGAAAATTTAGGAAAATGTTTTTCGTAACCTGGATTTTTCGTATCCAGAGGTTTTAGATGGCCGACTGTATATTTGTATTACTCTTTGGGAGTAACAAGAATGGATAGGATCAGTAATTAGTACATCAGGGGGATAGCACATGTAAGAGGTTTTGGAGACAAAGCCAAACAGGTTAGATTGAGATGGTTTGGACATGTAGAGGAGGGATAGTGAATATATTGGTAGTAGGATGCTGAGGTTGGAACTACCAGGCAGAAGGCCTAGAGGAACACCAAAGAGGAGATTTATGGATTGTGGGTGAAGGAGGACATGTAGGTTGGCGTAAGAGAAGATGCAGAGGATAGGTTGAGATGGAGGCAGATGATTTGCTGTGGTGACCCCTGAAGGGAACAACAGAAAAGGAAAAGAAGGTCCATTAACTGCCAACAAATTATAAACTGTGGCACAATTTTTGAGCCAAAAAATATCACCATCATGAGGATTCTACCAAGTTCCCTCAAGGTCATCATGATTCAATCCCACAAACCTGTATGCCCATTATGATTCTACTCCATGAGCCCCCATACTCATCACAAGTCTCTCAAATGATGGAGATCATGGACTTTGTGACTCTGGTGTAACCCTGGTTTCGTATGAAAATAGATAACCAAATGTATAAATTAATCAGCACTGAATTTCAATGAAATGAACTAATCCCAAATTTGATTATGCAACATGACCAAAAAAACAAGAAAAAAACCCCAAGGTCTCTGAACTCACTTAACTTGTTCTCACAGTCATTTGATATTTATTAATCTTTTTCACATTACACCACTGATAGCATACATGATAACACTGTGTCAGCCTGTTGCTAGATGAAGCAGAGCAACAGAATTCCCCATGACTGGGAAATTAACAGTTAGGCAACGTTTCTAAGGAGTGCAACAAACTGCAACAGAAATGGAAACTAGGACAATGTCACATTAATTTCACATTTCTCAATTCATCAGTGACAAATGGCCAGTGTTATGCGTAATGGCCAGTGTAAAGGACAGACCACTTATCACTGCCCTACCGGGGGTTAGACTCAACGTCCCTTGGTCATGATATTTCACCAGCGTGTATGTAACATGACTGTTGTGATAATATGGCAGAGAGAGGTGCTACTATTCTGAGATATCCCACCCACAGAGCATCTAATTTATTCTGTAATTATGGGATGACCACCTATGCAAAGGGCGGTGCTCCTCCGATGAGGCCCAGACAACCACGCACTCTGTGACATCATCACATATCATGTACATCATGTACTACCATATTGGGAAAGCTCCCCAGCAGAGCTTTACACGATACTCCTGTGTCGACTTAAGCATTCCATTTATTTCATTCATATATTCCATTGCTTCACACAGCTGGACTTGGGAGATAATTTTGAATGGCTGCCACAATAACTGACACTTCTTCCATTGCACCTTTGCCTGCAATATAAATACAAATATAAATATAACAACAGCTCTTTGAGAAACACACTTTGGTTATTCAAAAACTAGATGTATATCCAGAGTGGTAGTACTGTATTGAGGTTCTACCTTCATCTCCACATGCCAACTTCTTAGAAATGCAGGGGATCTCCACATAACCGAAACCCTGAAGTGTGGCCACTTGCTGGGCGGTGATTGGATGATACCACATGGCTGTGTTCATGGCAGGACAAAAGAGTAGAGGACGCCTTGTATCCCATGCTCTTACAATGCATGTCTGTGAGGGGTGAACAGCACATATTCATTTGGTATCAGTTTTGTTGCAAATTATGTTGCCAAGTATTTGCATGCTGTGTTCACCTGCAGGGAAGTTTCAATTTTTTTTTTTTTTTACATTTTGATATTTAACCTGGTATTTTTCCAGTATGTCTACTTTTCATTCCCCCTCCCTCTCATTTACTGAACCGCTTAATCCTACTAGGGTCACGGGGAGGCTGGAGCCTATCTCCGCTGATACTGGGCGAAGGCGTGGCACACCCTGAACAACCTGCCGGACCATTTCAGGGTTATTATAGAAAATTCATTTTCTGAGCTTAATCTTAATTAGGGCCATAGAGAGGCTGGCAACCATCTCAGCCAACTCTGGGTCAGGGCAGAGTACACTAGGGCTGATTGTTTATTCTGCTGCAACTTCATAAACATAAGCCGTACCACCATGCGCTTTTTTAGAGAGAAGGGGCTTTGTGCTGGTAATCCTTCCAGACAAGCCATACTTTTTTTAGTCTTTTTCAAATTGTGACATGGTCCATCCAGGAGATGAGATAGGAATTGTGTTTCCAACTTAATCAAGATCCCCTACGATGGAGCGTTCATGTCTGTTACACTCTATTACAATTCCCACATACCCTCATGATAATTCGATGCCATGACCCCCCCCTCTAGACTTTATACTTTTACTTAAAGTGTTTGAATATATATATCTCTAGAAATGTAGACTTACCAGAAGATTGTCACAAAGGCCATTGGCTATCTTGCCAAGAGTGTTTGCATCCAGTGGTGCAATGACTAGCAGGTCAGCCCACCGCTTCAGCTCAATGTGTAGCACTGGGTCTGACAATGCTTTCCACGTCTAAGACACATGAAAAATCACAAAATCACAGGGGTGCTGTTTATGATATGCGGCAGTGCTTTACACATACACATGTATATGTACGTGTGTGTGTGTATATATATATATATATATATACTAGTCCTTCTCAAAAAAATTAGCATATCGTGATAAAGTTCATTATTTTCTGTAATGTACTGATAAAAATTAAACTTTTATATATTTTAGATCCATTGCACCCTAACTGAAATATTTCAGGTCTTTTATTGTTTTAATACTGATGATTTTGGCATTCAGCTTATCAAAACCCAAAATTCCTATCTCAAAAAATTAACATATCATGTTCAGGTACTCTAAACGAGCTATTAACCTAATCATCTGAATCAACCAATTAACTCTAAACACCTGCAAAAGATTCCTGAGGCTTTTAAAAATTCCCAGCCTGGTTCATTACTTAAAACCGCAATCATGGGTAAGACTGCCGACCTGACTGCTGTCCAGAAGGCCATCATTGACACCCTCAAGCAAGAGGGTAAGACACAAAGAAATCTCTGAGCGAATAGGCTGTTCCCAGAGTGCTGTATCAAGCCACCTCAGTGGGACGTCTGTGGGAAGGAAAAAGTGAAAGAAGGGCCGATTCCAGACCTTGAGGGACCTGTGGAATCAGTGGACTGAGACTGGAATAGGAACATCCAGAGCCACCGTGCACAGGCATGTGCAGGAAATGGGCTACAGGTGCCACATTCCCCAGGTCAAGCCACTTTTGAACCAGAAACAGTGGCAGAAGCACCTGACCTGGGCTACGGAGAAGAAGCACTAGACTG